>OY978529.1:44739320-45201820 GCA_963854835.1 Megamerina dolium | reverse complement strand
GGCATACAATGATTCTTGTTATATATTTTAAAACTGCAAATTACTCCTCCAAATGCAAATGTCAAAAAAAAAACTAAATCATAAACGAAATAGAGGCTTGTTGGCAAATTTATGTATAGTACATTTTATTTCTTTTATACCAAAAATCTTACAAAATATTATCTTCTTCTGATGACATTTTGAGGTGCCGTTATTACTCCTTTAGTTTTCGAGTTAGCTTCACATTTCAAAAGGTTTCACAGTTTTATGGTTTTTAAAGAGCTTTAACTTTGTGGTGGCCAACATTTTGATTAGGGGTTAGAATGTGAAGGGAACTGAATATGATTTCTTAGGTGCTCGTTCAATTTCAAAGTCAAATAGAAAGCAATTGGAGCCCTTCCTGGGACCTTTTCAACAAGCTAATATTTATAAAAATCTGATAATTAACAGCTGATCTATGATAAAAAACAATTCTGACGGTTCTAAAAGTTTTAAGGGCAACTCGTGATCGTGAGTCTCTCGTCGTAACATCGTCCAAACATCGGCCTATGAGTTTATTGTTGTTTTGCCGACTTCTTCTTATTCTTTATTTGTGAGAACTCTCTGATTCGTAATAAATCAAAGTATTTTTTATTTTTTCCATGAAGCAATAATTTTAATTTGTTAATTAATTGTGTGAATTCGCAAAAAAAAAGCCAAATGATGAAATTTTGGGAATTTGTCAAAAAAAAATCGATGCTATTTTTAAATTGGAACTTAATTTTGACTTTGAATATGCGCTCTTGGCTTTAAGAGCTAAAATAAAATTTTCTAGGCACTTGAGTATATAAAATTAAAACTCCGTAGTCAACGTCAAGTTCCTCAAGAAGATATTTAAACATTCTGTGGTCCTGGAGAGCATTATGACAAGCCTTTATTATCATTATTATACAGGCTATTATGCACTGCCACCTAAAAAGGTCTTTTGTGCGCCTATTGCTCAACTAAAACAATTCTAGACAATGTGGTTTGGAGTCAAGATTCCGTTACCTAGGTAACCAAATCTACGCCTTGCCACCGCTGAGCAATTGCATAGAATATGTTCCAATGTATCCTGCTCCTCATCACAGAGTCGACAGGTAACGTTTTCTACCACACCTATTCTTTTCATATGGTAGTTACATAAGTCCACAGTGCCCAGTGAGCAACTCTGTGTACAGTTTTATGTAATTTGTGCTGAGGTTAAGGACAGCATCCACCTTAACATGTGTGGGATCAATAAGTCCCTTCGACTGTCGCATGCCCGTTTGGGCTCTCTTGTAGTCGAGTAGATCCCCTTTCTCCCTTTCACATATCAAGTTGTTTATGAAACTGTCTATAACTCCGCAGAAGAGCTCTGGTCCAATGAAAGAAATGCTTGTGCCCTCCTTTGCAAGGGAGTCGTTTCCCTCATGTCCCGGCACCCACATTAGGGTGACAGGATTCTTTGCTATGACAACCCTATATTTTATTATAAATTTTTTCTGCGATGTCCATTACATTATTTAAACACAATTCTTTCGCTAAAAGTGCTTGTCGGTGAATAATGCAATCAAAGACATCACTTAACTCACTCGATATGACGAAAACTTGGTGAACACGATAGCGACATGGTGTTTCCAATATGAACCAGAAACCAAGAGTCAAGGTGCTGAATGACGGCCATCAGACCGAAATCCAAAACAATCCAAAAAAAAAAAAAATCTCGTTTAATGGAGTCAAAAATCACAACAATGCCCACGATTCCAAAGGAATCATCCATAAGAGAGTTTGTTCCAAATGGTTCAACGGTTAACGCTGACGAATACCTTGATGTTATGAAGCCGTTGCTAAGCCGTATTCGTTATGTTCAGCGGGAATATCGAGAGCCTGCACATTGTGCATCACAAATCAGTGATTTTTTTTCACTGAAAATCATTCTTTTGTGTTTTTTTGTTTGAACATTCACTGTATTCACTGGATTTGGCGCTCTCTGTGACTATTTTCGATTTCCGAAACATCATTTGACAATGAAAGGAATCCGATATGTTACCATAGAAGACAGAGATTCAACAGTCAACCGTCATGCTCAACAACAGAAAAACATCATTTGATGCACTTGTTGATTGTGCAAAACAATGATGTGGACTATTTCGAATAAATAAAATTATTTTTGTTCAAATTAATGAATTATGTTTTTTTTTTATTCAACCAATACGACGAATTATTTTGAGACAGAGGATGTATTATTAAAAATCGGTATTCTCATTTTGTCATTTGATTTTTGTATATTGTTTTTTGTGATTTGTATATAGTAAGTACCTGCTCGCATAAAGTCCGTAAATCGACTGATCAATAGTCGCCAAAAAAACAAAAAAAAAAACAACCAATTGAAAGCATTACACGATTGCTTTCTAGCTTGACACGATCGATCTGTCCATATGTGTACAAATGGAAATAGAAAAGCTGTTATCGCTCGTGAGCTCAAGGGCTGCGCAGAGCTGCCCTATAATTATATCATGACGTGGTCTCATCATATGTTTTCTAAATTGCCACGACTATGGTACAAGTCGGTATATGTCGATATAAAGAAAAAAACAGTACGTTTTATTTACATACCCACAGCAATTAGAAAACAATTTTATGACGCAAATGAAATGAGAATGAGAAATGAGATTCTTCTTCTTCAATAAAAGCTTATTGTTTGTTATCTGTTATCTAGATCTGTTTGTTTTGTTTCTGATGCAACAATACAATGGTATATATATATAATATATTTAATTAAATATAAGAAATATATTGTTGTAGACAATTATATAATTATAATTAATCAACAATACACATGCAAATGCATCCATACTCATTCGATTTTGAATTTTGAAAAAAATATTTCACGTAAAACTAATTAGAATTAAAGAAAATGAAGAGAGTATATTTCAACGAATCGGAAATCAACACACTACATAGAATAAAGAAATAAAATAAATATCAACTTGGCAAATTCTAGAATGAAATATATTTTAAATTAATCAAATAGCAGCTTCATACTATGCCAACAGTAATAAGAGCGAATATGAGCGGTATGATTAGCTATCGCATGAATATTTAATACGCGGTATTTAGTTTTTAAATTGTAGCACAATGAAAACTGTTTACGCCTATTCATATACATACTTATACAAGAGCTTTTATACATGAATATTTACTTTCACGATAAGATAAACCCTGAATTGAATACAATAAATGTAATGGAATGAAAGAAGTAAATAAATTTTGAAAACCAAATAAATTTGAAAATTAAAAAACACGAACATAGGTACAACAGTATTATGCAAAATATTGAAAGAACCTAATATTTAGCGTAGAGGTGCCAAAAATGTCTTATGGAAGTACAAAAACCACTACATAGAAATCTTGAAATTAAATAGGGGGAAAAAAAAATAATTTCAATATGTACACTGAAAAACTTATCTCTAATGGAAAACATAATTATTATTCCATATTACCTTTAAATCATCCATGACCTTCCAATAAATTATGCAATATTTCTTCCAATACTGTAGTGTGTATTAAATTTTAGAAGAGCCCTATTTATATTAACTAGTCCCAAACAGCAAAATGAAGGTGACATCATTTTTTCTGAGCTTTGTCACAGAGCTCTTTCAGAGATGCTTTCATGCCATGCCAAATTGTTAGTGCCGGAAGAATTGCCAATTGTTTACCGACAGGTGGGATAAAGTTGTGCTTTAGCCTGGAATTAAATCCACGACCTACGGAACAGAGGGATCATGTATTGAACACTGAGCTATGGTTGTTTTTTCATATTCTCTTTAATTCTATGTTTATTCTATGTTAAATCACTTTCCCACTTCTCTTCTGAAGATATGTAATGCATTTTGCAATGTTAGAATAATTTCAATTTGACATTAAAAACAAACATCCCATTTTCACAGTGCTTCTCCATCACAGCTGTAAAAATTTTTCAACGAAATCATACGTTAGACAACAACAAAATCTACCTTTAAGCTACTGTCGCCAATGTGTACCAACAAAACATACTAAAATGTGTTTTTGCTTTGACTCAGTTGTTCCATCGCAAGCTTGTGCAGATTACCCACTTTGCCAGCTTCAACTACAGCAGTCATAGTCGCCGCGACAGCTTCATACGTGTCAACAACAGTCACAACTTCAACCACACCCTTCTAACGATATTTTGGCACTACTTAATCTACATCATATTGCCATCTCGGTCAAAAGTAACAATTCAAGCAACTGATGTCACCAAAGAATGTGCTACGGTATATGCAATCACAGGTACTGGAATACAACTTGCATAGCCACCCAATTCAAATACGCAGTTACCGCCTCAACCCATGTATGTGGTTTTATCTTAGAGCTTGCTCAGGCGTACATAGTCACCGAGTACAGTGGATTGTGAGATTGTAATAATATAGAAGTAGTATGTAATCATATGCTACACGTCAAATCAATTCATAGTTTACTAAAAATCATCGGAAGATTGAAAATTGAAAACACTTAAATATTGTACATAATTATAATATTAAATGTAAGCATATGTATATGCATTTATATATTTAAATATATACAATCACATTTCCGCATTATTCTCATTTTAACGAGTTCAGCAAACTTTTGGCTTCAAGCGTAAATTATGAATTTGCAGATCCGGTGTTTGGCCATAACAATTCGCTTCACAAGAAATAAAATTGGTATAAAAACAAAAACAAATATTAAAGTAGGCATCAAAACAAACAACAATTGCCAATAAAACCAAGCCTCTACATCGCGTAATTATTATAACAATTCTTACTTAATTTGCATGTGATCAATGCAATTGAATACGATTCATAATAAATAAATAAATAATTAAATCATACAGCTATATCATCATTGTGAAAATATTTACATATGTATGTATGTATATGATTAGCCTTACCGGTTTGCTGGGATATACCAATGATATCTGAATTTTAAGACGTTTTACTGTCCATAGTAGATCGCTTTCAATTATTTGATCTTCGAACTGCTGATTAGAAGCCTTAATTAATAATTTAACACTTGTTGAGTCACTGGTGGCAGGGGGTGGCGTCGTAATTTTGATGCTCGCAGCAGCACTTGCACTATCCGCTACAGCGGCTGCTGATGATGACGTTGTTGCGTTTTCATCCATTGTACTCGTTTGTATTGTAGCAAGTGCAACAACTACGAACTAATCAATCGATAGATTTTGGAAATTTTATATAATATTTTTCACTACTATCGTTTTCCTTTTTTTTTTGCGTCTCTCTGTATATTGAATGATTCAATAAACAAGATCTTGTGACGTAGCTCAATTGCTCTAATACATATATGTATATCTACTCGTATCTATATATGTAATACATCCAGTCATATGTAACAACCATGCAAGGCAGACTGCTAATTCTGGTACGATACGAGCGTTCCTCTTTCTATATGTGTATGTTAATTTTGCCTTATTTTTCAACACCTCTGTGTACGTTTGGAGCTTTCTCCTTTTCAGTAAATGGAATAGTCCCAAATTATTTTCGTCTTCAATTTACTTTCAATTTACACGTTGATAAAAATTAAATTGGTATAGTTTTATATTTACATCCAATTTTGACAAGCTAGTAATTTTCTTCAATTTATCGCCACTTTTACCGTTCTTCACAAAACACACTCAATAAATAAATGAACTTAATTTGAACGAATGAAAATATCGCGTAGCTTTTTCGTTTTCGTCGTCTCCGTCTTGCAATGTTTTCGTTTCTTTGACAAAGAGAAACACTTGTTTTGATTCTCCTTCTGTTGTATGTAAATGTTGCTGCTTCCGAATTTCTGAAATGGTAATAATAATTATGGGTACTTCCCTACCATGGTTTCGTAATACAAGGTAAAGCAATCGCAATATCCTTCGTCTTGAAGTGTAGGAAAGTCAAAAACATGTTTTGAATAGTTTTTTAATCGTATTTCATATTTATTACTTTACTTATCCTCCTTTTTATAAATGGTTGTCGTTTGTTTCTTTACGTCATTTTCATTCGTATTGCATCACCTTTATAATTGATGCTTACATGTGTGACAAATCAGCCAATATATAGTGGAGTATAAATTTTAGCTTTTTGGGGTTTTATAACTTGATCTGTATTGCACGCCAACTGCAATAAACTTATAAAAATATACGAATAATACGTATTTTTAATCAAAGTTACAGAAAATCAATGTAAACAAAAGTGTCCCCAATTTATAAACAACTTAAGCTTTCGCTGCTATATGACATTTATTGCTCGCTCCTTTTGCTTGTTTTTCTAAATTTCTCTAAAAATCGATTTATTTATTTTTTCTCATTCTTCGTCATATTTGGTAGTTGCTGATTGGTTGAATGTTGACGAATTGTGCAAACAAGTGAAGAAATGCGAATAAAGAATATCTGACGTGTCTGCAGTGTTATGTTCACATTAGGTCTGTTTGCTCCCAACAAACTTTCAAAAAGTGATCAATTGTCGACAGGAAGATGTCGCGTACTCGGTTTATGTTTCAAAAGAAGAGTGGTGATGATTTGTGATACCATAATTGTTTTCATCACTTTAAATCACCTACAGAAGGGTACCGTAGCAAAGTGATTCGTTCGTTGACCTTCTAATCAGTAACCCCGCCTCAGACACAACTTTTATATCAAAAAGATTTTACTTTCGAACGGTACCCAACTGTCGGCAATCAATTGGCAATTTTTCTGGTAGTAATAATTTGCCATGAAAACTTTTTAAAAGAGCTCCGAAACAAAGCTCAGAAAAGGGGATGTTACAAGGGTTCTCCCTTCCGCAACCGGCTAATATAAGTAAGTCTCTTCTAAAAAAATAAATATGTGACACTTAAAGCCTCGAAGGGCTCATTGGTCGAGCTTCTCTTCAATTACTGTTGTGCGTGTTAAATTTTGGACAGTATTGGAAGGGACCTACTTATTTTAGCCAGTTCCGAACGGCAGAACACTTGTGACATCACTTTTTTTGAGCTTTGTCACAGAGTTCTTTAAGAAGCTTTTTCATGGCAAGTTGTTACTGTCGGAAGAATTGCCAATTGCTTGCCGACAGGTGGGTACAGTTCGAAAGAAAAACTTTTTCAATATTAAATTTGTTATGCATCAGATGGGGATTGAACCACGACCTACAGATCAGAAGGCCAACACACTAACCACTGAGCTACGGCACCCACTGTAAGTCCCTTCTAATACTCTCAAAAATTTAACATGCACAACATTATTGGAAGAGTAACTTGACCAAAGGGACCTTGTGGCCTATAAATGACACATTTTTTTTTATAGAAGAAAATAACAACTGCCAACTATGAATTGTCACATAATTATATAAACATCTGGTTTTTCGAAAAAAAACCAAGCGCATATCATATTAAATTCTCAAAGTTAAATAAAATTGCGTCAATTATTAACATTCAATTGCACGTATATTAATATTTCTTTAATACATTCTTCTTCATTTCCCTATACCAAGGCTGCCCATGGAGCACGCCTATCCTATACAGTCCAATTTGAATTCACTCTTTGACTACAATTCTCCTAATAAAATTTAGTGTAATTGAGAGCAATTACGATTTTAATTGCTTCCTTTCCTATTATCGTATTTTCGTTTCGCCAATTTGTTTATATTGACAATTAGTTTCATATTTCGAAAAAACTATCAAATTCAACTAATTCGCTTATTTTGTTATTGCAATTGAAATATTCTGCTAAAACTCTTCGCATAATCTCTAAAAATTCTATATTCATCTTCATAATGTTGCTGCTCAATGCACAATCGACGTAAAAATGAAATCAGCCGCTTAAGAACTCATAGTATACCAAGATCATGACCACATGACTATGTACATTCCTCAAAGAATGTTATTGGCCCATATGCATGAGCAACTTCCAAAGAGCCTCTAGTAAGCACATAGTGACAATAATAAAATGTACAGCCTTGAACGTTACAATTTTCTAGTCAAATCCTTATCTACAATACTTTTACGTTTTTTTGTTTTGTGAACCTTTAATTTTACTGGAATCAACCTTGTTTGATCACTGAATTCTGTTAATTGCAACACTTATTTTGTACAAGTATATACAACAACAATTTATCTAATAAACTCTATTTAATGAACTATTTACAATCACTTTAATTTAACTTGCTATCGTATGATGCTATCTCTATCATTTGTTATGTTGCCGGTATCACTGATCCATTTGTAAACAACTGGAGCTATTTATACTCTGTGGCAACACTACAGAATCTTCCTTTATCGTAGTCGGGTTTTATGATTTTCTTTCTCGTTGGCTTGTTCTGGTTATTCGTGCCATTCATAATTAGTTATGAATAACCAACCATCGATACTCGTTACAATACTTCACTCAACAGTTTACATATATATCTGATTCGTACCAATCTTTCTGCCGGCATTAATTTTTTTGGCATTTCCCCCTCTTTTTTGCTGAGGTATCGAAATTGCATCACTTATTAAAAGTAGAGTTGCTTGCTTTTCCAAGCAGAAGAGCATTGACAGCAAATGTTGAGAATGAAATATCGTCCAATGGGGAAACAATATTGTGGCAACATCCCTCAAGTGTCAAAATATATGTAAATTTGGCCGCTCATACTGCTAAATAAAAGGTATAATAGTTTAAAATTGTTGCAGTTAAATAAATTCAGAAAGCAAAAATATTTGATTACCTACCATTATAAAATATTATTTGTAATTGTGAAAAGGAAAAACGTTACCGAAATCAAAAAACAAAGATGGCACTACAATGTCCCAGTTCAGTAGACGTGCAGGTAAGCATTTGTGGACACCCGCTTGTACTATAATAGAATCAAAATAAATCAATTTTAAATTTGCTTTCGAAGGATATTCAATTTAAATTACACGATAAATTTCAACTATTCAATGTGGATGCTAGATCACGTAGCTTTGTGAATCTATTGGCAGTTGCAAGTAATAAAGGATTGCTCTTTGCCGGTAATCCTAACACGCCGGAATTGAAAGGTTGGTTAAACAATTTTATTTTCAAACGATATTGCTGGAAATGGAGAATATTCTGTTTATACTTCAATTTTAGTTGCGCTGCTAAAAGATATCGTCGATACAAAGTCAACGGGAAACCAGCTTTCTGTTCGAGTGCAGGCATTGCCTAGTATACCCAATTGTATTGCATGTAGTGCAGATGGTAGCATGTTGGCTGTGAATTTTACACAAAATGGTTCATCATTTTTACACATTTTAAGTGTACCATCCTTCATAACACCAGTATGTGATGTCGTGAATGTTTTTATTTTTGCTATTAAACTTTTTTTATTCTTTTTAGAATATAAAACTACTTCATAGCATACGCCTATCACCGGATGAGAATGTGTTTGCTCTACAATTATTATGGAATCCCGTGCTTACCACAAATCTGGCTGTTGTCCTCAATAATGGAGGTGTTGGTGTTTACACCCTACACGATGGTGGTAATTTCGATATGTATTCGTTGGATAAGGGTCAACAAGTGAAATGCGGTTGTTGGTCACCGAAGGGGAAACAAATTGTTTTTGGTTTTCCCAATGGCAAATTGCAACAATTCAAACCTGATTTGACACCGGCTAAAACTGTTGTTTGTCCTGCTGGCATACATCCTGGTCCATTTGATACGATTGCCTTACATTGGCTTTCAACCTTTCAATTTGCGGCAGTTTTCTTACAACACGGCGATGATACGGCACCATCGCTGTACATTATTAATGCTCCCAAAGGTGGTGGTGCACCAACATATATAAATTACCATGATATTTGTTATAGCGAATCAGGAATGCGCGCACATCAGATCACTTTTACACAAATCCCTCAATGGAATCTTCTATTGGTGACCTCTGCAAATGGTATTGAAGTCGGTATATTGGGCACTAAGGATGCTGCAGACATTCCAACTTGGGTTCAATATACGCCACTCGATGAAGCTCGCATCGAATTGCCACTAACCGAATCTAAAGATGAAACATATCCTATTGGATTTGCATTTGATACCGCCTCTTCACATCAATTGACGATTGGCGAGAATAAATTACCTGTTATGCCAATGGTACACGTACTTTCGACGCATGGACATTTGATTTCGTTTGATTTTCTAAATCTATTGCCTGGTGCTGCTGATGTATGCTCACCACCACCACCCGTTACTGATACATCGGGACAATTTAGACCACTAGATAAATTAGAACATGCCCCAAATGAGACACCGACACATGAAACTACCAGCTCCTTTAGTTTTGATCCGAATGCAGCAACATCAACACCAGCTGGGGTAAAGCAATATAATAGTTGTTGTTTGTTTTGTATGTAAGCTTATTCAATTGTATTTCTAGAAAAACAAACAAACCGCCAGTATGTTTGGTAATTTGACCGCACCTGTTGCAACAACTCAAACTGGAAATATATTCGGACAAGGCAATAGTTCAATATTTGCTGCTGCGAACACCACTAAACCAACAAGTGGTTTTGGTATGGTGCCAACTGTACCGGGAAATACAGTGAATTTTGCTAAAACACCAATATCGTCGAGCTTTACTGGATTTGGTGATGCCACTGGCACAAATGCGCCATCATTTGGCGCCTTTGCAAGTAAGATTTTCAAATTGTTGCAAGCCTTTATTAATTAATATTAATATTTTAGGTAAACCAGTGGAACAAGGAGTCACAAATTTAACTGATGCCTCGCAGCAGGCACAACCACAACAACAACAGCCACAACAACAGCAACAGCAACAGAAACCACAACAACAACAACAACAACAACCGCAACAGCAAAAGCAACCAACTGCAAGTGTCACACAAAAATCAAATGAACTCAATAAACCGCTTTACACGGTACCACCAACATTTACGCCTCCTTCAACAGCGGTGCCTACAGCAAGTCAACAACAACAACAACAACAACAACAACAACAACAACAACAGGATATTAACTCAGCTGCATCGAGATCATTAGTGAATAGTGATGCAATTGACGACACTGTCAAACAAATGATTGCACTACAAATTAATTCATTCTCTTTGGAGATCAAACAGTTGGCCAATCAATCCAGAGGATTATTGGGAAATGTAAATTAAGAACAATATTGTAGCAACCATCAATAACCGCTTAAGTGGAGTTATGAACATTTTGAGAAAATCGTACAAACAAAATGAAACTACTCTAAAATATTCATAAAAGTACTTAACCCGTTCGCTACCAGCCGTCACAATGTGTGACATCTGTAAATATAAAGTCTATTTCAATTGATGTCATATAATACCGCACAAAATCCCTGGTATCGAACGCATTAAACGGTTATTGGGATTTACTACAGATGTATCCATGTATTTTCAATTGTTATTCCCCGAATTATAATAGCGTTATTCATATTATTTTATAGTTGGGCCTACCAAGTGAGATGAAAAGTTGTACAAAACGTCTCAACGATCTGCAGGAGATTATCGAAGAAGCAAATGATCGCGATTTTGAATTGGATGTACAAAATTTGCGGCACTCATTAAATGAATCATATGCAATGTTGGCTGAGTGTCGCTCCAAACTGGAAATGTATAATAATCCAGAGTGAGTTTTGTTGTACGTTGTAATTTCCAAATAAATAACCTCGTATATTTGTAGCATAACACGCTTAACTAATATGTCCACATTCGATCCAATTAATTTGCGTCAGTTGGCGAAGTTGCAAAGCTATGTGGCTTCAAATCAGGCACAGTTGCATCAATTGCAGCATCTTATTGATGCACAATGGTCGAATTATCAAGATTTGGTGCGACGCAATTCAAAAACTCAAATGCATATACCTTGCTTGGATGGTATCTATCAGCGTATGACGAAATTGAAAGATTCTGTACAGCGACAGCGTACCAAACTCAACTATGTCAAGTTGAAATTGAAGCAAAAAGGCATTGCATACAAACCGACAAATGAGTTGGACTCAACTGTTAGAAGCGTCAAGGGCGAAATGAATGTGTATGTTAAACGCATGTGTTTTTTTTTTTTTTTTTTGTAATAATTATAATTATAATTATCATTGGTTTTCCATCAAACAGTTCAACGATGGAATCTCTTGCTGATACCATACTTTCGATGAGTCTATCACATGTTGTTGATGCGAATCGATCGAAACTATCCGATCAGAAACTAAATGCAATACGTGATTTTACACGGCGACAACAAAATATTGCAATTATAAGACCCCAACGACCAGATCGTGTTGGACTCAAGTCGGAGGTGATACTTGAAACGAAATTAGAAAGTGAACGGAAAGCACGTGATGGAGCTGCTACAAATTTGGCTAAAATGCACCAGCAGAAATTGCAACCAAAACCAGCTGCTGGAGTGCAGAAAGAGTCGGCACTGCAGGCGCAACTGGCTAAACCGACCGCCACTAAGCCGACACAACCATTTGGACAAGCACAAAGCATCTTTACACCGCAGACATCGTTTGCACCATCTGCAACTGCTGCAAACACCTTTAATGTAGGTGGAACTAGTCCATTTGTTAAAACATCAATAGCTAAATCAGAAATAGTGACCAAACCCATCACCGCTCAATCATTTGCCAGTGGAAATAATGGAGCAGCGGCTGGTAAACCATTAAATTTTGGTCAATTAAAACCGATGGCTGTTGCATTCAAAGATAGCAGTATTGCAACAACGAGTGCACCCGTAAATCAGCCTATTTCATTTGAAGCTAAAGTTATTGGCGGCGGCGGCGGCGGCGACACGGCCAAACCCAAGGTCTCAAGCTTGACATCGATGGCGAATGCTGTCACCGCCACAACTACGGCTGGCTTTACAATGTTCTCGTCGGTGCCTGCGGCGACTACAGCAACACCAGCTGCTGCTGCTACTGTTAAGCCAACCGTCACCGCAGTAGATAAAGAAAATAAGAAGCCAGAGCCTGTATTTAATATATTTAATACGAGCGCCAACACAATGCCATCAATCTCTGCACCATTATTTGGTGGTGGCAACTTCAGTTTTGGCACGGAAAATCAATCGATCAAATTTGGAACTACATCAGCACCTAGTGCTGTTGCCTTTGGTCCAGCAGCAACTGTTGCTAATGCTGCCAAACCAGCCCCAGTGCCGCCCAGTAATGCATCCTCACCAATAACTGCTACATTAGAAACGGCGCTTCCTCCTCCTCCTCTTCCACGGTAAGTAATGATTAAATGATATTGTACTGATTTCATTATCCGCACCCTTGATTTTCTTCAAGCGATGATAGCGACACTGCATCAAAAGCGGCCAACTCCAATGCAGCTTCCACCAAGACATCTGATGCCACAGACACATTATTTGGTGCGCTAAACATATGCAAGCCAACGACAACAGAAAATGGTATGAGGTGCAGCATAGTCTATAAAACACAGATTATTAGGAAATCATTTTATCCCATTTAAGATCCCTCCAAATCAGTGAATTTATTTGCTGCTATGGCTAATGCTGGACGCGGCAATATAACATCTCCTTTCGCAGCGTTGGGCGATACTTCAAAAACAAATATCTTTGGTTCGACTACTGTTACACCATCAAGTACAGGTAGTGGTGTTTCATTTTTCAACTCACCGGCAGCAACAACAACGCTCAGTTTTGGCAAGCCTACGACATCCGATGCTTCGGTGCTGCCTGTGACGAGTGCCGAAGGAAAGACAGTGACCTCACCAAATGCAGCAACAACAAATTCAGCACCAGGAATCACTACTGGCATACCACCAACCACGTCATCAGTAACAGTAACGACTGTCGAGTCTACGTCCGCACCTGCAGATGCATCGACGACTACAGCAAAAATCACAGTTGCATCGACTGTTGCGCCAACAAGTTCTGCACCGCCAGCTGCGCCAACAAGTGCTGCACCGCCAGTCGCTTCCGTGTTTACATTTTCTTTAAATAGTTTGGGTGGTCAAGCGGCACCTTCAACAGTCTCAACAATGGCAGCATCACCATTTGGAAGTACAACGAGCACCTCCACGTTTTCGTTATTCGGTGGTGCAACAACCGTAACAAAAACCAGCAGTGAAACACCAAACGCAGCACCTACAACTGCCGCCAGTAGTCCTAACACCAGCACCACCGTAGCACCCGCGGGTCCTGCATCGCCTCCTAACATATTTGGCGGTGGCAATGCATTGCTGAAACCAGCTATTGGGGCCGCGCCTAGTAGTAGTCCAGCGACTTCTGTTTTCGGTGCCGGCACTACTCCCTCAACAACTGGCACTTCAATATTCGCTGCTGTTGCTACCACCACAGCCACCTCACCTAACGCGGCGACTAATCTTTTCGGTGGCATCCCGAAACCAGATCAATCGGTATTTGGAAGCGCAAATAGTGGTGGTGGTGGTAATCTATTTGCTACGGCAGCCGCATCTAATCCGTTGCCCTTTGGCACGCCAACCTCAACGACAAATGTATCTAGTGGCGGTAATATATTTGGCGGCGGTGGTGGCACATCTAATATTTTTGCCAGTCCTGGGGCGACTGGAACAAGCGGTTCTATATTTGGTGGTGGAAATGCATCCAGTCCCTTTGGCTCTGCGATTACATCAAGCGCAAATACAACTGGCTCACTTTTCGGTGGTAGTGGGGTGGCAGGAAAACCAGCTGAAGGCACCAACATATTTGGTGGTGCAGTGCAATCGCCTGGCGCAACAAATACAAGTGGTGGATCAATTTTCAGTCAAAATGCTTTTGCTCAATCGCCACAATCGACTGGTAACTTGTTCAGTGGAGCACTTTCACCACAGTCTACAATAGCTACAGGATTTAATGCTGCTGCTACTAGTGGCACCGGCTCAATATTTGGTGGTGCTACAACAAATAATGCCATTGCTGGTGGATCGATTTTTGGTGGTGGTGGTGGTGGTGTTGGAATTGGTGGCACAACATCACCAGCACAAACATCTACTTTTGGTGCTCCAGCTGCAGCTGCACCTGCATTTGGTGCATTTTCACAGCCTTCTGTTGGAATATCGGCATTTAGTTCACCCACTGGTGGTAGCGGTTCATTTGCTCAAGGCGGCGCTTCAGTGGCACAGAGTGGCTTCGGGTCACCACAACAACAGGTATCATCTGCATTTGCGAAGCCAGTGTTTGGCGGTGTACCCACATTCGGAAGTCCGCCAACATTTGGCAGCCAACCCAGTTTCGGTGGCACCCCCACTTTTAGTGCATTTGGTACGCCGGGTGCTGCTTCGCCTACGGCTGGTGCTTTCAATTCGCCCACACAAAAGAATAATCTCTTTGAGGCTTTAGGCTCATCCGATACGGGCTTATCATTTGGCAATTTAGCACAGACAACAAATACAAATACGTCTAAACCGACCTTTGGCGGGTGAGTGTATATTATTTAGGGTACAGCATCGTACTTGGAGTGACCAACTAATATTTTTTTTTTTGCTCTTTCATTTCGCAGCTCATCTTTTATGAATTATCGTGCTTGAAGTTATGCATGTTATTTGTATGTCACAGCATCCATTGATTGTACTTTGTTTTTTGTTTTTTTTTATATGCATACATAAATAATTGGAAAATAAAACTCCATTAAAATCGTATAATCGTTATTGAATTTTTATTCTCGCATAGACCGACTGTAGTCATTTTATAAATAATGAAAGGAGTAGAATAATAGAAACTAAACAATCAGAATTATTACGATCCAGTTACGATTGTACTTCCTTCTCCATACGAAGCCCTTTTTTGAGACAACGCAACATTCGATATAGGTCTTGCTTGCCCAAAATTCTCATCGCCAACTAAGACTCGCCCAATTCGCACGTATTCAATATAATGTCATCAAATGAAGAGCATTGAAAAAAAAACGGCCGGGACGGGCGACCAGACTCGACTCATTGAGTTTCCACCATGACAATGATCGGCCACATGGTGCGCAACGCATTGAAAACTACTTGAAAAATAGCGGATGAGCAGTCTTGCCAGACATGGAATACGGTTCATTCAGTTGAAGCTATCAAAAATTGGGTCAATACGTAGTTGGCCTCAAAAGATGAGCGGTTCTATTGGGACGGAAATCATGCGCTTCCTCTTAGATGGGGAAGAACTTGTAGCTTCCGAAGGAAAATACTTTGCCTTGCCTACTAATTACCTTGTTTGATTTTGTCATTGAAATTTCATAAGTTGTTAATTAGCAGTTGGTTTTAGCAGCTATTAATACACCACCCCCTTCTGATCCCATCAAATGCTTCACCTTCGCCTGCGCAACATTGATACTCGACTTTGGAGTCGATTTTGTCTGATTGGTCAGGTCTCACAAATGGTTTTGCGTTTAGGGTTGTTGCAATAGATCCATTTTTCGTCGCCGGTAACGATATGAGGGTAGACGATAAAGATATTGGATATTTATAAAAAAAAATATTATGTGACACTTATAAGCCCCAAAGGCTCTTTGGCCGAGCTTCTCTTCTAGTAATGTTGTGCGTATTAAATTTTCGGACAGTATTAGAAGGGACCTACTTATTTTAGCCGGTTCCGAACGACAAAACGCTTGCGACATTACTTTTTTGAACTTTGTCACAAAGATTTTTTTAGAAGCTTTTTCATGGCAAGTTTTTACTGCCGCAAGAATTGCCAATTGCCTACCGTTCGAAAGAAAAATCTTTTCGATATTAATTATATGCTTCAACCGGGGATTGAACCCACGACTTGTAGATCAGAAGACCAATGCACTAATCACTGAGTTACGGCAACCATTGTATAATTATGTTCGAAGAAAATGTTTAAGTGAAATGTGGATCTGTCATACATTTCACTGCATTAGTGGAGATTCCTGGGCAGCTATTTTATTATTTGTAGGATTTTTATGTGTTTTAGGTATGCTTTTGCTGATTTTGTTTAGTGAAAATGGCGTAAAAAATTTGAATAAGTGTCAGTCATTTCAATGCATTTTAATGGTGCATTCCGGGAGTGGTTGGAGTGTATTTTATAAAATTATAAATTTTGTAGGGCCTCCTTTCTTATGTATGAGGCAGAGAACACTGAGACTCCAATCATCCGTCAAGAATCAAAATCCAGCGGCTGCACTGGTTAGGTCATGTCCAACGGTATTTAATTCGGCACCCGCTGGAGGATTCAGAAGAAGAGGAAGACCAAACCTCCGTTGGAAGGACCCAGTGTTGGGTAACCTGGCGGCGGCGCTTGGAATATTCAATTGCCGCCAGCAAGCGAAGAACAGAGAAGACTTCAGTCTAAATCGATCATCGGTTGTTATGGCCACATAAGAAGAAGAAGAATAAATTTTGTGGGGAATAACTCCAGAAGAATGAAGATAGCGATTAAGTATTCTCTGAAGAAATATTAGGGGAAAAATCTTCAATTTTGTAGAGGAGCCCTCCTTAGGGATGAAGATAGGGGATATATTCCGAAAGAATATTGGATACAAAATATTAAAGGGGGATTATTCATACATATTACCACTATAGGGGTGACTCTTGGACAGTTGTGGGGTTGGATTTGTCCGTTTTTCTCCGTTTTTCGAACTTTAACCTCGATGCGACGTCATCAGTACATTCTGTACGAGGGCGATCCTAGAACTACCCGACTTGACATATAGATGGCGGCAGTAGCTTGATTGGCAACCCTATATAACATATGTTTTAAATTTCAAGGCGCCACGTTGTTTAGCATTTTTTTGGAGCTATCGAAAGTTAACGACCTCAGTGAATTTGTTAACATTGAAAAAATTGTTGGTAGATGATTTGCAAACAATGAAGAGGTGGAGTCTGCGGTAGATGGCTATTTTAATGAGCTAGACAGTTCATACTATAAACAGGGTATCGAAGCTATATTCTGCTGGGAAAAGTGTATAGAGCTAAAAGGAGATTATGTTGAGCAATAAAGAAAAATGTTCCCAAATTTGTTAGGTCGGATAGCTCTGGGACAGCCCTCGTATATACAAAAAATTTTGATTTTTGTAAATTTCGAGCGAGAGAATTAATAGTAAATTGTTGGCGAAGACAATCAATGGAAAAAACAGAGATTTCGAGATTGCAATCGTTTTATTTTTAGAAACAAAGGATTTTAATCAAAATGTTATAGACATATTGCTATGTTTTCTTGTTTGATTTGCAGAAGAAATATAATAATTTAATAAAAAAAACGCAAATATGAATAGTTCAGAAATCACAAAATTATTATTGAAAAATATACACGATCCTAAAAAACTGCATTCTTTTTTTTAATATTTCTTTCTAAAATAGTAACGTAACTAAACTTAAAAAAAAAAAAAACAAAAGAAAGAAATTATAGAAATAAATTCGTAAAATTTCGCATTTCAAAATACATTTGTATTTGCATGCTCTATTGGGCTTGTTATATGTGGATACATAATTCTGTATCTGTTGTGTTTCTTAATCACCATTTTTAGTTTTGTTTGGATTTTATGAAAGAAAATTTGATTAAAAGTATTGCTTTTGATGTTGTTTCTTTTTTTTTCTTTTTTTTCATTTAAGCATTTAAAAGCCTAATCTACAACTAAACGCTTATTGGCGCATTTCTCTTTCTGAATGTTTGTTTATGTGTACGTATGTGAGTAAGTTATGAAGAGATTTTCTGTGTTTTAAACCTTATAATTTGTTTTTGGCAACATATTTATTCATTCATTATACCACTCGATTTTCATCGCTTTCACTCGTTCTCTCTTTTTCTCTCGCTAGTCTTAATTACTAAATTGTTTTTAAAAAATATCTCATTACGTGGAACTGTTGGCTTTTCAATTATACATCAACTTTTTAAAGTTCCATTTGTAAATATTTCTTACTTATAGCATTTAAATTGATTAAAATTCCACGTGTGTGTGTGTGTGTATGCGTATGTATGTATGTATTTTGTCTATGTATGTATATTGCATATACAACGTTACCTTTCCACAGCAGTGTATGTGTATGTGTATGTATGTAAGTGTTAGTGTGTGTTCACTTAAAAATAAAAACATAAATTTCAATATGAATTACTTAAAATACACACATTAGTATCTCCTTACATAATTTCTTTTTGTTTTTGTTTTTTTTTTTATCCTATCGCTCTGTCTAATTCACGCACACACAGCAGCAGTTTGCTACCATGTGACACAATGCACATGTTAATTAATAAATTAATAAAAATCACGACAATATAGCAACACTCCGTCTTGGACCGCCTTGACTAATGTTATCCATTGATGACCATTTTTTAATGCCATTCTTCAATGCTTCTGCTGTGACTTTATCTTGCATAACACGTGACATGGCCTCCAACTTTTGAGCACGCTCCTTTGATAATGGCTCCGTTGGAAATGAGAGTTCATTGGCTTCAGCGAGCGTACGTAAATCAAAATAGTATTTCGCATAAACGGATGACGGTACATTGATATTGAATTGTAGCAATTCGAGAAATTCTCTTTCGAGCTCATTCATATCTTCCACAGTGATATCTTTCAAAATCTGGCAGTAGTCGACATTCCAAACGGCTTGATCATCCCAAACTTTGGATGCAAGCAAGATGGCACCTAAAAAAAAGTATTGATCAGATGAAGTTAAATGCAAATGTTAGATTTAAAATATATACAACAGTGAATTCAAGGAAAAACTGTTTTCCATGTGATTCTTGAACCATATGAATATATTAGCTTTAGTATTTTCAGAGGAATTTTTCGTATATCATTCAAACTCTGGGTACCCACCTGTCGGCAAGCAATTGGCAATTCTTCCGGCAGTAACAATTTGCCATGGAAAGGCTTGTAAAAGAACTCTGCGACAGAGCTTGGAAAAAGTGATGTCGCAAGAGTTCTGCCATTCGGAACCGCTTAAAATAAATAGGTCCCTTCTAATACTGTCCAAAATTTAACACGCACAACAGTAATGGAAATGCCATATATAAAAAATAAATTTTCAAACTCTTTATCTATGAAAAAAGTTAAATTAATGGTAGTTTCTCAGGTAAATTGGTTCACAATAAATTTCTCTAGCTATCACTTGGCAATTAAAAATTATTCTGACAGTAAAAATAGTTTTTTATAAAAAAAAAAAGCCTCTGAAGAACTTCTTGGCAAGTTTAAGCAAAAGTAACACCCAAATTTAATTTTATTTGCATTGCAGATGTATACGAAACAAGCGTGGGAGCACCTAGGTTAGGTTAGTGCGGCAGTCCTCTCAATAAGAGTGTTCACCTAGGCCTATTATGAACCAATTGAACCAATCGCAGCTGTTTATAGAACTCGGAAGATTCTCTATTGGGACTTCTAAAAGTTGTGCCAGATTTTGGGCATGTGTTAGGGGTAATATCACCTAGGTTAGGTTACCGCGACAGCCCTCTAAATAGGAGAGCTCAGCTAGGCCTGTTGCTACCCATTGTACCAACCGGAACTGTTTATGAAACTCGGAAGATTCCCCATTGGGACTTCTGAAAGTGGTGCCAAGTTATTTAGGTAATAATAACATACGAACGTAATTTCTAATACAAAGTGCATGGCAGATGCGTGACTGTCTCTAGTTGATCCTGATCTTTGCAACTCATGCTGAAATAATTTGCCAGATGACCTAAACTAATCTTAAGGGCATGGCGGCTTATAAGGCAGTGGATCGTAACCACTCCTACAATGGCTAAGATTACTCTTTTGTTTAGGTCAATGAGTATTTTTCCATCTTCTTTGGACAGCGTTGGAGGTTAATACTTCCAAATTGTGTTTACACGTTTGTAGTGGAATTTATCAGTCGGTACCTGTTTTGTGAGCTCCTCTGCTCTACAGCTCCTTCTTATTCCCCTATGACCGGACACCCAGCATAGGTGTATATTAAGCTGCCCTGCGACCTGTTTAAGAAATCTGCGGCAGTCCAAAGTCGTCTTAGATTTAAGAAGAAAGGCGTTTAGGGCTTTTATTGCAGCTTAGCTGTCACTCAAGATGCAAATGTCTCTGGATGAGACATCACTCTGTTTGATCCAAGTGAGTGCAATGTGAAAAGCTTTGATCTGAAATACGCTGCAGTGAACCGACGGGCGAAATGAAATGTTTCTATTGAGTTTATCCGAATATACGCCACCTACCACGCTTCCATCAAGCTTAGAGCCATCTGTGAAGATGCGAGTGTAATTTTGTGGAAATCTCTCTGCCTTTCATACTTGTCTCTCTGGGAAAGCAGTCTGGAATTTCTGATCAAGAGAGTAAAGAGGCTTGATATAATCAAGGAAAGCGTTTTTATTAAAGTTGGTTTGTATGATGGCATGACTTATGTCTTACGATTGAATTGACCACCATATGTTTATCTAGTACGCCAACTGTCATGAGGTTTAGAAGCACTTCGAGTGCCAACGACGGTATTGTTCTAAGTGCTCCTGTTATTAGGATACATGCTCTAGCTTCTTCCTTAAGCTAACTTTTTACTTATTTCAAAGAAAGAATGGTTCTCTATTGCCGTAGGAATCACATGCGAAAATATATTTTTCTTAAAAACACTGCCGGCTACATGAGACTTACCTAAAACGATTCGTTTCCAATTGCCTGGTGCCACATCCAAATCGGCATATGTAAGTAATCGTTCCAGATAGACTAGTGTGATGATGGCGCATTCGGCAGTTAGTTGTGCTGCATTGAAGAGCGTACGTACGAATTTATAGATTTGACGATGTTCCGGATTGTGTGAATCGTAATCATCTGGCACCGGATCGTGTGTCAATGGATGTAATTTCTCATCGAAAACTTCTATACGACGATCCGATTGCCGATTCTTAATGTGATAGTAAATGGCTAGTGAGACACATTTGACGGTATTCTTGAGATTTGGTTGTGATACGGTGCTATCGTCCAGATAGATGGTTGAGCAAGAAGAGCTCTTTTTCAGACCTCCACCCGATGAGTTGGCACCCTGTTGAGCGATTTGATGCTGTGAACGTTTGCGTGTTATACCGCCGTTTTCAATTTTCGATCGTTCGAGAAACATTGTGGCAGCCGTAGGATCAACAGAGGGATCTTCTTCACCCTCCAATGCCTCACGTTCAGAGATATGCTGCAGATTGTGTGGATTATCTAGTGTGCCAGCACTATGATGTATGGCAGCAGTTGACGAAGACGTGTTGTGTCCATCGAGTTGCTGTTGCGACGAGTGCTGTGAATGATGATGGTGCATATGATGGCGTTCCTCGTATACGGGCGGTATTTCTTTTGATTTACGATCCGATTGCGGACTCGAATAAGCACAACAAGAGTTTTTGTTACCCATTTTGCCAACGTGTCTCTAGGTGCGTGTGCGTGTGTAATTTTGTGTATGCGAAAGTGGATGTATAAAAATCTGTATCTGTTTGCTTCTAAAGTCACTTTTCGAAAATAATATCTTTATAAAAATTTTTGCATATAATATTGAGTGTGAGTGTGTCTTTGAGTCGATTTTATGGTTAATAAATGCAACAGTTGTCTTTTTTCGTTTTCGATTTGTTAAAAAATTATTATTTTTTTTTTTTTTTAAATTTAATATTTGTTGTTTTTGTATTCTTTTAAAAGGGATTTTGTTGCACTCGATCCTTTTTGTATCTTTCCTTTGCTTCTTGTTTGTTTTCTGTTTTGTTATTATGACTAGTAAAGTGTACTTCTTATATTTTAAAATTAAGACAAATTATTTTCTTCGTCTTTTTACTTTAGTCTATCAAAAATGTGTAGAAAAATATGTATCATACATGTATGTACATATTCCAATTGCATGGAAAATTTTCTTCGTTCGTTATTATATTCATAAATTTTGTTTTCGATTGTGAAGAGCTGATTACATGATTTGCTTAAGTTGCTTTTTACGATTGCAGGTGAAAGGCTTTGGTGTTCCCGTCCTTTTTTCTTTTTGGCACTTTCTAATTAATATTCCGGGATGGCATATCGCTTCGGTGAATCAAATTATGATGAGTTACCTGGAAATGAAAGTAATTGCTATGGTGTTAAAGTAGTTCGCAAAAGAATATCAGTAATCAACTATTCGGAGAAAGAAAATATTGTAAATTGAACTATTCTTTCGTTTCTTACAGAATTTAAATTTGGAACTACGCAATTTTGTAACTTTTGCATAAACTATGAAAAATGGTCCTCTGCAAGTTAGAAATTCCAAACGCCCTCAAGTTCTTCAGTACTTGGTTTTTCCACCGGAGGTTAGGTCTGCCTCTTCTGCACTTCTGCGTCGTCCACCAATGTGTTTTGAATATAACACCCTCTTAGCTGGAGCGTTTTCTCTCATTCGATCAACCCTAAGTCGGTGTGGGCATACAGCTCATGGTTGTACTTTACCCGATACTCACCACCAACTCAATTAAATCCAAAGATCGTGCGTAGGACTGTTCTTTCTCGAAAACTCACAGAATTCTCTCATCTGAGGTGGAAATTGTCTAGGCTTCGGCGCCATATGTAAGAGCAGGCATGATAAGAGGCTTCTAGAGTGCAGTTTTTCGATTCTTCAGAGAGAGCTCGACTTCTCAATTGCTTACTTAGTCCAAAGTAGCCCCTGCCAAGAGTGACACCCCGCACAATATCTCCAAGCTGACGTCATTACTGGTGCTAATGCTGGTTTCAAGATAGATAAAGTTCTTCACTACTTCAAAAGCGTAGTCATCAACAGTACTGTCCAAGACGCCGGGACTCTTTGTTTGTCGACACTTGTTACTTCATCATTCCTTTCGTAAGATTTATGCGATGCGACTCTTTTTATGACTCGGAGAATGCTGCTGACTGACTAATTGCGTGTTCATGCCTACTGCCTTAGGCAATTCGGCAGACAGGCCATCAGGACCTCCAACCTTGTTACCTTTTGCCTAAAAATGACCTTTCTGTTCTGTCAGATAGTCGGATAGTGGAACATCTACACCATCATCTGTGATTGAAGTGTTTGGGAAATCTTCTCCACTGGCAGAATTGTTCGAAGCGTCGCCATTCAATATCTGGGACGTGTTTCCTCCACAAACACAGTACCCTCTGCACATCTGTAACCAGACTTCGATTTTCCTCACGAAAGGAAGAGGATTCGGGATTTAAACACCCACTCAGGCGCTTGATCTTCTCAAAGAAATTTCGAGTCTTATTCCTGTCTCTACTCATCTCTATCTCCTTACACTAGCGTATTTCTAACTATCTCTCTTTTTTAGCCTGAAACATCGTCTCTCTGCAGTACTTTTGTCTCTGTAATGTTCCTTAACAGCTCACTTAGCACCTGTACGCAGGGCTATTCTGTAGGCGTCGCTCTTCCCTGATTCTGATCATATCATCCATTCCTCAGATTCCGGTGATACCCGATTACTTCGACAGTAGCAGTCATGGAGTAGAAAGTATGTGTCCTCCGTGCGCAAGTATCATCAAGAGGGGGAATATTCGAGTAATAAAAACACTTGACGTCAAGCTTTTTCTGTGTGATCACGTGATCAATTTGATTTCTCGCTGTCTCTTATTGCTCTACCTCCATAAATACAGCTTTCGTGGTGATTATCTTATTTAGAACATTGTACATACATACAAGGTTGAGAGGATGTAAATAAAGTAGTTAAAAATTTAAGTTGACAAAACGAAAATATTCGGGCTAATTTTGATTTTTGTATTAATAGAGACTTAACAACAGTGGTATTTATTACTTGCCACATAATATTTGTAACCTAATCACTGAGAAACTGAATATATGGAAATTTGTATCTTAAAGGTGTCCATAGTTCTTTATTTAATTTTAAGTTTAACTTTTTGATTTATGGATCTCCTTAGAATAAGATAATTGAAAACTAAATGGGTTTATTCATCATGTGAGTAGGTTAGACACATTTGTTCTTCTTCTTTGGTTTTAATATTACTCTTTAGCCTTCGGGAATAACCTTAGGGTTAGAGAGATATTTGGCCAATTCTGAAGTATTATAACGCTATGGACTAGTACTTGATTTGCGTTCCTTCTTCACAATTCAAAGATCTTGATGTATGCTTTTTGTGAGAGAATATTATTAATATGAATTGCTTAGATTTATTGGCAACTGGTAGGCTGAATCTATGAGTCTTTATTAAGCGATATGATTTATATCCGAATAGAAATTTTCATATGAGTAGGTCGAGACGACAATCAATTCACATAGAAATAAATTCTATACTTTGGGTTGACATTTCCATTGCTCTCAACGTGGTACCGGCTGTGGGTGTGTTTTTCATATGTGTCAGCTTGTATATATTTTTCCCCAACATGCATCCGGTAAAATTTCTCTATTGTTGTGGTGTTTCATTATTTGATTTTTTTATTGTACTCCGTGTACATTCGTGTGTATATTAATTATAATTTTCATTTCGTTCGTTAATATTTCACTTAATTAAACACAGTATTTTTTTACCTCTGGCCAGATTTCTATATACATATATATGCATATATATTTTTATGTTGCTCCACTACTGAAGTTGTTGTTTTAGTTGCTGCGGCTGTTGTGCTTTGTCGTTACTGCAGGCAGACTTTTTTTCTTTTCAATCCTTTTTCGATATATTTTATTTTCCTATTTTCTATCGCAATAATTCGAAGCAATTGAAGAGTACCGCAAAATTTCTTTTTTCCCGCTAGTAATTATTTATAATTCACACAATGCCATTGCTCATTTTCAATTCACGTTTTAGCAAATTTATGATTTTTTTAATATATTTATGAAATAATTTGCAGAAGACACGATTATTTATTCGTTCCCTATTTCTTGTCCACAGCGGCTTTTACTTTGTTTTCATTTATCGGCTGTTTTGGGTGGTTGTATAATTAGTTCAGGGGTGTCATTTTCAGTAGCACATAAAATATATGAAATGGCAACGTTCGCATGATTGTGTATGTAAAAACTATTTTGATTTTGTGATTGAAGTATGCATTATATTGTAAGTAAGTAAAAGCACATAAGTAAATAATAATTTGTATTTTAGGAAAATCAAATGTGAGATATTGTACACGAAGAGAAAGTCGTTCTATTTACTGGCGAGTAACGATGCGCTGCATTACGTTATTGCGCTGATACACTTTACAGTAACTCAGTAGCGCAAAACACAAATAATACTAAGAAAATGTAAAATCAAAAAAAAAAAATATAAAAGGAAGGAAAATAAAGCTGTAAGACATTTGCATGAAAAAATTTTCAATACTCTGTTTCGTTCACGTTTACACGAGCAACAATGTTTCTCGGCGACATTAACGTTTAACCTTTAACGTTTAACATTTAACATTACGAATGAGAAGAACAGAGCGTGTCACCTGTACGTGAAACAAAAACTCCTCTCTCTTCCCCTAGCTCACAAACAAATTGTTTTTCATGAAAATGTCTTCGTAAGGGTAAGAAAGTTTCTCGAAAGAGAATATACCAGTAAAGAAGTTTCACTTTAATTTTAGAACAGTTACGCTAATTGCAAAATAACACCCGATTAACAGACTTGCAGCGCCCAGAGATATTGAAGAAGCAATGTTATGAACGAGAGAGCCAACACTTTGAGATAACATAGAAAATTATCTTGAATTTTGTTTGGTAGCGTCGATAATATCGTGCCCCTTAAAGTAGTTTTTGCAATTTATTTAACTTGATTTTTCTGATTTTATTATCGGATGTTTATGTTATGTTATGTTTATGTTATGTTAAGTTTATGCTTGTGTAAAAAAATTATAAATACTTTAATTTATTCCGTAATTTAGTATTGTTGAGAGTTTTCCAAGTTGAAAAATAATAAATACGAAATCTACTCGTTATTGGTTTTGTTTTGATTTCAATATTTAGATATCATGACTGCAATAATTAATAATTATTAACAAGAGTGAGCGAGGCAAACATATAGCAAGCCTATAGCAAGAAGATGTGCAATACTTACTTATTTCAGTGGGAGCACAAAAATCCAATTCTAATGAATTCGTAGGGAAGAACACAGACACGTGCGCAACCACGTATTTTGCTTTCTGTGTTATATGCATAAAGAAATTTAAGTTCTTAAATTAAGTTCTATGTTTGAGGTATTTGTTTTTTGTTTGTTTGTTTTGGAATTAGTATTAGCCAGTTTCATCGAAATTAGCCAGACTCTAATGCTAGGACCAGTCTAGGCTAAATGTTATACCTAGTGTTTGCGTTGCTGTAATTATAGAGCAAATAAACATTAAAAGCGGAACGAGGTCTTGTGGTGTGTTTTTTAATGTCCATACTTGATTGTCGATGATCCAAGGCTCCTGGATCAAGGCAACATCTACTCCGCCTGAGTTCTGATGGACGTTTAAGTTGGCACATGCCAAATTGAGTGGTACAGATTGATTTGGACTGATCTTATCCTCAACCTTAACAGCAACAAGGCTTTCGACCATAGTGATGGCTGCCTCTAGATCGTCGTCGCTTCGTAGTTCTATCAGGTGGAAATTCGATAGTGCATCGCTACAATCCGAGCTGGTGCGACCATAATTCGTCACCTGTCACGATCTTATAAACGTCGTTTGAAGACAACGATCCAATTTTTTCATAATTTGTTTGCACCAATCGACACGAACCTTATTTGAGCGATTTTTAAATTATGCGGGATCCAACGAGAAAAATCTTTCTGAGAGCTAAGTGTTCATACCCAAGGATGCCTCTATCTCACGGTATATCGCATGACGATCTTTCATTGTAGGTTCACGCTTTCACAATGACCAATTTTGGACGACCTTCGTGTAATTCGTTCTGCAGCGAACAACTACCACTCTTAAATTCGTTAAATCAGTTATAAATTGTCTTCAGGATTGGTGCTTCATCGCCAAATACCGCATGAGGACGATCGAAGCACTGTTGTTGAGATAATTCACTTCGAAAATCGTAAAAAATCATAGCTCGAAAATGTTCGAGTTAAATCCATTTTTTAACCGAGATGAATTTTGAAACAACACTTTGATGTAGTAGCGCTGATACATCAAAATGTTCTGAGTACGTTTATGCTAAAAAATGTCAATCTTTCCGATGGAAATGGCAGATTTGACGAAAACATTCTAGATCATACTTTTTAAAAAAATATAAAAAGCAACCTACGTAACATTCGTCTCGAGTATGCCCCTCCTTTTCACAGAATTCTTTTGTGGATTGATTGGAGTATACATTCATATACCTGGCAACATAGTATTAATATTCTGCTAAATTTTCGCGATGTTATCTATTTCAGTTTTATTAGGACTTGCTGTTGTACCGAAACAAATATTAGTCGCCAGATTAGTCTGATTGTAATATTGTCCTCTCTTTTGTGTTTAGAGCCTCATTGACTAGTTCGTCCAACGTACCAAGTAATAACACATTTTTGTTTTCCTCTTGATTTTCACTATATTTTAATCTATTTTTTACGCGTTACAGTAACAAGGTAGGTTAAGTGTGATTAGTTCAGCAGCCCTCTCAAAGAGAGAGTTCACCTAGGCCAATTTCTACTCATTGAACGAATCGGACCTTTTTATAATCCTCAGAAGATTTCGTACTGATAGTGGTAACAAGTTATTTAGGTAATAAGACTTTGCTTAGGCTAACAAAAATTTTCTTTTTATAATGATACTTTACTTAGGTTAAAGAATGTTTCACTATACTTTCTTCTTTGAATACTGACACTATGTTCAGCTAATAAAATGGTGCCATGACCTTGGTCTCGATATAGCGGAACATATAAGGCAAAAAAGTGCTGATTCGCTGCATTAAAAATGTCAATCAAAGATGGAAAGACATATTGGGGCGCAGGGTTAACAGGGTGCTCAGGTCAAACTATGATTGGAAGAAATCGGAAATATAGGAGAGATGCATCAAGACTGAGTCGACACTCGCTTCTAGTCTAATGGCGAGCATGCATCTAAAAGGGGCATCCTGTTCATTTTTGTTCAACTTTGTATATGTACAACCTTATAGAAAGAGGGGCTGACCAATTTGGCGTTGGGAAAACCAATTTTCCACAAGGGACTAATATAGGCATTTAAAAAAAATCTGAAGCTTTAAACTTACTTAATATTTCAACTATATTAATATCGTAGTGAGTAATAACCTTGCAAGGAATTGGCGAGACTTAAATACAAATTAGATGAATTTTAAATAATCTTATATGACCATACTTACCTAATCTTCTAGCAAGGACAACTGAATCTAGTACGTATAATAATGTCATAGGAGAATATAATTTCGCCATACTTACTATTTAAAGTAACATCCGTACAAAATCAATTCTACAATTTGCTCCATACTAATATTTTAAGGTAAATGAAAACAGTGAGATTACTAAAAGGTTTATTATTGTCGAAAGAATTGCCAATTGGTTGCTAATTTTATTTTATCATACTTAGATTTTGAAGGCAAATTTATATTGGAATATTAACATTTTTGACTCAGAAGAATTTTTTTATAATTATTTAAAAAAGAGTCGTATTAGTAATATTAATTAAAAACAATTTTGAGTCTATAAAACGTAAACGAATTGATGTAGAAAAACACCCAGACACGGGTATATTTTTTTTAGTCCTACTTTCAGAATATATAGGCGTTGTTTATGTGTGCAAATATGTGTCGGACGATGTATCATATTTTATATGTACTTATTTGCTTACGCGAATACCAAATAATATTTGACATTGTTTTTCGTCGTTACATAAACAAATATATATTCCCTTTTTATACCCTGCATAATGTAATATGCAAGATATATTCAATTCGGTCCGATGTTTGTAACCACTTGAAGGAATCTCCCGAGATATAGAAATATATATTTGTGATCAGCGTCCCCTAAATTTTCGATTTGATGATGTCCTTCCGTCCATTGATAACTTGAGCAAATATTGAGCTATTTGAATGAAATTTGGCATAAGTAATCTATGATCCAAGGGTACGGAGGGGATTGATATTGGACTTGAGCGGTCAATAACCACGCCCATACGTAGCATTCAAATAGACTAACCTCGGAATTTTCAAAACGTTTATCTTGCTATAACTCACTTAATATACCATCTGAACCAACAATATTTGGCACGTGGAGTTATACTATACTGCTACATAACCTTGCCAGAAATGGGCGAGCCATGCCTACTTTTTATAGTAGCTACCATACAAAGTGTCTGTACTTCTTTTAAATTGAAACAGCTGTAACTTCTGCGATCTTCTGTCTAGAATAACCCACGCCCACTTTTTGCTGGAGCTCCAATACAAAGTTACGAAAATTAAACAAAAAAAATCTCCTTACAGTCGGATGGGGCTGACCAAATTATCCCTGCATATGTAGAGGTATATATAAAAAGTTTGCTCGTATATCCATCCTTTTCTTCCACTACTTTGTATAGGACCTACATTAAGAAGCAGGCGTACCTCACCAATTTTGGAGGATCAATTTCTGACTATAATACTAAACTACATAGGTTGCAATGGGTTGACCTAGACGTATTAATTAGTAAGTTATGGTTGTTTTAATGTTTAAGATAAATCCGAGACTTTGTACGGAAGCTATATAAAAAGTGGGCGTGACGTATCTATTTCTGGTATATCTAATTAATTTTTCAATATCAATCCACACCTTAAATTTGGTTGTCCTACGCTAAATGGTTTGTAAGTTGGAGCTTAAAAGTTTTAGTTTAATTCCCTCGACTTTGTATGGGAGACCTATGAAGGAGTGGGCGTGGCACACTGATTTTCTGCCAGATTATTTTCGACTACGATATTAATCTAAGTGTCAATTATGGTTATTCTAGACGAAAGATTGCCGAAGTTACAGCTGTTTCAATTTAAAATTTGTATGGGAGCTACAATAAACAGTGGGCGTGGTGCGCCCATTTTCTGTGAGCCTAGTTGCTCGTACAGTGCTAATCCATACCTTAAATCTCGTTGTCCTACGCTAAATGGTTTGTAAGTTATGGAGCTTAAAAGTTTTAGTTTAATTCCCTTGACTTTGTATGGGAGACTCATGAAGGAGTGGGCGTGGCACTTTGATTTTCTGCCAGATTTTTGCCGACTACGATAGTAATCTAAGTGTCAATTATGGTTATTCTAGACGAAAGATTGCCGAAGTTACAGCTGTTTCAATTTAAAATTTGTATGGGAGCTACAATAAACAGTGGGCGTGGTGCGCCCATTTTCTGTGAGCCTAGTTGCTCGTACAATACTAATCCATACCTTAAATCTCGTTGTCCTACGCTAAATGGTTTGTAAGTTATGGAGCTTAAAATTTTAGTGTAATTCCCCTGACTTTGTATGGGAGACTCATGAACGAGTGGGCGTGGCACTTTGATTTTCTGCCAGATTTTTGCCGACTACGATAGTAATCTAAGTGTCAATTATGGTTATTCTAGACGAAAGATTGCCGAAGTTACAGCTGTTTCAATTTAAAATTTGTATGGGGGCTACGATAAACAGTGGGCGTGGTGCGCCCATTTTCTGTGAGCCTAGTTGCTCGTACAATACTAATCCATACCTTAAATCTCGTTGTCCTACGCTAAATGGTTTGTAAGTTATGGAGCTTAAAAGTTTTAGTTTAATTACCTTGACTTTGTATGGGAGACTCATGAAGGAGTGGGCGTGGCACACTGATTTTCCGCCAGATTTTTGCCGACTACGATATTAATCTAAGTGTCAATTATGGTTATTTTAGGCAGAAGATTGCCGAAGTTACAGCTGTTTCAATTTAAAATTTGTATGGGGGTTACGATAAACAATGGGCGTGGTGCGCCCATTTTCTGTGAGCCTAGTTGCTCGTACAGTGCTAATCCATACCTTAAATCTCGTTGTCCTACGCTAAATGGTTTGTAAGTTATGGAGCTTAAAAGTTTTAGTTTAATTCCCTTGACTTTGTATGGGAGACTCATGAAGGAGTGGGCGTGGCACTTTGATTTTCTGCCAGATTTTTGCCGACTACGATAGTAATCTAAGTGTCAATTATGGTTATTCTAGACGAAAGATTGCCGAAGTTACAGCTGTTTCAATTTAAAATTTGTATGGGAGCTACAATAAACAGTGGGCGTGGTGCGCCCATTTTCTGTGAGCCTAGTTGCTCGTACAATACTAATCCATACCTTAAATCTCGTTGTCCTACGCTAAATGGTTTGTAAGTTATGGAGCTTAAAATTTTAGTGTAATTCCCCTGACTTTGTATGGGAGACTCATGAACGAGTGGGCGTGGCACTTTGATTTTCTGCCAGATTTTTGCCGACTACGATAGTAATCTAAGTGTCAATTATGGTTATTCTAGACGAAAGATTGCCGAAGTTACAGCTGTTTCAATTTAAAATTTGTATGGGGGCTACGATAAACAGTGGGCGTGGTGCGCCCATTTTCTGTGAGCCTAGTTGCTCGTACAATACTAATCCACACCTTAAATCTCGTTATTCTACGCTGAATAGTTTGCAAGTTATAACCGGTAACATTTTTTTAATTTCCGCAACTTTGTATGGGAGACCCAAAAAGGAGTGGGCGTGGCACACTGATTTTCTGCCATATTATTTCTCACTGCCATGTTAATCTAAGTGTCAATTATGGTTATTCTGGACAGAAGATTGTAGAAGTTACAGCTGTTTCAATTTAAAAGAAGTACAGACACTTTGTATGAGAGCTACGCTAAAAAGTAGGCGTGGCTCAACCACTTTTGGCGAGGTTATATAGTAGTATAATATAAGTCTATGTGCCAAATATTGTTGTCCAAAGTGGTATATTATGTGAGTTATAGCAAGTTAAAGATTTTGAAAATTTCGTGGTTAGTCGCTTTGAATGCTTGGTGTGGGCGTGGTTATTGACCGATCATGCCCAATATCAATCCGCTCCATACCCTTGGATCATAGATTACTTATGCCAAATTTCATCGAAATAGCTCAATATTTACTCAAGTTATCGTGCGAACCAGCCAGGTGACAGACAGACGGACGGACGGACGGACGGACATCGTTAAATCGAAAATTTAATCGACGCTGATCACGAATATATATCTATGTCTATATCTCCGGAGATTCCTTCAAGTGGACACAAACATCTGACCGAAATGAATATACCATGCATATTGCATTATGCAGGGTATAAATATTAACCGCCATAACGTACAAACTATTCACCATAGGACAACCAGATTTAAGGTGTGGGTTAATATTGTAAGAGCAACTAGACTCACGACCAGCCACGCCCACTGTTTATAGTAGCTCCCATACAAAATGACTGAATTATCCAGGGTATAATTTTCATAAGGTCATTTTTTTTGTTGCCTTTTTTACAATTATTTAAACAAGCAAATTTGTGGAAGCAAATTATTTGTGTACTATTAGAACTAGCGAACTGGTTAGCGAAGAGTAATGCAGCAAGATGACAATTTGCACCATCAGCGCACATATCACATATTAAATTTACGAATTGAAAGCGAATAAAGTATATTGTATACAGTGACGTTCACCACGGACTAGTGAAATTTCGCATTATTGCGGCTGGATATGTCCAAGTGGCGAATTAAACGCAGTAAATATAATTTAATATCATGGAGTTAATAAAATAATACTTTAAAACTTACTCTTGAGCTAGAACGGATTACAAATAAGATACGTTTCACATTTTTTATAGTATTTTTATTATATTTAAAATGTACAGAGTTTTTTTTTGTTGTTATTTATTTATTTAAATATGCCATTTTATGTTTCTTCTCCTTTTGCATTATATTGAATTAATAAACTTGACTTTCTTCAATGTCAGATTTTTCTTTTGTATTTCATTAAGATTAGAATGATTTCACAATTTTATTGTTGTTAATTCATTTTTACAAATTTAAGAAGCAAATTAAATTGCATTGTAATAAAATATTTTAATTGTATGGGAAGAGATTAACAGTTATGTGATTTATATTGTACATAATTTGCTGCTAGTGTGTATATTAAAATGAAACAATTTGCATTTTATTTGTAAATATGTATTTATTTATGTGTTGTCTGTTTTTTTTTTTTTTGTAGGTATTTGCAGTGTGAATATGTAACGATGACAATAAATAAATCAATTCAATTTAAAATTATTTAAAATAATCAGAAACTTTATTATATGCTATATGCGTTTCTTATTGTAAAACAACAAAACAAAAAAAAAAAATGCATTTCATTTATTTATTTCTATTTGTATGCATGCTCATGTATGTATGTATGAATGTAAGTATACCTGTACGTGTGTATGTGTGAATGCTTGTTTATTTATTGATTGTATTAAAATACAATACATTTATGCCAACTCATATTAATATTTGACATGGCTATTATTTGATCATTTATACAATCATATATGATTCGTCCAATCGTCCATCTTATGCCATTTGCGCGAATTAAATGTGTACATCTTAAATAAAATTTAAAACTACGTAATAATCATTATACTTAGTTAGCTATTTCATAATTATGTTGTATAATATTAATAGGATTATGTGTACTCATAATTATTTCCTAATTGTTTTGCATATGTACTTATTCTTTCTAATTATCATCATCATCATCACTGTCGATCGCTATAACTTGCAGTGGAAACTGTTCTGCTTTTTTTGCTATTGTTGTAATTGTATATTCAATTTTATTTATTGTTTCTAAACATTTTGTATTTTGTATGTAGTTTTTGTTTTTTTGTTCACATATTTATGTATTTCGCTTTTTGTTTTTAGCTAGTTTTAAATGATTGCTTTCTTTTCACTTTTTACTATAAATTTAAATTACATACCTATTAGTATGTAGGTATGTTTAATTTATAACAGTATTTTAGCTTTTTCACTCTTATTTCAAATTAAATTAAATGCTAACTTCCTTTATATATATATATATATATATATATATATATATATATATATATATATATATATATATATATTTATATTTGTATGTATATGCATTTTGTATGTAAGCAAAATTTGTTCCACATCCATGTGTATAAGTGTATCCATGTGTTGCATTCATAATGTTAAGCAGTGGCATAGCCAGAGGCGATTAGGCTTCCTTGGCTGATGGATTTGTTAAAAAAAAAATGTACATTATACTTATAAGATGCGTTTCATATTTATAATGCCATTCGATTTGCTTAGAAAGTTTGAAAATCAGTAACGATATTATTATGGTGTCTTCTGATGAAAAAGAGCTAACTCAAAATTCAATAAAAAATGTGACGTTTCGTTAATTTTTTTTTTTAAATATTTTTTTTTTTAATTTGTCAAAAATTTGTTGAAAATTTTGATGATTCTCATGATCAGTGAAGATAAGGTGAAGGTGGTAGGACAAAAAACATATCAAATTTTGAAAACAGGATAGTCAATGTTTTATAAAATGGACATTAGAGCAAGATTTGTAAAGTTTGAGCTCAATCCGATAGAATTCGATAGGTTCCGCATCTCGATAGAAAACTAAATTGTTTCTATATCCAAGTTTTCAGATGTACGCTCAAATATGGAGATTTGTAGAGTACCAATAACTTTAATTTGCTTTATTTATACAAAATATCATCTGTCCAATTGTTACATCATTGTAATAAACAATTTAAACCTCATCGGGTGAGTAAAAGAACAGACTTGGACTTGGAACTATGTTTTTGGAACATACATATGGGATTATATATTAGGCAAAACTATTGCGCTGAAATACGGTTGAAAACCACACCTACTTCCCATGAAAATGTGGTTCTTACGAATGGTTTTTCGAATGAAGCTACACTTTTACTACGTTTAATTCCTTTTTAAATACAAATCTTTTATTTATTGGTTCTACATCGACCATTTGATCGGCATTTCATCGACATTTGGCCGATATTAGGTTAGAGTTAAAAAAATTTTGAATAAATGTATTTTAAAAATAGTTTTTTGAATATTGTAATGGCGATCATTAATTACGCACGCACTCTCGTTGGGTATCGACCTAAAACAGGTTGTTTTTGGAAATGGATAGTGGCAAATCTTAAATATTTGAAAATTTTAAGCTTTTCTCAATAAATGGAAGGCATGTGTCAAGTTTCATCGAAATCGAATAAAGTTTACGATGATTTATCAATTTTTTTTTTGTATGGGAATTGTAGGTATGGAAGCTGTCCGATTTAATATAAATAACATGTGCTCCAGTGTTTCTTTAGATCTAGTCTATTATTGATCAGATTTTCACACTGTGCTAAATCCTGAAGAACACCCAAGAAAAGCAGATCGACACACATCACCAATTTGTTGATACCAACGCCGCTTTCGACTTTCGACAGTCCGGTAAGGGATTACCTCTATACAATAATGTCTGAGTTCGGTTTTCCTTCGAAGCTCATTCGCCTTTACAGAACGACACTCGAACGAAGGGTCGAACTCTTGCTAACAGGTGCTACTTTGGGTTAAGTCAGCAAATGAGATGTTGAGCCCTCTCTCGAGACGCGAAAACCACACTCTACAAGTATCTCATCATGTCTGTCCTTACATATGGCACTGAAACTTGCACAATTTCCACCTCAGATGATAGAATGTTTGGAAGTTTTCGGAAGAATGGTCTTACGCAAAATCTTTGAACCTATTTGTATAAGTTACAGCTATGTATGCCGACGCCGATATAGTAAAGCGCATCGCGTCAAAATTCAATGGCTGCATTGGTTAGGTCATGTTGAGCGAATGGAAGAATACACTGAAGCTAAGAGGGTGTTGTATTCGGAAGCCGTTGGTGGACTACGCGGAAGAGACAGACCTAACTTCTGATGATAAGACCAAGTACTGGAGAACTGGAGATGGCGCTTTGAATTTTTAACTGGCGCCAACTAGCGAACTATAGAGATAGCTGGAGAAGCATACTAAATTCGGCCTAAATTGATTTTCTGATGTAATAGGAAGAACAGGCTGAAGCTAAGAGGGTGTTATATTCGGAGGACGCAGAAGAAGCAGACCCAACCTCTGGTGGAAAGACCAAGTATTGGAGAACTGGAGACGGCACTTTGAATTTTTAACTGGCGCCAACTAGCGAACGATAGAGATAGCTGGTGAAGCATACTAAATTCGGCTCAAATTGATTTTCTGTATTTTCACGTAAGTAAGTATGTAACCATGTGCTCCAAATTTCATAGAAATCGCCCGACGGTTTTGGCCGCCGCTTATATGAACTCTTTTTCAGTGTGCGTTGTAATTAATGATCGACATGGTCTGTTTCCTTTCTTATAACATTTTCAAATTGGCAATTATCAAATGCTGACTGCATATATAGTATATATTTGTTTTTCTATGTATTTGTATATATATATTTATTTATAATTACATACACATGCATCTCCGGGATGTATGATGTATGTATGGATGTGTGTTCTCATATGTTTAATATGTATAATAAGTTTTTTGTACATATACATATATGCATTCTTGTAATAATAATTTATATGTACTATATGTTTGTATTACATTTTCTCATTAGCATTTATTATTTACTACCTTAATAAAGCTATGATCCCAATTTCAGCTGATATTATGGTACCTTACTGCTAAGCAAATTTACCATTGCTCTCTCTCTCTATCTCTCTCTTTCGTTCTCTCTTTAAATATATTGATATTAGTTATTGGAACTTTGAACTTTGAGAATCTCACAAAGGTGAGTATAGTATAATGAAATTTTACAATAACACTAAAATGTTGAAGATCATTATTGTAAGTTACGTTCATTAAAAGCAATTTAAGCAATTTTATTTTTCAATTCATTCCTTCGTCCTGCGAAATATTTATCATAATTGGATTTTCAAAGTGTGATGTGTGAAAAAGATTTGCGTTTTTTGTGGATCAAATTGTGGATTGCTCTCGTGGATTGTGGAACCCACATACACACACACACACCAACACACAGTTATGCTCTTATGCGGATCTTCATTGACAAAAAAGAGCAATGGTAAATCTTAAAAGACTGGTCCCTCTATCAGACATTTTGAAAACTTTTTAACAAATAAATATTTTCCATTGTTTTGTGAAAAACATATTGTAGAACTCAAATGAACAATACAACGAAATTCAATGTGAAACTTAAACATAAGAATATAGATCGCACAATACATCATAACACACTTAAAATATTTCGAAAATTAATGGTCATGTATAAAAATACTTTTTTGTTTATTTGTTTGTTTTTCTATTCTCCATAAACTATATATATATGTATGTATGTACACATATTGGTATGTATAGTGATATCATATTATTTTTCTAATGTAATAGTAATTCATATTTTTATTTTTATCATTAAATATACATATACATATATGTATATAATTAGTTTGAGTAGAGCAATTAATAACAAATATATGGTAGCTATGTGAATGTAAATATTTTATACTATTTGAATTATATGACTGCATACTAGGTTGAGGCGCTGTCGCTCATATGTCCACCCCTTAATTGCTAGCTTACCTTGAGTGGACCTAGGCACCATTAGAAACTTTTTATTTGTCAGACAGACTACTCTTTTGTATGTATGTGCTTGATAACGTCTCGATAATTGCTTTATTTTGTGCTCATGTGTCATCGATGTCCAAAAATAAATTTTTTAAGAATGCCTAGATCCTCTTAGGCTAAGCTATCAATTAAGGGGTGGACATTTGAAATTTTTTTCATCGATCCACTTTAATGCATACAAATATATTGATGTGTATAATAGGAAACACAAATATGTATTCAGATGTATGCGTATGCATGTACGTACGAATGTATTCATTTATAAGTTTAGTAACGAAAAAGTACGCTTAGCATAATATGAAGGCAAGAAATTATACATATGTATGTACATAAATAATATATGTATTAACGTAGTATACAGATAATTGTATGATTGATTGGCAGGGGGGAAAAATGTGAAACTGATTACGCGGCCCTCTATTTGTGAAGATTTTGTATGTCTGATTTGTGATTTATTTTCTCAAACGAATAAAAATATAAACAAATTGTAACATAAATGGCAAGTCAAATAGAAAGAAATACTTTAAACGGTAATTACTTTTAAAACAGGAACAGCTACAAATATTTGTGTCAGCAGCTGTAGATGGGCAAAAGGATCATACGTTACTTTACAGTAACGGTAACGGCGCAGCAGGTTGTTGTTGTTGTTGTAAATATGTTTCTGGCATTATTCAGAATGGTAACACTCTGACAATGGTCGCTACTCGAGTTGAATGGAGAAGGTTAGGATATGCGACCGCCCCCAACGAAGGGCGCTCTTAGGCTTAAATCCTATTCCCTCTGTTAAACGAAACCATTGGGATTTCCTAAAGAATAGAGCAATGTTCCTGACATCCATTATACTCAAGTTGAATGGAGAAGGTTAGGTTATGCGGCCGGCCACCAAACAAGGGCTCTCTTAAGCTTAAATTGGCCCATTGTGTCTATCGTATTCCCTCTGTTAAAAGGAACCATTGAGATTTCCTAATGAATAGAGCAATGTTCCTGACATCCATGGGTGCTAGCTCATTAGTATCTGCAAAAAAGGCACTCTCTAATAGGGTATGCCTTCTGCGTGCCAAGGCGTGGCATCTACAGAGTAAGTGGTAAACAGTTTGTTTCTCTTTCTCGTCTTGGCAGCTGTGACAAAAATGGTGGGCCGGTAAACCAAGCTTGATAGCATGCCTACCCACAAGCCAGTGGCCCGGCGACTACATCACTTTCATTGTCAACCGTGAACGAGTTCTTCCATTGTTAAAAGTTGGCCAGATTTTCTGTTGGCTATAGTGAGGAAATGTTGTGTGACAAGAAGAAGAAGAAGAAGAAGAAGAAAATTTGTTAAGAATAGGGTTTTCCATTAAGGGCGCACCAACTTAAAAGAAAAAACAAGGATTTTTTTTTTTAATTTCAAGGCGATTTTTATTTTATATGAGAGTACATTAAATACCATTAGCAATTTTTAAAAGTTGCTGCGCTCTTAATGGAAAATTCTATACCTCAGCCAATCTGCATCTATCGATTTGATTTTGTGGAAAATAAGGAAGTCATAAATAATATTGACATGATATTTTGCATGACTGCAATGGAAAATACGATGCTTTAATACACATCATAAATGGAATTTTAGCAATCGAAATGAGTCCCCGAACGAAGAGAATCAATATCTAATGCTCTTGCTACTAAAAATTGATCGCTTAACAACTATGAGTCTCGAAAGCTGTTATTATTTTCAATCATATGAATGCGCACGGAAGGAGCCACCCTAAGGCTCCTTTATCTCCTGTTCCCACAAGATTTCAGCTCATAATTTTATGCAACTCAAAGCAACTTCATATTATATATTTAACGGGACATTTTTCAAGGCTAGAACATTTGTCGTTGTTGTGATCATTAACTTCCAATTGAGAGTGTAATAACCCTGACAGACGGCAACGTTAATCCGGATTAACGATTTAATTGGAATTAACTCTGGCATTAACTGCAGCTAATCCGAATTAACTCTATGAGTTAATTCTCAAAATTAAAGAGGATTAGGGCAATTTACGAGGGCAACATTGCTGAAAAAAAATTCTATTATGAATTTTTCTCGATCCAACACAAAACAATAGGTGTGTTCGCTTATAAAAAACTTTCAACAATTGTTAACAGTTTTCATGACATGAAAAGCGATCGCGATCAAATAAATCCTGTCAATTACGAACTGTGAATGTCAATTTACAAGTTTCTGGTAGTTTTCAGTTCACGTACTTCTTGTAGATTTTCTCATATCGAGAGTGACAGATGACAGAAATTGATAGTGATAGTAATGTAAGCGAGCAGACCTAATACAATAGCTATCAGCTGTTTAGTTAATCCGCAATACTGCCGTTAGTCAGGTTAGTATTTTATTCGGATTAAGTGCGTCGTTAATCCGGATTAACTCTGCCGTCTGTCTAGGCTATAAGATATGGCACATGTTTTGAGAATAGATTCAAGAAGAAAACGCATTGGAAATTTCCGAATTTCAGCGTTACGATAAAATTTTGTGGGAATAAATCTAAAACGCACACTTTTTCGATGAAAGTTAAGTTCAAGTCAAGGATTTGTGATAGGTTGTATTCTCAAAAGTTGAAATAAGTTTGGCTAGAATGGACTGCTGAACATTGAGAGTAGAAGTAAAATGAATATTCTTTCCCGTTTTCGTCCAAACAACTGCAGCGTAACTCATTTACTGCAGATTCAAATCGGTGCAGATCGATTTTCATTTCATTACTTTTTTTTGGATGTAGGATTGAAGAGTGGATTGCCGGTAAGGAGCTTAGGAGGTTTGTCTGAGGAGCATCAGGAAGATGTAAGATCTCGAAGTGCAAAAGCTGACTGCAAAACTCTGCGTGCAATCAGCATTATGCGGAGTGTCTTGCGAAACTTTAATATCACTTCGAGGAAGACATTTCAATTTGATTGACCAGTGCTCACCTAATAAGGCTTTTATGGCAATTTTACTGGATTTCTTCAGACAAGTGGATGCGCGAGTTTTTCTCTTTTCAAAGCTCATAGTATCACTTCAAAGAGACATTTTGAATTATCCTAAAAGAATTTAGTGAACCATTTGCCGCACTTGATCTTATTAATAATATACATACATACATACATACATACATATGTATTTATTGCATGTACATGTGTATGCTATGCTCAAAAGCATCTAAACTCTAGATAGTATATATATATATATATATATATATATATATATATATATATATATATATATATATATATATATATATATATATATATATGTTTAAAAATTAAATATTAAAATCTATTCAGTTTTTATATAGTATTTACTACATATAGGCAAGGGTATATGCATGTAGTACATATGTGTATGTGTTTGTTTAAGTGCAAATTATTAAATAGACTTTAATCCCTACATTCACATTCACATATATTTATATTCATAAATATTAAATTTTATTTACTAAGTGTACATATTTACATTATAATTATAATTAAATACAATATAATAATTATTTTAAGTATGATAAATTTTTCGAAGCGTATTGCGGTATCATATTATATTCGTACATGAACATAAGTATTTTTGTTTGTACTCTACATGTACATACTACTACATAATATAACTATTTACTCATAAGAGTATTTCTCAATGGTGTTGCTTTAGTACAATATTTATATTTTGTTTTTTTTTTTTTTTTTTTTTTTTACAAGTTTTTTTATTGAATCTTTCTAAAATTACTTAGAAACTAACAATATGTAATCAAATCTTACAAACTAAATAAAATTATGTGATATTCCCAACGTTCCATCACAATTTGTTGACTCACGAGGTATAGCAATTTCACAGCATATTCAGTGTGTCTTTTCTTTTTAATCGACGATGCCCTGTGCTCAGCAACAATTGCCTAGCAAGGGGATTCGGATGACTGTGTAATTTTTGAATGTAGCTTCTGCAAGACATTGCAACTTCCTCAGAAATTGTGGATACATTTAAATCTCGATGGATGTTAACGTTCCTCATATACCAAGGCGCGTTTACAATAATTCGCAGACACTTGGATTGTATTCGCTGCAATTTTTCGATATTTGAGGGAGATGCGGTGCCCCAAAACTGAATACCATAAGTCCAGATTGGCTTCAGGATTGCTTTATATAATAGCACTTTGTATTCGAGATTCAACTTTGATTTTTTGTGTAACAGCCACCATAACTGATTAATTTTAAGCTTGATCTGAGTTTTCTTTGCCTCTATGTGATTTTTCCAGGTCAGCCTTCTGTCGAGGTGAATACCCAAGTACTTTGTTGAGGAACATTGTGGAACTGATTGGCCATTAATTTTAAGTGGGGGACATGTATCTGGCCTTAGCGTGAAGGTTACATGTACGCTCTTTGATTCATTGACTTTTATACGCCATTTTGCTAGCCAGATTTCGAGAGAATCGATATGAGTCTGCAGGAGTTTAGTAGCTTCTATGGGGTTAGAGCGAGAGCACAATATTGCCGTATCGTCTGCAAAGGTCGATATAAATGTATGGTTATTGCTGGGCATATCTGTAGTGTATAAGAGATACAGTAAGGGGCCCAAAACGCTTCATTGAGGAACGCCAGCGTGAATATCCAATGGATTTGTTGTGTAATCCTTGTGATGTACCAGAAATTGTCTTTTCGTGAGGTAGCTACTAAGCAATGAGGAGACATTTGCAGGCAGTAATAGTTTGAGTTTGTAAATAAGGCCGTCGTGCCATACTTTATCGAAAGCTTGAGTGATATCAAGAAAGACAGCTGAGCAATACTTTTTTTCTTCAAAAGTGTTCCTTATCAGAGTTACAATGCGGTGGACTTGTTCTATTGTGCCGTGCTGTTTTCTAAATCCAAACTGATGTTGAGGAATCAGTTGGTTGAGATTAATAAATGGAGTTATATTCATGACAAGTAGCTTTTCGAATACTTTAGAAAGTAGAGGCAGGAGGCTGATAGGTCTGTACGATGCAACTTTTGTAGGGTCTTTCCCTGGTTTTGCTATCATAATAATTTTTGAAGTTTTCCAGCATTTGGGATAGTGTTTAATACGAAGGATAGCATTGAAAATGTGCATGAGATGAATTACTGAAGCCGGAGGTAGCTCTTTTATCATTTTACCGGTAATTTTATCTGGACCAGGTGATTTTTTTGGGTTTAAATCTTTATAAATTGCTTTGAATATGTCCTTTTTTTTAATTTTGAGCGTTATTGAGCAAGGTTGAGAAGTTAATATTGGTAATGAGGACTGTGAAGAGGGTGGATTGGGTGTAAACACACTTTTTAGGTGGTTTGCAAAAGCCAAACCCTTCTCACAGTTGCTTCTAGCCCAATTACCGTCACTCAAACGGATGGGGGAATCAGTGAGAATTGGCCGATTTGAGTTTTTTGCTGATTTCCACAAAGAGTAGTCTGACGCTTCACCAGGTGTTAATTTCGCTATGTGCTCTTCTAACTCTTTGTTGTTTTTATTTTTTAAGGCTTGCTTTAACTTTCGAGTGCAGTGCTGTAGCTGTGTTTTCAGATTCGGTGATCTGAATTCTTGCCATTGTCTTCGGAGTCTTCTTTTCTGTCTTACTAGCAATTCAATATCGGCTGGTGTGTATGGGCTATAGTTTGATTGCTTGCATACCTTTGTGCAGGTGGCTGAGCTGAGAGCTAATGAGAGCAGCTGGTTGAATTTTTCGAGTGCTGAGTCTACATCGTGTCCATTTCTTAATACAGTACTCAGAGGAAGATGGGAATTTATATATTTCTTGAATTTTAACCAGTCTATTTTCTTTCTAACGCAATTACCTTGGGGGCTTGGTGATTTTATAGATATTACCGTGGGTGAGTGGTCAGATGATAGATCATAATTACACTCTGTGGAGATATTTTCCATCTGCAAACCTTTGGCGACTCCAAAGTCGATGAGATCGGGTATTTTCCTCTTGTCCGTCGGCCAATATGTCGGTTGACCATTTGAAATAACATCGTAGCCGTAGTTAGTGATGATTGAACATAGTCTTCTGCCTTTTGGAGTTATTAAGCGGGAGCCCCAGTGAGTGTGTTTGGCGTTGAAATCGCCAGCAACCAAGAATTTGCTACCAAGAGTTGAGAAAAATTCTTTATATTGCTGTTCGGTAATACTGTATCTTGGGGGACAGTATATCGCAGATATTACTAGCTTAGAGATGTATTCTTCCAGACATATAGATGTTGCTTGCAAGTAGACGCTACTGAAATCTTCAAGAACATGATGTTTTATTCTGCTTTTTATCAATATGGCAGTTCCTCCGCGTGCCTTACCATGCGGATGATTTGTGGTGTACAGTTTGTAATATGGTATTTGGTAGCAATTTTTGTCAGTGAAATGGGTCTCAGATATCATCATTATGTCGATTTGGTTGGATGCAAGGAATTGAATTAGCTCCAAACGGTGCTGGCTTAAGCCGTTGGCGTTCCAGTGGCATATCTTGAGACAACTCATGGTCTGGATAGCAATGTTTGGAGTAACATCGATTGATTTTTCATCATTTCTTGCATCATTGTTTGCATTGAGTTCATGAATTGGTTCATATTCTGAATTAATGTTTGAAGCAAATGTTCAAGGGTACTTGGCTGTTGGGTGGGCAGTGAGTGTTTCTGCTCATTATTTACATTGCTTTGTTGGTGTGTGTTTTGTTTTAACACGCTAGCGTATGAATTGGTTTGATTCTTGTTTGGGATTGCAGAGAAGAATTGTGTTGCATCAATATTTTGTCTCTTACTTGAGTTGGCTATCTGAGTTTGCTCAACTTGTTTTAGAGGTTGATTGCTAGCGGAGAAATTTAGCTTTAGGGTTGTATATACTGGGCAACCTCTATAATTTGCGGTGTGATTACCTCCACAATTGCTGCATTTTTTCATGCTAGCATCGCCTTTAGATTTTGGGCATATGTTTGATTTATGGAGATCTCCACAAATCACACAAACAGCTGGCAGGGTACAATATGTCTTAGTATGTCCATATTCTTGGCAGTTACTGCACTGAGGAGGTCCAGTTCTCTTATGGGGTTCTTCGATTGTGATTTTGCGATGCAATAAATATCGAATTTTATATATGGGGTGTACTTCACCTTTTTTCAGGGGTTTTGTTTCAGGCTGAAGCTCAATACGATATAACGGTTGAGGTATATTGCTCTTGTTGAGAATGTTGAATACTGTTTTGGCTTGAAACCCTTCTTCCTGAAGGGCAAGTTTGATTTCGTTAATGTCAACGTTGGGTTCGACGCCTTTGAGTACAACGATTAAGCCCTTACTACTTTTTAGCTGATATGTGTAGTAATTCTTTTTTACAGCATCAAATTCCGCAATTACTTTGCGATAATGAGTTTCGCTGTAGATTTGCACTTTCGTTTCCTCAATTTGGCCTTTGCGAATAGGAACAACGTGGAAATTCTTTGGTCCTATAAGACTTGTAATTCTAGAAATCAACTTATCTGAGTTGCGTTCTCTTAAGAAAATGGGTGGGGGTTTGAAATTTTTCTTGGAGATAATATTTTCGTCACTTTCATCACCTGAAAGCAAAGCGTATCTATTTTCCGAACTGATAGGGGCAGTGTTCTGCTTTTGAATTTTTGTTGAATTCATTTGTTTTGAATTTTGTGGACTTCTTTTTCGCTTTACTACAGTAATGTAGCGATCAATTCCAGTTTGAACAGCAACTGGTTCTTTATTAGTCATCGCACTAGTTGCTTTAACTACTGGGTCATGCACTTCAGTAGAAAGGCCGTTATTTGTTTGCTTTGATGTTGTAGCTGTTGGTGTTACAGCAGGAGAAGCGCATTGTACACTCCACGGTATAGAGGGAGATAGTATATCACGAGAGAACAAACTATTTTTTTTGTCTGTATTTATTGTTGTTGCAAATTTTGATGTAGTGTTAGAGTGAGGAATATGTACAGGCAAAAGATTAACACTGTTACTTTCACTTGTGCAGTGTGTATCAACTGTTTTTTTTGATAGTGCACTAATCGGGGGGGTTTGCGCGGGTGATTGCAAATTATTGTTTACACACACATTAACAGGCGATTGCCGTTGCCGGGGAGGAGAGCGCTGAACACTCATATTATAAACAAATTGTTTGCAAACGATATTATTTTATTTTTTTTTTCTAAAAAAAAAAAAAAAACAAATCACCGAAATAACTCCTTGAGTTTCTTAGCGTCTTTTCGCAAAATATTAAAATTTTTTTTTTTTTTTTTATACCGAAAACAATAACTTTTCCGACTCTATCAAACACGTCCACTCTTATTGGTGACTTTCACGAACTGATTTATATTTTGTGAATTTCATTTTCATTATTTTTAACATAGGTTAATTTATGATAAGGTATGTAGTAAAAGATTTTAAAATTAAGCAAATTTTTTTTTTAAATAATTTTTTATTGTACAATATAAAAAAAAGAAACAAATAAAAATTCAAAACATTGAAATTATTTTAAATACGATCTAGTATAAGTACTCGTAATAAGTGAGTATGCATGTATGTATTTATATTCATTTAGAAATAGTTTTGTATTGTTTATTTTTTTTTTTTTAATTCCACTTTATATTTTTTTATTATATATCAATAATATGCAAGCGAATACTAGTCCATATGTATCAATTCAAAATTATTCAATTAATTTTTTTTTACAATATTTGCATGATATTCATTAATTTGATATTTGTTCATTAATGGCTGGTTATTATTATGATTTTGTCATATTTGTAGTTAATTCCCACCCTCCATATCTGCTTCATATTTTATATTATTGCACATTTCAGCCACTTTCAGTTTCTTAGACGACATTTTGAAAATTGTGATTGATCAATTTTTGTTTTGTTTTGTTGGCATTACTTACATGTTGTGCTTATTTGCCAATTAATAGGTTGTTTATTCATTTGCGGTTGGTGCTTCGTCTTCTTCCTCATTTGCTTTGGCCTCTTCGAGAGCAATAGCCAATGCACGTGCTTCAGCATCTGTTTGTATGACAAATTGATAATTGTAGTACATGAGTTTGAGTTTGTACCATATATAATATGTATATAATATGTAAATATGTATAAGTACTTATATAATAGTATATTGAAAGAAACATAGTCAGACAAAAAAAATAAAACGATTTTGTTATTATTATTTGAGGTCGAAGAATTCAAGTCCAGAGAGCTGCTTTAGCTCAGCTGTTTTCGTGTAACATGTTACTGTCAAATATGTACAGTTTGGTCTATAATTTACCCATGAATCGGCTTACAAACGAACAACGCTTGTAGATTATTGAATTTTATTATGAAAATTCATGCTCGGTTAAGAAAGTGCATTTATCGAAAAATTGTGTTCAGCGACGAAGCTCATTTCTGGTTGAATGGGTACGTGAACAATCAGAATTGCCGTATTTGGTGTGAAGAGCAACCAGAAGCATTGCAAGAACTGCCAATGCATCCCGAAAAATGCACTGTTTGGTGTGCATTAACGGCCGGTGGCATTATTGGACCGTACTTATTCAAAGACGATGAAGGCAGGAACGTTACTGTGAATGGCGAGCGCTACCGTGCGACAGTTACAAACTTTTTTTTTGACCAAAATGGAAGAATGACATGTGGTTTCATCAAGACGGTGCCACAAGCCGGACAGCACCCGAAACAAAGGCCCAATGAGAGGGGAGTTCGGTGGACAGTTTATTTCATGTTTGAAGACGGTCAATCGTTCCGCCTAGATCGTGAGATTTAACGCCTTTAGACTATTTTTTGTGGGGTTATGTGAAGGCTCATGTCTATAGAGATAATCCCGCAACGGCCGATATGTTGGAGAGAGTATGACAAAATTGAACCCAGCATATGAACCATTTGAAGCGCAGCGCAGGTCAACATTTACATGAAATCATCTTTAAACAATGAATTTGTCTCGTTCTATTGACTCAAATAAAGATTTCATACATTTCTATAAATTTTATATATATATTTTTTAAATCAAAACCAAACGCTCTTAAAAAATCACCCTGTATATCATTAGTAAACTCATTCATTAAAATACTGCAATTGGACAGAATTGGGCCGATTTTTGGGATTACAAGAACCGCCCATGTATGTCAAATGATCCTGTTTTTGCTATATTGCGCTCAAAAGTTTGTATGTTTGTTTTCATGTTGCATGATCATATGAAAACTAATATCTGGTTAGGAATTTCTCCAAATTTCCTTCGAACGAAATGTAGTCCAATTCAAAATAAAACATTATTCGACTTTGAAACAAACACACTGGTTTTTATAAACAAAGCATGATCAAAACACAATGTATCCTAAATTTTTGATCGATTTTCCATGTTCAATCCCATATTTTGGAAATTGTTGAACATTTTACTTTGCATTCTTTAAACAATATGTAGAAAAATGCCGATTTCATTGAAAAAATAGTTAAGTTATTGACATTTAATATTATAAGAAATGATCGATTTTAAAAAGAAAATTACTATATGATCGAATGGTGGTTTTGCTTTGATTTTTCTTTTATTTCATCATATTTAGCCGCACTGGGGTCTTTCTAGTTCTCTCTTCTTGCGCCTGACGACAGATCTTTAAAGACTCCTTTTCTCATTGTTCCGCTAAAGATCGAGTAGCACATGAACGCTAATCGATAGAAATCGATTACCGCCTTGATGGCAACAATCGTGCAATGGGATATGTGTTCATCGTGCGCAAAGCAAATCAGCAGCACTACTCCAATTCACTCTTTCGTTAAAATAATCCTAATCAATTTTAACGAAAATAGGAAGAAATTGCGATTCTAATTGATTTTCTTCTCTTACTCTCGCTTCGATTATTTTCTTATTTTGACAGACAGTTTCATACTTCGCATAAACTGTCAACATTCCGATTGCTGCAATTGAAGTTTTCTATTTTTTTTAATCAAATATCCAAAATCGATTCTAACTGCGTTTATTTAAACTTTAATTTCACAATATTCAAATGCACAAATATAGAAACCATTTGACATTTTTCACTCTAAAAAAAAAAAGCGCCGCAGTTGCAGAGAAAACAACTAAAAATTATGTGAAAAGATTAAGGAATTAGAATTGCTTTTTCACCTAAACTTCAACATATAGCGGTTAAATTATTTTTAGAGCTTAAACGAAAAAGTTAAAGTTTAAGCGAAAGATTGAATTGGAATAGGGCTACAGATTCGATATTAGAGTGTCAAAGCATCTGCTGTCTCTCGTGCTCGCAGATTACTGACTTGAAGCTTTCTCTGTGTGGGACTTCCTTTATTGTTTGCGACACATCAACTTATGTCCAAAGATAATTTCATAGTCCTACGCACGATTTTGATATCGTGACGGCGACAGCTTCTTCAAGGCGCTAAATGTAGCTCTTCTTTGCCTCATCGTCGTTGCGCCTGTCCTTGTCATCTGTCGGAGCATGGGTGCAGATAAGGCTTATGTTAAAAAATGTTGCCTTGGTGTGGATTGTGGTAAACCGCTTGTACACAGGTGTGAATTGTGTTATATTTATCGAGGACATTAACTAGCTGGATAGCAACACCTTCCCCATAAAGAGACCGGATACTTCAGTTCCATATCCGAAAATCATGGTTCTTATTTCTTTTGAGGGAGTCAAAAGTAGTCTATTTAAGGCGATATGTAGCATAAGTATTTAATCTTAAAATTTTCGATAAAAATAAAGTTTTTGGATACTTCGATTCTATAAATATATATTTTTTAATTGGTGGAAAGTTTTTAAGTGGCGGGTCCCAAACTTCATACGATTATTTTTATCAACGTACGACTTAGTTTGAAAATGCGCGATATCGGATGAAATCCACGACTACCATCAGCATAACAGTATTTTCGAAAATTTATCTCTAACTGTAGTGCTGTAGGGTATATGGGCTTCGGAATTACTGAAGTTTAGCTTTCAAAACTTGTTTCACCGAATACAACTGTCTGTTTGGCTACAGAAATTCTTTCTTTCATTGCTTGGAAATTATTCATTGAATTGGAGGGATATTTAGTAAATGAAATTTACTCATTGAACTCTTATGCAAAAATTGGAAAATGATTTGTGGCCAACTAAAAAATATACTTATACCTTTTTCATAACAAATATTAGATCAGGTTTTATTTCATTACTAATTTTTTTATTGCTTCCTTATTTGAGGTTTTAAGCTCTTGAAATTTTTAGGGTATTCCTCTGTTATTTATTTTATTTTTTGCATTAGTAAGTACAGAAAAGGGTTTTGTGCGCTCATGCTAAAGTTCAGAACCAACAGAGTCCATGTAAAATGGTGAAATTTATTTGCCATAAAGTCAATCATGACCGAAAGCAGATTTTACAACAACAAAACTTTGTCAATTAAATACCTCCACCTCATTGAACGTTTATGATATTGCATTGAAAATGTTTTTTTATGCTGATTTAGTAAAGTACCTTTTAGAAACATATAATTCTCCTTTTCATTAATTTAATAATACGAGTAGTGGTATGGTGAAAAATTTCTGTGAAAAATATCACTAAAATATGATAATTAATCGACTGGATGAAAGGGAGCGCAAAGAACAAGGACATTGTGTGATACTTGTGGGGGCAATGCAAACAAAAGGAGAATGGATCAAAAGTTCAATTGAATTTATGCAAATTAATGCAAAATTTCGTTCACAATGTTCACTTGTAATCAATATGAGTATCCAATTTAAACAGGATCGTTTGATGATGTAGGCTTTCAAACATCAAAAGCAGCTGTTAATTAAATGCGAAAGTTGGACTTTTATGTTTTTGTTATCGAAGTTGCGGAATGAAACACCAACGTATGAAAGATGGATAGAAACGTGATTATTCGTATTTTTATTGCTTTTGCTTATATTCAATTTGCACTTGTGATATGCAGCAATTAATATAATTGAACTTACCTTTGATTGCTTGTTCTTTCCAGATTTTCTTATTCTCAGTGAGGCAATTGAGCCATGGTTTACGTATGGTAAACTTTTGTTTACAGAATGGAGACGTCGCTCTGCTTCCACTAGCACCCTTCTGTGCTAATGAGCTGGCATCATTATTTTCGTCACAACTTTTGTTCTCATTGTCTTCGGTTATGCAATCAATTGTCGATTTACCCATTAGACTGAGATGACCCCTTGCTGACGATGCACCACCTCCACTACCGCCACTTTGATCCACTGGTACATCAGCCGCATCTATACTTGCATTAGCATTTTTACACATCGGCGCTATTGGAGCTAAAACATATTCCAGCATATCGGCCATGACCGACATACTGGGATCGACAATGAAATCAATGAAACCAATTTGTGATTCGGCCACAAGGGTATTATTTCGATCACACAATGGACTAAATGGCAAGCCCAATTCACGCTCGAGATCACCTTGTCGAAAGAATTCCTCCAGCAATAACATCGTCCAGCGATGATGTAGATTCCAGCGTTTGGCAGGATGTGAGATATCACAACAGTGCAGTACCATCGCCAGTGCTTTCGATTTATCCACAGTGGCCTCGTTGAGCGTTAGTAAATTTTTCATGTTTTTCAGTTGTTGAAAATGGAAGGACATATCAGTTGAGAGTACCATATCAATGATGAGGGTACGCAACTCGCGATATTCTTCACGTGACAAATGCGACAATACATTGCAGTCATCCTCTTTGAGCACCCGAAAAGCGGCGCTTATGTGATGATTCTCGAGCACAGCACGATCATTATACAGCAATGCTGTCTCAGAGCCCGACATAACATGAAAATTATTAGTTGTGCCTGTATGTTCATAATCGTGTATAAGCGCTGCAAGTAATGTTGCAAATATTTCCAAATCAGTCAACCAATTCATTAAGCCCGTTTGACAGAGCATATGATGTACTGTCTGTGTGACATCGGCCGCATGCAAATTATTATGATATGGATTGCGAAAACGGCAATAGCCCTCTTCAATACGATTCAAAAATGTCTCCAATGTAGCGGGTGCAATTTTAAATTTATGAATAATGCCGTAGCGATTGAGCAAATCATAGCCAATATATTTGACCGGCTGTCCATTGGCTGCCTCAGCGAGCGCGAACACATCAAAACTCCAATCATCGAGAGTCTGTAAGAATATATGAGAGATAAGTATTTAATGGGAATTAATTGGCACGTTTTTAAAAATGTAAAATTACGTAAAGAAAATATCGTAGTTCAGTGGATAGGTCCTTGATTTTCTGTTCATATTTAAGGATTGATGGGAAATTCAGTTGGAACAATTAAATTGCCTTTTTTAAGGAAAATTAAACATCTCAGCAAACAATGTCAGAGTATACATTTTCCATGAAAATGTTTGTAAAATAACTATGTGGCAAAATTTCGAAAAGCGTTATCACAAGAGTTTTGACGTTCATATTCTTCAGCGTGCGTTGGAAGCAATATCTTTGACATTTAAGGGGAGATTAGGGTTTAAAAAATAAAGAATGTTGTGTCTAAATTTCAAGTCAATCGGAGCAAAATTGACGAAGCCGATAGAACTCGCTTATGAACGTTTCATCTCAAATTTTTTAGCGTTTAAAACTTTTAAGCGTTTTTCCCACAACTCATGTTTTCAAAGTCGGTGTCATTCATAACTTCAAAACTACTGCACCGATCATTTTGAAATTTTGAACACTATTTCTGTACATATGTAGTAAAAAGAAATCCATTATTTTTCCAATAGATGGCTTTAGTAATCTGTATCTCACATTGTATAAATGCGATCGGATTACGCTAGATGGCGTTAGAAAGACAGGATTTCGTACTAAATAAACTTTTCAGGTAGTTTTGTGATTGCTTGACTCAGTATTGTTTGAGCACGCGTCAAAAATGGACACCAGTTAAGAGAAAATACGCCATATTTTACAGTTTTTCTTCGATAAAGGCGAAAACGTAAGGCAGACGGCTGAAAAGGTGAATAGTGTTTATGGTCCTGATACTGTAACAGCCAATCATGTGCAATTTTGTTTTCGTCGATTCCGTTCCGGTAATTTTGATGTCAAAGATGCCCCACGCTCTGGAAGGCCAATTGTTGAAAATATCGATTATGGAAATCGTCGTGTCTGACCGCCTTGTAAACACTGTTTCTATTGCCCAGGAGCTAAACATTGCACAAAAAACCGTTTGGAACCATTTAAATAAGGCCGGATACAAAAAGAAGCTCGATGTATGGATGCCACTCGACCGAATTTCCATCTGCAAATCGCAGCTGAATCGCAACAAAATCGATCCATTTCTGAAGCGGATGGTTACTGGTGATATAAAGTGAGTCACTTACGACAACGTCAAGCGAAAACAGTCGTGGTCGAATCGCGGTGAGTCGGCGCATCGGTGGCCAAGCCAGGATTGACGGTCAAGAAGGTTTTGCTATGTGTTTGGTGAGTTTGGCAGGGAATCATCTACTATGAGCTGCTCCCCTACGGTCAAACTCTTAATTCGGACCTGTACTGTCAACAATTGGACTGTCTGAAGGAAGTAATCGCCCAGAAGCCATCAGCTTTGGCCAATAGAAGAGGAATTGTGTTCCATCAGGACAACGCTAGGCCACACACATCGATAGTAACTCGCCAGAAGCTCCGGGAGTTTAGTTGGGAAGCTCTTATGCATCCACCTTATACTCAGGACCTCAGAGATCGACTGTCCCAGTTTTTTGCCAATAGGGACGAGGGTTTCTATGATAGTAGCATAATGAAATTACCTTAAAAATGGTAACAAGTATCAACAAATGGTATCGAACAAAACGATTCATATTTGACCTAAATCGGATCATTCTAACTATGCTAAATAAAACCTTAAATTTAATGCAAAAATAATGGATTCCCTTTTACTATACCTTTTACTAGCCGTTTTTTAGTGGACAAGTCTCCACTTTGTGACAATAAAACGATAACGCTGCTTATTTTCATAAACAGAGTTGATTTCATTTTTTATTATACATAGGTTAGGTTAGGTTAGGTTAGGTTATGTGGCTGCTCTCTCTCTGAGAGGTCACGCTTAGGCCCATTGTGATACCACCGAGCTTCTCTTCCAATACTGTTGTGCGTGTTAAATTTGGACAGCATTAGAAGGGCCTACTTATATTATTTGGTTCCGAACGGCAAAATCCTTGTGACATCACTTTAACTTAGTTTTGTCACAGAGCTCTTTTAAGAAGCAGTTTTTGCAAATTGATACTGCCGGAAAAATTGCCAATTCTTGCCGGTAGGTGGATACCGTTCGAAAGTAAAATCTTTTCGATATAAAATTTTGTTATGCTTCAGCTTGGGATTGAACCCACGACCTACAGATCAGAAGGCCAACGCACTAACCACTGAGCGACGGCACCCACTATTTTACATATAAATTACAAAAGGGCAAATACAGATTATTTAATTGATAAAATATTTGAAAAATACTGTTCTTCGTTTTTATTTTTTAGGATAATTGGAACAATTTTGACGTTCAAATATAGATATCGGTAAGTATCATCTCTGTACAGAAGAAAAGTAAAGGTAATTGGTAGCACTGAATGTAAACAATTGCTATGTCTGGCATAATATAGGTATCACTGTTAGCTAAGTACGAGCGTCGAACATAGCACGGCTAATATTGTTTATTACCTTTTTGGCGTACGAAAAACATTTTTATCTGATTGCAAAGTCTCGCGATAGTAGTTGAACTATTCTACAATTGTTCATTAGTCAATTTGTACTTGTCATTGACCACAGGGAGCATATTTATTTAGACACATTTATTGCAAAATTAATACTGTTTCCAGCTTCTACACACCAACATTCAGAATATAGCGCTAACTCATCTATCTACGAATATGCTATGTTATGAAACCAATGTTTATGTGGTTGAAGAAGTTAACTGTATTGAAATTATCGTTCATGCAATTCAGTCCATAGGGAAGGATGTACATTATATTATACTAGATTGCATTTACGAGTACACTTACCTTAAGTACTTTAACAACTTCCACCGGAAATTGCATTAATGCTGTCGACGAGACACGACGATATATTCGATCAACGAATATACCAGCACGTATGGCGTGCGCCACCGAACGGAATTTCGGCTTCTCATCGTTCTTCTTGCGCGTTGTGGCCAATTGTCGTGTAAAAGTGGAAGCCAGCCACTCACGAACCTCTGGCGGCACGGCATCCGGTTGCACTTCAGAGAGTTCATCATCCTCGTCAGCAAGACGCCTGTTTGGTCGTACATTTGTCGGTGTGCATATAACGTTGCAAATGCGATGAATCAGCGTTGTGATGTGGGAGTTTAAGGATATTTGAAGGATAATTATGTAATGGTGGTATCAACACACACAGGTAATATTAAGGTGGGAGCAAAAGAAAAAAGAGAATATAATTTATTAGTATTATTTTACTGAATTTTTACATTTTTCTATTGTTTTAACAACAACAAAAAACGTAGTGAAAATAAAATCACAAAAATTGAAACTCATTTGCGTTAATTTGAACAACGAAAATTTAAGATGGAAAAATATAACCATTTAAAATAAAAATCAGAGTATGTAAATAAAATTAAAAAAACTGCACCGCAACAAATAAATAAACGAAAGAATATAAATTAAAAATTATTTTGCTTTTCTTTATTCTTGAACTTGGGTTAAAGGTGTACAAATAAAACAAAACAAGAAAAAAAAAGAGAGCGTAAAAGGCAAAGATAGAGACTGTTAAAAATTTGTTTATTTATTTGTATTAATTAGTGGAACAGTGGAACACAAGGTGTGTGCATGTGTGAGAGAAGTAGATGCAATTGTATATAACTAAAATGTCGAAATTACAATGGGAATATTTTTTTTTTAGCGCACAAAAGTGTTGAAAATTAATGAAACCACAACAAATTAAAGTATTACAAAAAAATAAAATAGGAAAAAAACAAAAAATGCTAAAATTGGCAATTTTTTGGTTGGCAATTTTAGATATGTATGTAGGCTAGTGACGGCAACGGTGGTCAGTCTGCCATATTTTCTTTCAGTGTAATCGATGACAGCTGTCAACTGATGTTTTTAAAAAGTACAGTGGTCTTTTTATTTTACGATATTTTTGTAGTGCTTGTTCTTTCAACTTTTAAAAAATTATATAAATAAACATTTATTCTTCTATATTTTTTATTTATGTGTATTCTTTTTTCGAATAAACTAACAAAGGTAACCAAGAAAATATTGTTAAAACCTGAACACGAAACAAAGAAACAATTTCATAGCTAAAAAAATACCAATCTCGCCGAAGATTCGATTAGATTTCGCCCAACCCTCTCAAATTCCTTTCTAGTCTCAAAATCACAGTTTTTTTATTTTTTTGCATATTTTTTGAGTTCAGGAAGAAATCAGAGGGCGAAGATCTGACGATGTATTTCATTTTAAGCGACCTAAAATCCATAGAATGTAACTACTCTACTCTGTATGTGAATTTCACTATATTTGTAAGTTATGTGAGGTGAGAATCCACAGAGTGATGGCGAAACTCAGATCGAGGCTTCGGATTCAGCGATGAAAAATTCCTAAAATGTGATTATGTTGGTCTTCCGGACATTCTACTTTTATTTTAGATTGACTTTTTGCTGGTCGTGAATATTTTTCTATTTTATAAACACAAGATTTTATTAAAAACAATTTTTGTTTTTCTAATGTTTAGACTAATTCTTAAGAAAAAATCATATTAGGACCACTGTACCTGACTGGTGGCAAATATGGTCCATTTAAAGACCTAATTTGTTCTAGTTTAAGATTTAAGAGATGAACAAACATATCTTTAAAAATCACCCATTGGTTTGGCGGTTGTCACTCATACAATGAGTGCTTTAGCGAATAAATTACAAAAATAGGACCACGGTTACCGCCATTAATTCAATGTATATGTATGTGTGAATTTAAAAGAATAGGAAGAAGTAGAAAAACGAATGAGCACATGTTTGTATTATAAAGTTGGTATATATATGTATTATGTATATTATATGTAACAGTATAGTAGAAGGTAGTGATAGCAAATGTGTTTTGGAGCAATATTGTGTAGTTAGCACAAAAAAAAAGAAGAGAACTTACAATTACATCTTAGGCCGACTTATTTATAACCTGCACACAAAGGCTTACACATTAAATAATATTCGCAAATAATTGAAATATTTGCCATATCAAAATAGTTATTTTGTTTGAGAGATATAAGAGATAGAAAATGGATTGTAAAATAGAAGGTGTGGTTCGTCCATTTTATAAAAAAAAATTCAAATCGTCTTTATTCTTGGATCATATGCAGCTTATTTTATTCATTGGATATTTTTTCTACGCGCCCAAAGTTTCCATCAAGTGGTTATAAGCATTTGACCAAAATGAATATACACTTGCATTTGTGTGCAGCTTATAAAAAGATGAATAGTAAAATGGAGTTTGAATGTAATCAATATAAGTATAAATATATTGTAATAGGTGGAACTAAGAAGACTAGTATACATGTCCATATATACAGTGTATAGCAGTGCAATGTGAATATGTGTGTGTGTGTGTGTTTCCATTTTGTATTTGACAATACATATATACAATACATTCCAAGAGGGAGAAATAAGAGACGACTATAATACAATAATAACAACATAGATGGTACTAAAAACTACATTACAAAGACATAAATTGTTTGATATTATATTTATTTTAATGCGTGCTATTTGTATATACTACATTACAAGATATTTTTTTTTTATTGGAATTCGTATCTACTGTATTTTGTTTTGTAAAGAGAGCGGGACGATTATAAATATTTTCAAATTTTATTTGATTATTTTTATGTTGTGATTTAAATTGACTACAATTGCAGTTTTAACGATAGTACAATATCATAACAGTAAATAACTATGAGTTTGTGATTATTATGATTGTTTTTTATACACATTGTGGCGAGCGCTATATAATTTACTATTTATGACAGAGTTGAAGGTAAATAATATTTATTGTTTATTAAATATATTTTCAATACAATTTATTAATTTAATATTACACGCAGTTAAAAACTGCCACTCATGTAATCAATTCAAAATTTAAATCTATGTGGTTTAAAATCATTTTTATTAGCACAAATATACAATGCATTTCAAAGCCATTAATTTGCTAGAATGTCGTCCAGTTCATAAAAATCACTGACTGAATTTTATTTTTTGAAGAATCGTTCAAAGTTATGAAGAGGTTAGTATATGATTTTGTTTGAATTCTCAGGTTTTGTGTCTTTATGCATTTTTCTTTTCGAGTTTCCAAAAAATTTGCAAATTAATCAAGCATAGCTTGTGTTTACCATGATGAATTGTCAGAATATACTAAATAATGATGACAAGCATTTGACATTTCTGCTGCGAAATGCTGTCAATAGCTGGCCCCGATGACATTTTAAAATCATACCCGCCCTAGTGAAAACCCCGTTATAAACATTGCTTCAAATTATTAATATTCTTCTATATAAATTTCACATATTTATTGTAAAACATTAAAAATTTTATTATATCTATAGATATAGTAGAATTAGCAAAATTCTAAAATTATTCATGAAGAGATTGAGAGAAATTAGCCTGTGCACAAATTTTATAAAATACATTGCAGTAAACATAAATAAAATGTTCAAGACGTCTGCATGATTTATAAATAATGAATAGATGCCATTGTATATATACATTGTATATATACATTTCATTGTCAACGGGAGACAAAGAGAGCAGCTCCATGAGAGAGAGTACATGAATTATGTCTAAATAAAAATATTTAATAATACGATAGCATGTCTGAAAATTTAAACTTAAAGAAAAAACACACATAAACTTTTTATGTATTTGTAATATACATTTTCTGGTCCAACAGACAATATGTGTAGAATATGTGTATCTAATGAAATGTATATATACATTTACTTTTGTAAATGTTGCTTCATAAATTTTAATCAATGCATGAAATGTATTTTCACATTAAAATTTAGCCAAGATATTAGAAAGAAAGAGTAAACGAAGCTGTTATTATAATTAAAGTGTTCTTCGAGAGCCCTAAAATGAGTGTAAAGGGAGCGGTTAATTTTCTTTCTATCTAAAGCGAACACAGAGTGCTTTAGAGGGTACATAAAGTGACGTAAAATGTCACAATACAAAGGAGCTTATAGAGTAAGGGAAGTGTTTACTGCTGACTACAGAGCGCTCACCAAGACATACTGTCAAGCTTAATTTTCATTTGCGTTTAAACAGAACACACACATACCTTCATGCATACACATATATCGTAAATGTTCCATACAAGTTGCTGGTAGACCACACAACAACGATGTACCCAACAAACCAAACGTGCAAAAACGTAGAGACTCGCATTAAGCTTACTCACGCAATTCTGAGATATGTACAAAGTTTGAGAGCTAGGAAATCAAACTAGATCGAAGAATGGCACGATTCAAAAACAATATACGAATTATCACGAAGTTTTCTTTTCGCGTAATATCACTTGTGGAACTATTAGTTTTGCAATCGTTTTCCAAGCATGCTTGTGAAATTATTCTAATTTCTATTGTTTATCAGCTTACTCCAAGCATTATTTCTTTATGCTTCCTCAATTGTTTATTGGGAAATATATATACACACGCTCAAACACGCGTTTGCAATGAATTAGTATATACCCGCAAAGAACCAACGTGGATTTTGCATTATTGCATTAGTTGTCGTAGTAGCAGCAGTAGTATAATAAATTGAAATTCTACCATTGTTTGTATAAAAAGTAAGAATTAATTTTTTTGAAGTAGCCGATAATGTGTGGGTGATAAAATTGTGTACAAAAGAAGTTATTTTTAGGGGTTAAGTTAAGCTAACCTAAGCTAATTTGAGTGATAAGAAGAACAAGCTGGGGATCATAAACATCTAACGCTTAAAGGGAAACAAAAACCATACTCTACAAGCCTTTTATCATGCCTGTCCGTTCATATGACGCTGAAGTTTGAACAATTTCCACCTCAGACAAGAGAATGCTCGGAGTTTTCGAGAAAAAAGATCTTTACACTTATTTGCATTAGTGGCGAATATTAAATAAGGTGGAACTATGTGCTCTATGAGTTGTATGCCGACACCAATTTAGTAAAGCGTATCAAATTTCAGCGGCTGGCTAGGTCATGTCGACCAAATGGGAGAACACGCTCCGGATAAGAAGGTGTTATATTCGAAAACGCAGAATAGGCATACCTAACCTCCGGTGAAAAGATCAGGTACTGGAGAATTTGACGGCGTTTGGAATTTCTAACTGGCACCAGCGAGTGAAGAGAGGAGAAATATGCCGAAGCATGATAAATTCGGCCTAAGTCGATTTTCGTTCGTAATGATCACATAAGTAATTACATAAGTACAAATGTTCATCAGACAACAGTACATATTGTATTTAATTCCTTTTACCCACCACATCCTTAAATATTAGTTTGCGTAATATGAGTTATTTAATATTTTCGACATGGGATCGTACGCAGTAACTACGTCTCCCACTATCTAATAACTGCATATTTACTACTTCGAAATAGAGGCGGTATAACCTTATAATCTGCGACGGAGAAAATGTTGTCGCAAGCAAGCAAAAGTTGACAGTATGTCTGGCGGTTAAAATCTGCACTCCGACACTATAATGGGAAAGGTCGGCTGATAACTGGCTAATTTTGGACTCATCTTATCAATGCAACCACAACAAAATCGTCTCGGAGAAAACAAACTACTTCTACTTGGACGATGTTTTGCATGAAAAAGGGTATCATCAACCATCAACAAAGGCGACAAAATGTTGCATTTAGAAGACTTCAATGTCTAGATGGGTTCAGATTGTAATTGTATGGTGCGGGTAATGGGAGTAGATGGATTGGTTAGAATGGCCTAAAAAAGAGAATGCTTATTAAGTTCTATGCCTACAGCAATCTGGTCATTGGATGTATAATATTTTCACACAAACCATTCCACAAGGAAACATGGGAATCACCCAATCACGTTACCAAAAAACCAGCATAACCATATCGCGATCAGCCGAATAAGTAAAGAGCCTACTGCGCCAGGAATAATAGCTCTTCTCTATGCAAGCGGCCGGGGACAATATTTACGTTTCCTCGTCGCATACAGTGAATGCGCAGTTCAGTTTGGTTCCCGAGACAGATAATAAATGCAATAAAAACTCTAAAAAATAACAAATCACCTGAGATCGACATGCACCTGAACTCTTAAAAGCTAACTATGAAATCAGCGCATGTCTGATTAGCCCATTATTGAGCACTTCTGGGCTATAGGTGAACTACCCTGAAGAAGAGCTGAAGGAAGCTGTCATTATTAACTTTCCTAAGAAATGCTACATATCAGAGTGCAAAATCTGGTGAGGCAGCACGTTACTGAGCATTGTAAATAAAATAATTGCGGAGAACCAGAACAGAACAAGCAGGTTGCCGGTCGAGACGCTTCTGTTTTGACCACGTTAACAGTCTTCACGTTACACTGAAATAATCCGTGGAATGGCCCTCCTCCTCTATCTTATATTTATAAATTTCAATACAATTCACCACCACGCAATTTGGAGAACTCTGGCTTGTAAAGGTGTACCAACAAAATTAATCGAGGCAATAACAGCATTACACAGCAACACGGTTTGCCGCTTCAAGCATAAAAATAACTAAGTGGACGTGTAAATCTAACAACGGGTGTCCACCAGCGATATGTGTTATCGCCGCTGCTATTCAACTACTTTTTTTTGGACGTCATTATGTACAAAGCAATAAATGGACGGTCGTATTGTGATTAGTTCAAGGCGAAGAAAAAGAAATAATGTATTTTTTTTAAAAAGAAATTAAAAGATGAAAAATCCTTAAATAAATACTTTTCTTTTGAACGAATAAATTACGAGAATAAAGAAAGCATTATTCTGATGACGCGTTATGGTAGCGCAATACCATAACGCTCTGGTGTGATGTTGAAGCATTACTAAGTAGATATAACAAATTTTCTTTGAAAAGTTTGACAAATTTACCCTTTGGACTAAATTTAATCGTCATAACGACTTCCAGAGGAAAACTTTATAAAATATTCGCATACATACATACGTACTCGTACGTGTATATGTGTATGTGGATTCGTACGTGATTTGAGCAAGGTAAAAAATAATATACGGTATCTACATTATAAAATAGTGAACATATGAGATATGGAATTTTCATAAAGATTTTCCATTCTTAAACCAACGTTAATAATAATAATGCACTCATACACACACACACAAAAGTATGCAATATTCAAAAAGGAGCGAATAAATCATAAGCAGTGAAAAAGGAGTGACAATGCTTGAAATAATTTACAAAGTTAAATTATAAAGTTGCTTTTATTCATGAAGTTTCGATAAAGCTGTTCGTATATTGTTGGCATATAGGACAATAATAACGAGAGAGGGTGGCTGTCAATATATTCATATTTTTTCTCAATATGACCTTTCCCGTATTTAACATTTTAAATTATGTAAAAATGTGTCGATGATCAAAATATGTTTTTGTATAAATATTTTGAAAGTGAAAATTGATTTCACAATATTACAGCAACACCATACCTATGCTAAGTGTTCTTAGGGACTCAAACGTTCTTCATATTAATGTTGTTGTTTTTTTCGAAATGTTTCTATTAAAACTGAAATCTTCGAGATAGCTTTCAGTAAAGAAAAAAGTGTAATGGTCCATATAAACAAAACAGAAAAAATCACGTTGATATAACCACGAAGATTAGCCATAAATTTGTAGTAATAAAATTTTCTCAATCGCTTTATACACATAAATATATCTGCTCTATCAAATGATGCACTAAAAATTGTATTATACATATTTTATTTGCAAACTGCTTCGAGCTTCTTATCGAAGTGTCTACGAGTACGAGTACGAGTACATTCGAATAAATAAATATTCTAGCACCATTTTATGTTAAGTAGTATTATTGACACAAGAGCATTGCTCTTACATCTATTGTTGTATTTACACGATGCTTTATCATTGACATTATCATCTTTATCGATTTGTTTTACGTTTGCCTCAACAACATCATTCCTTGTGGCTACTATATTGAAAGGCATTGTTCTTTTCCCTCACACATCCACATTTTTTGCTGTACTAATAAGGTGACCATATATTTTTCGTCAATATATTCATAAAAATGGCATATGATTTGCCTGGTATGCCATCGACTTCCAGAATTTTAACCAGAAGTTCTTTTACTGGGCATATTTTTTGCTACCATGGCTTGAACAATAAGAATACACTGTGATAAATTACGAGAGCGGTCCCAGAACTACCCTGCCTGGCGGCAGTAGTTTGAAAAAAATTACTTTGGTGAAAAGTGGCAACCTTATAAAACGCATGTTTTAAGTTTCATGGCGCCACGTTGTTTAGTATTTTTTTTTTTTTTTTGGAGCCATCGAAAGTTAACGACCTCAGTGAATTTGTAAACATGGAAATTATTGGTCACCATTATGTAATTCAATAATTTCATTTGAAAGGTACAACGAATATTAAAGCCAAACTAGATTCTACTCTGGGGAAGTCTGGTACTACGTTTACGACCATAAAATATTGGGTGACAGAGGTCGACGAGGTCGTACGAGCTGCCAAGACGAACACCGTAGAGGTGGCCACGCCAGAAACGTTCAAGAAAATCGACAAAATGGTATTGGATGATAACCGGCTGAAGGTGCGTGAGCTAGGTGAAGTTACAGACATTTCAGAAAGTGTCGCATTTGCTCACAATAGAACAAAAACAACGTCGTTAAGTAATAAAGCCGAGTTTTTGTGTCGATTCGTTACTATGGATGAGACATGGGTCCACCACTTCAGACCTGAGACAAAGGAGCAGTCAAAACAGTGGACTGAAAGGGGAAAATCATGACCAAAGAAGGCGAAGGGAGTTCCATCTGCAGGCAAGGTTATGTCGTCTGTTTTTTTCTGATGCATGTGGGATAATTTTTATTGATTATCATTAAAAAGGCAAAACAATCAACGGCGAGTATTATGGTAATTTATTGCAGCATTTAAGTGATGAAATTAAAGAAAAACGGCCTCATTTGGAGAAAAAGGCAATGCACCAGTTCACACATCCACTATAGCACGCACCTTATTCGCCAGATTTAACTCCTTCGGATTATTTTCTATTTCAAAATTTGAAAAAATGGCATGGTGGTAGAAGGTTTCCAAACCATGAAGAGGTGGAGTCTGCGATAGATGGCTATTTTAAACAGGGTAACGAAGCCATAGAATATCGCTGGGAAAAGTGTATATAGCTAAAAGGAGATTATGTTGAGTAATAAAGAAAAATTTTCCTAAATTTGTTGTTTTCTTTGTTAGGTCGGGTAGTTCTAGGACCGTCCTCGTATTACTCCAGACGAATCTGTCCTTATTAAAAACGATTTTGCGTGATTCATGATGCTAAAATGGGAGTATATTTCGAAATTTCATTCAGGAATTATTTCAGTGATGCGAAATGTTTTCATCAATTTACGGCAGCACTAATTATTCATAGAGAGAAGCTGTGTTCAATTTTATTTAGTTACTTAAGATCCATTGATATTAATATTTTTTCGGGGACTTATATGTATCTCTGAAACACAGGACAAGATGTATTGTATGTTCTGTATTATAAAAAATTAATCATACAGAAAAGAGTTCTCAAAAAAAAATCATATTCTGCATAATACAGAACTGTTGGTCACCTTATGTAAAAATGCTATTAACTAAAATAATGACTCCTTGTAAAGGAGCATCAACACCATCAACGAGTGCCAGCATGCATACTTTATTTTTGGTCAAATTTTTAATAGAACATCGTATAACATTGCTTGTGTTATATAAAAACCAAAAAAAAAAAAATTAAATAACAACGGTTCCAATGTGAATATTAGCAGTAACGCCTCGATACTTTGCACTACCATTCAAAAGTAATGGAGCGATTTTATTCCTACATCAAAGATTAGCATAAAATCAATGGTATGGAGGGAGAGACAGAGAGAGAGAGAGAGAGAGGGAGAGTGAGTGTTAATGTAAATGGTAAATTTATGTGAAATATCTCATCCGCTGTAATATTTGCTTTATTCTTTGTTAAATTTAGAGGTAACATTTATACACTTTCTTGTGTTTATGACCCTATAATAAATTCACAATATAGTATGTTGATATTGATTTGAGAAATAACATTTCAGAATACAAAAACTCATCTATATAAACCTTAGATATATTTCAAACCAAACATATATCTACATATACATGTATATAGATAGATTTATTTATTACACAAATAGGTAGATTCTTATACTCGTAAAAATTCCAGAATTTTTGGGTATTACTTTAACACTTACTCACAGAAATGTATATTTCTCCATCAATGCTAGAAAGCACAGCATCGTAAGTACTCATAACAAAGTATGAACGAATGTATAATATATACCATATGTGGTATATGTGTACATATGTATGTGTCAACATCGTAAACTTTATACAAAGTCACCAAAATATGTACTAAGTACTAAGCACTGACACTTTAGTGTCAGAAGCAGTAATGCATTTTGTATGAAGATAATAAAATTCTACAAAATATAGTAATACGTACACGTATCTACATACATACGAGATCGTGTTTATATTGGCAAACAAGTTTTTCACAAGTTATTGCAAAAATTGTATAATTTGTCAATTGGTTAGAAGAAAATAATCCAAAAATAATATATATATATATGTGGTAGCATAGCCAAACGATAGGTTGGAATTAAAGAAACAATATTTTCAATTTCCTATTTTTGAACAGTATTGAATCACAAAATAGAAGAGTGGATAAAGAAACAACATCTCACGAGATGGGATAAATTATCCACTTGTAGACAGGCAAAGGCTTCGTTGAGGCTATCAAAGGGCAGTGAATCGGGGTGAAACTCAGTCTAGGACGGTTAGTTCTAAGTTGTTTGACTGCATTAATAACTGGGCATGGCAATTTCAGGTACCATCTCAGCAAGATGGGAATTGTTGAAGGGGAGGATGCTGACGTTTGCAGATTATGCATGGAAAAGGCAGAGACAGTACCCCACAAAGATATGCTTGAAATAACGCGTGATGTTATTATGAGGAAGGAAGTAGACGAATTCTGCAACCAACCAAATAATTTACACACGATTTGAGGGACGAAAAGGGACCCAGATAAGTGGTCTTATCCGGCTAATCCCTAAAAAATATATAATATACAAATAAAGAAAGATTACGGAATTTATCTCATAAGAATCGCAAATGCAATGAACTAATGCATTTGTGGGTAATGAACTTTCAGATGAAGGAAAGGAAATTCAACCCGTAATGGGCTTGAGATGCTTAAAGAAGAATTTTTTGCAAGGCACTCTAGTGAAATTTTGTGTTGGTGATGAAAAATGGATTTCTTTTGAGAATCCAAAACGTACAAAATCTGGAGCGGGTCCAGATAAACCATCAACTTCAGAATGGCGTGTAAAATATTATGGTTTATCTGCCACTGCGAGTACAATGATAGAATGTTGGTTTGCTGTGCTTAAACGTGTTCATGGTCCGAAATTATACTGAGCGCTTTGGTTGACCAAAAGAGAAAATAACACCAGAATTTACGTCGAGTCCCATGGGTCCTTTATTTACGCAACGGACCGAGAAATACGTCCTCATAGCGAACCGAACTGATGAGCACATTTGATAATTTGAAGCGATTAATGAGAAAGGTTCACAGTAGAATCCAGTAAAATAGTTTTTGAACAAATTCTATAGATTCAAATTGTATTGGGGATTCCAGATAATTCCGAAATTGGACGAGCCAGTGAAATATAAAGAGTTTTAGGCACAAATGAATCGACAATAACTTTATCTCTTTATTCATGAAAAATGTTGATTTAGCCGATCGTAAATTGAAAGTGAATGAGACAGTCTAAAGACGTTTTAAGAAAATGAAAATGCTAAATTATAACAAAATGTTGCCGCGTTGTCTAACGATTGATAAGAACATCAACATGTATATAAACAATGTTTGGAGATATGTTATTTCAATATGATTCTAATTATTTGTTTGCGTCAATTCTTAATTGTTGATGAAATCTCGATCCATTTGCAGATTTTTCGAATGAACATTTGTTTATTTTTATGTCATAGTTAAGAATTTTTTTTATTTTTTTTATGTTACTCATAAAATTGATTGCGTAAATTGTTTTGAAGAATAAGTTTTAATGATATTCTAATATTAAATTTAATAAAATTCTCATCGCGTAACATCACATTACTCATATATAATCCACAAATTAAGCACAATTAAAATGTGGAATAGTAAAATAATTAATTTTTAAAATTAGCACTGATTTCATATTACGACCATTTGCACATTTAACATATAGATAATTAAGTACGTAGATAAATATTTATCATTTTATAATATTTTATATGTAAAAAAATACACATAAACAAGTGCATAAATTTATACAAAAAAAAAAAATTTATATATATTGTTCATAACACACAAAAACAACAATGTCACAATCCGTTGAGAACAAAACTTTCCTTTCCAAATAGTCAATGTCATACATTGGAGCGTCAAAATGGGTTGAATCTTTGTTATATGTTAAATGCGTATTATATGCTATGAAAAGCTGCACACGAAAAATATGATGAGTTAACTTAAAAACTTGATTTAATTGTGAACTTTTTGTATTTGCAATTTAATTTCATTCTAGTTTGCATTGCTGTCGTTTATTTTGAAGTTTTATCAAGTATCACACACACACGTTTTTTATACTTTTAATAAAAAAAAAAAATAAAAGATTATGTATGTAAAGAGTGAGAGAGAGTGATTAAGTGTGAGCGAACCTTTTCTTCTGTTCCTGTTGCTCCTTGGCACGATACTGAATTATGAATTGTATTAATTCGACGGTAATAATACTCTGTCGGCTAGTTTCACGCCTTAAACGACTCATGCTTGTCGATTAACGTGCTGGCACACTGCCTGCGTCCGTGTCAACGTCACTATATTCTTTCCGATTAATTAATATGTAGGTACTACACATATCCACGCATACATGAAGATTGCATATATGTATGTATAAAAATGTTTCACTATGAATTTTCGCACTTTTGCACACCTTACTGCCTACACTTTTTTCTTTATCCGGTTAATTATCGTTATTTCTTAGACTACAAGTATTGTAGTTGTGGGTGTATTTGCTTCCTATATATTGTATATAATTGTTATTTGTTATTTATTTGTAGCAGCAATTACTTTCAATGCGATATTAGTTTTAGTATTGCCCTTGAAGCAAGGATTAACCTTTATACACATAGGGAATTCTAGTATAACAAATGTGTTGACATTTTCCAGCTGTGCTGGAATACCGATAATATTTTTGACATTGCCAAAAAAAAAAATAACAATTAAGGAGCGTAGTTAAGCCCAATGTCCTTGTGGCATACCGAGTGTTAGTCAGCACACGTGATAATTTAATTAATCAAATATTCAAATATGCACGTACATAGGTGAGGAGACTCGTAAAATTGTAGAATTTCATATTGCGTACACATTGCGATAACTTCTTAGTCCGTTGCGCGTTAAATTTCGACTAAAACAATACTAATGTGAAATTTGCAAAATTGGCCGTTCACGACATTGCAAAAGTCACAAAATTGTAAATAGAAAACAATAAAAAAAAAAAAATAGCTACAATTTCGTGGCAGTAAGAGCAATTAAAAAAAACAGTACCTCAGAATTAAATTCGTTATAGTTTTCTTTTTTTGAGTACGCTTTAGGCTATACTATTTTAGTGAGTATGCCCTTTTTTTCACTATGATATTGTATATGTACCGTTTACTATTTCTTTTTTTTCTCTCTCATACTAAATTTTTTGTTTTATGTTGTATTTTTTGTTTTCCTGTGTACACTTACATACCATACATATAGAGCTTATGGTGTTGCTTGCATGCGTACATGTTTTGTTCGTCCCATCTGTCTGGTTGATTACGGCGACAAAATAAGGATAACAATTATACAAATAGACAGCCGTGGCATTAGTATAAATGTTGTACGGAAATAACGAATAAAATATAAGGAATTACGTGTAAATTGAAATGTGGAACCAAAAAAAAAAAAAAATGGTATAAATCGGTTACTAATGTCCCCAACTATCCAGACGCTCTTCTTTAGCTGCAACGCTCTAAGCTCTCATTATCAATTATCCCGAAATTGGTAAAACGATCACCGATGAATATTATTTGCAGCTGTTAGTCGACAGATTTGACATTGATTTGCAGCAAAAAATGACCGAAAAAAGTGCTCCCCCACCATGACAACACACACAGGTGAGCATATCACAGTAGCAATGCCAAAATTGTATTAGTATGAGGCTACGAACTACTACCTAATCCAGCATATTCTACAGATTTAGCCTCCTGTGACTATTTCCTAGTTCTAAATCTGAAAAAATGGTTTGGTGGGACAGCACTTTGTGAAACAGAATTTTGGGGGGATGTTGGAATGATTCCAACTCAAGTTGAAAGACGTCGACCCTGCAAATCTTCTTGCATCTCAGATTAATTTTTTTTTTTTATAATGGCCACATTAAGTTTGCAATGTTTTGTCTGAGTGTTTTTAGAATAAATGGAAGAAAAGGATTGAAATTCATATATAATTCATATATGCATATAGTAAAATTTTATGACGAATAATTTTGTAGAACATTTTAAACCATTCGCTCCCTTACGAAAGGGTCGTTTAAACCCCTTTGTTGAAAAGTCTGAATAAAATGGCATTTGGGAGGTCGCTTGAGGGTTAAAATATTCTAGAAAATTATTCGCCAGAAAATTTCACCAGGGGTATTCTCAGATAAAATTTTTATACGTAAAAATAGAAAATAATAAACCAACATTTCCCCTTGAAATATGCAACATATATATAGTTGCCATATAAACGATACCTTTACGACGGCATTCGAAAGAGGTTATTCAAGTTTCAAGCCTTTTTTTAGTTTGCAAGTTAGTGTAAAATTGTTCAAATTCAAAAATATTGATATTTCACACTCCGTACGCAAAGAAAAATACGGAAATAAGAGTTCACTGTACTCGTACTAGCAATTATAGTAATGCCACAGCCGACCACTACATTAGTATGTATGTATGTATGCAGTTATTTGTATATACATATAAAGACGAGAATAAAAGAAAGTACTGGTAAAAGAAAGAGCAGGACATTAAGTTTCTGCACGAAATGGTATCATTGTTAAACACGCGATAATGCAACATAATGTAAGAACAGAATATAATTAATAGTACAGAAATGGTAGTTAAAAACGAGCTGTTTCAAGGAAACATATATAAATCGTTTGTATTGTTGTTATATAGTAAATAAATGTTATAGCTGCAATTATTTTTACTACATAAAAGATATATACCCGACCTAACAAAGAAAACAACAAATTTGGGAACATTTTTCTTTATTTCTCAACATAATCTCTTTTTAGCTCTATACACTTTTCCCAGCGATATTCTATAGTTTCGATAACCTGTTTATAGTATGAACTGTCTAGCTCTTTAAAATAGGTACTTACCGCAGACTCTACCTCTTCATTGTTTGCAAATCTTCTACCACCAAGCCATTTTTTAAAATTTGGAAATAGGAAATAATCCGAAGAAACTAAATCTGGTGGTATTTTTTCTTTAATTTCATCACTTAAACGCTGCAACAAATTAGCATAATACTCGCCATTGATTGTTTTTCCTTTTTGAAGATAATCAATAAAAATTATCCCACGTGCATCCCAAAAAATAGACGCCATAACCTTGCGTGCAGATGAAACTGTCTGTCCGCCTTCTTTGGACACGATTATCCCCTTTCAATCCACTGTTTTGACTGCTCCTTTGTCTCGGGTGTGAAGTGGTGGACCCATGTCTCATCCATGGTTACGAATCGATGCAAAAACTCGGTTTTATTACTGTGAAATATCGCCAAATACCAAATAGAAACATATTCACGACGTTGATTTTGTTCTATTGTGAGCAAACGCGGCACCCAACTTGCACACAGTTTTTTCATCTCCAAATTTTCGGTCAATAGCACTTTTTGAAATGCCTTTCAAATGAAAGTATTGAATTACATAACGGTGACCAATTTTTTCCATGTTTACAAATTCATTGAGGTCGTTAACTTTCGATGGCTCCAAAAAAAAAAAAATACTAAACAACGTGGCGCCTTGAAACATATGTTTTATAAGGTTGCCACTTTTCACCAAAGTAATTTTTTTCAAATTACTGCCGCCATCTATATGTCAGGTCGGATCGGTTCTGAGACCGTTCTCGTATATGTACATTTGGAATGTAAGAGTAGAAAACAAGAGGTACAAATTTAGAAACTTGAAAGAAAAAAAAAAAGATTGGAAATAGAACTACAAGATCTGTGTGCTATTATTGCTTTATAAATTTCCATGAGCCCTATATACGCTCAGGTATCATCAATGTCCAAAGTCCCATTCGGCTAATGAAATCTGTAAGTCGAGTTATACCCTCGTAACTTAATAGTTTTTTGTTCATAAAAATGAAACCCTTAAAAGTTTCTGAAACTCTTTCCTTAGAAGGGTTTCATTTAGTTCATAAATATCAATTCTATTCCAGTCGCTAATCTGTTTAAATTTCTCATGCAACAATCTTAATATCATAAAAATTGTTTTAATGAAACTCATTTCCGTAAGTTTTTATAAAAAAAAATTCCACAATTATAAGCCCAAATAGAGTTGATAAATTTGAAATCAAACCCCGATTATGAGCTAAAGTCTATTAGTATTGATCAGACAAATATTGGAAATATTTCGATTTTTATCCACTGCCACTGGGCAACCTATACAGGTTTACAAACAAGCATTATGACTATAATCTAAATATAGTAGATTAAATTAAAATGTACATTGCATTTTTGACCTTTACCTTGAGACAGTGATACAGTATTGCATGGTTTATTAATTCAACTACAGTAATAGGGTATGGGCATCGGACATCGATGATACGCTCACGCTTTTGAACGATATGTAATATTATCAAATCGTCCATAAAATGCTAAAGTTATGATAAAAAGAAGAGATTGACTGTCCGCCGTTTAAAAACAATTTGTTTATGGTGTCCAGATGCTCTCAAGATAACCTCTGAATTAAGCAATCGATTTTTTTTTTCATCGACCTCCCCTACTATACAAAATATGTATGTATTTGACATATACATGCAATTGTTTCATTTCATGTGCTGCAAAAAAAGGTCAAGAGTTGATTAACTATACATTAAACAGCAAATTGCAAAATCCCTCTTATATATTTTAATTTTTGCGGCTTATTTTTTATGAAGGCATCTTCAACGATTTATATATTATAAAATCACAAAAATAGGCATAGACAGCAACAGGTATATACTATATAAAGTACATACACACACACTCACACAAAGAAACACATACTCACCCAAAGAAATATAGGTGTAAGTATTATAACAACCCTGAGGTGATAAATGGTATGCTGTTATACGATATTTTTATACGAATGACGACAAAAGTATAATTAATAGTAAAGTTTACTTACGATTTTACGCATCTAAAAATACTTTCCATACAAATACAATAATTCTCTAGTGTATTATTTACATACACATTTTACACGTTAATATTCTACCATTTCCTTATACTAATGACATTCCGTTTTTTCCATAAAATTGAGTGTAAATTCTTACAAATGTTCTTTATAAAATAATTCTACATATTAACATAGCAGTTGAATTCACTTTTCGCTAAAGCAAGTGATAGATAGGTAGATTAAGGATGTTAGACACTTAAAGAAAAAGAAAGAAAAAAAATAGAAATATATAGAATAAACCTTCTTCATTGTTCCCAAGTGTTATATTTTCGGTGTGGCTCATATGCATACACATACATATACATACGAGTAGGTACTTAAAAAGCGCAATAGAATGTCGTGTATATGCCTATATATTATACAAGTACACGTAGGTACATCTTAATTACAGTCTCTTTTGAAATTGTTATTGTGGTATGAATTGAAATTATGTGCTTAATTACTTTTTTGTGTGTTCCTAAATAGGTGGTATGTATTTTATTGTTAATAAACTAAGCATGAGAATTATATTAGGCTCGTATGCTCACATGAAGGAACAGAACAGAAATCGTATTTTGCAGCAGAGACTAAGGTGCGAAAGTTGACGATTTGCATTTTATTATAAAACGCATAAAAGTGTGCTACTTAAAAGATATTACAATGTACATATATATATTTTTATATGCTTACGAGAACTCATATAATTATGCTTATATGGTATACCTAACAGTTTGTTTTCTCTTCCACCAGCATATATATATTGTATGCTTATATCCACAAAAACAAATTTAATTGAGGCGTGAAAGGTACAAATGTTTTTCTGCATTCTATTTGTGCGTTTTATTTTAGGAATTTTAAGAGAAGAATATATTTGATACTCAACTCTCAACTGCTCTCATTTCTTTTGCCAGTTTATACATAATTTCGGAAGCATATTAAATATTATTTTATAGCAAACATTTTATTTTCTAAAAGCATTTTCAATATCGTTTAGAATATTGTCCTTAATGCTTGAGGATAAGAAAATTTAATTCAACTTTAGTTGAAGTCTTATGAGTAAGATTGTCTGCTACAAACTCCAAGTTACTCAGTAGGAAAACTAGTACACACAAGAATATTGTTTTGGATAAAAAGTTATAAAAACATTAACACGAATAGCAAGTATATTTATTTATATCTTTCTCTTTATTTGGCAGAAAAATAAATACAATTCAATTACATATTCTATAGCATTGTGTTGGCTATTTAGCTAGTTATTGTGTGGCTTAATCAAGTTGAAAATATTACAGACACGCAAATGCGTGACAAATAATATTACAGCTTGTGTAAGACATATCTGTAGTTTAAAGACTACATTTGCTCTGGAAATAAAAAAAAAAAATATATATATATATAGCCACTTGTATGAAACCGACCGAACCGACCGATATTTAAGAAAATAATTGCATGCTTCATGCAATACAATTTTAATATTTTCCAACACTTTTGTGTGTATTCGCAATTTAATTCGAAACTTAATTACGATGTTGCCACTATGGAGGTCATTAAAGTGATAATGGACTTAGTAGGCATGCAAATAGCTCCGAACATTTTCATATATGCATGCAAATAGAGAGCACAAAGTCTACTTGTCCAAGTAGAATAGGTGTAAGATTGTGATATTGTAAATAGAGAATGAGAAACGGAAATTTAACCAATCAAGAATAAGTAAGATGTAAATATATACTTGTGGTGGTAATTGTTATTTCCAATATCTTCAATACTTTCTCCTGAGTGGGTCATAAAAAAAAAAAATGGAATAGATCATTAAATTTTTATATAATTTGTAATTTCTTTTGAATTGTTAGGTTGATTACAGAAAAAAAAAGAGTGAGAGAGAGAGAGAGAATGTCACACGAGAATGCCTTTTCGCATCTTCGACAACCTTCATATATTTTTTAATATATTCCCTGCAAAAAATGCAACTTGTTCGGGATGTGGCCGGGATTAGTCGCAAAGGAATATGTGACTAATGCCACTTTTGACCTCTTTATATGGATTGAACGGTTCCCTTTTGGTTGAGCATGTCCTATGAAGAGATTAATTGTACTAATTTATACCCGAACGGGTATGTAAAGAGACTTTACATAGTTATTTGTAAACAAAAATTGATCTTTACAAAAAAAAAAAAAAAATATGTGCTTGTGATTGCAAAATCAAAAATTGCAAAAGATCGCCAGATATCTCTACACAAATATATTAAAAAATTTAAAAATTGAGGGCCAACTCATTGCTAAAAAGATCGATCGGAGACTAATTAATCTCTGATTGATATCTAAAAAGATTAATACCGGATTAGTTTTTTTTAAAGATTGGTCGCACAATCCTTTGCAGGGTTACTTCGGTTCACATGAGTATATACGGAACTGGATGAAGATAGCAGGCGTTTTACACATTACGGCTTTCGAAGTCGTTCAGACTTTTCAGACTTTTCAGGTGAGCAACTCCACAACAAAATTTAATTTAAGTTAAACGACAGTACCCGTATTGTCTTCCTAGTACCAGTATTCTATACTCATAATTTCAAACCTAACCTAATGTCTTTTTATGAGAAGAAATTTCATTTTCTTTCGAATGATACCCACCTATCGGCAAGAAATTAGCAATTGTTCCTGCAAAAACAATTTGACATGAAAAAGGTTCTAAAATAGCTCTGTGACAAAGATGAGAAAAAGTGATATCACTAGGGTTCTGCCATTCGAAATAGTGGTAAGCTAATAAAAGTAAGTACCTTCTAATGCTATCCCAAATTTAACACGCACAAGAGCACTGGAAGAGAAGCTCGGCGAAAGAGCCCTTTGGAGCCTATATAAGTGCCACATATTTTTATTTTTTTTATTTAGTTACCAAACTAAGTGTGTTTGTGCAGCACTCTGGTTCGTAGATTTGTTTTTGGGTCAGTAGCAATTTGATATGCAAAAAGGTGTACGACAAAACTTAGATAAATTATGTCATAACAATACTGAAAAACAGTTGAGTCTGCCAATATGCAGACCTGTGTGTAATATAATATGTACTTATAGAATTTGTGATAGTATCTACTTATAGTGTTTTTTCGTGCTATTCTTTTTTGTGATAGTATCTACTTATAGTGTTTTTTCGTGCTATTCTTTTTTTCTTTATTTATTTATTAAATTTTCTCAAATGTCACGAATGTATTTCCAATTGATTGATGATTAAATGCATACTAATATTAACCTTCAATTTTACGTAACGTAATTCTTCATTTGACTATGAAGCACCATAAAAAAAATATTGTCTATAGTTGCTTTAACGATTTCAATCGTAGGTGCCGAAGCATTTCGGAGCAAATGGTCATCTGGCCATGTCGCAACCGTGCCTTAAGAGTATCGTAGAATGGTTAATTTTGAAGAGCCCACAATCAGTTCTTTGCTAAAAGAAAACTAACAGAAAACGATGGATTCCTCTCCACCATGACAGTGCAAGCTATCACACAGCGGCTCAAACTACTCAATATTTGACCAGTCAAAGCAGTCGAAAAGATTTTTCTTTCTAACGGTACCCACATGTGGGTAAACAATTGGCAATAATTTGCCATGGAAATGCTTCTAAAAGAACTCTGTGATAAAGCTTAATAAAAGTGATGTAACAAAGGGTTCTGCAGCTCTGAACCGGATAATATGTATAAGCATGTCCCTTCTAATAGTGTCCATAAATTCAACACGCTCAACAATGCTGGAAGAGAAGCTCTTCTTTGAAAAAAATATTTGAAAGTTTCGGAATGGCCTCTATTAGCCTTAATACAGCGGCGATGTCTGTATCGCTTTACGGATGATATCCAAAACTTCTACCAATGCCTGCTTCAAGAACTCTAGGTTGCGGTGGGCTGCAGTAGCTATGTCCTTTAAAACTTATCACAAATTATAGTCGTGCTGATTAAGATCTACGCTGGCTGACAGCCAGTACGGTCAGTACTAATAAAGTCTTGATACTCTCGGGGTACCGTTACATCCACAGACTCACAGTTTGGTATGTACCGTCCTGTATTCGATCTCACGACTCACGTTATCGTATTTTAAGTTGACAAACTAATTTTTAAATAAACGTGTATGACGTCGTGAAACATTGGAAAAAGCGAGTAATAAGCGGTAGTTTGAAAGACCTTCGCCCAACAGTATGTTACACTAGTGATAAGAGTTTCTAGAATTATTTTCGATTGTAACAAAAGTCAAAATTTCAAAAAAGCGATAATATTGTTTCGAGAATTGTTCGCATTTTACGTTAAAAGCGAACTTTTATGAGGGTGGTTTGGAAGTAATAAATTTAAATTTTGTTGAATCTCTTCACATTTTGATCTCTGATAAGAATTTGCATAATTTTCGCTAGTTAAGTAGTATTGTGAATTAGGTGTGTTTATTAAACTACTGCTTATTGGTCTTTATGGTGACAATAAAAATGCGTCATTTTTACAAATTGACGCAACAAATTTACAACATTTTTAAAGCGTTTAAAGTTAAATTACATTGATGCGTAAAATACGTCTTGCTTCTTCTAAATTTATTCACTTTTCATTATTAAAAGAAGCTATAAAGTTACAATGTGATAATAGGCAAGATGGCTCAATAGTCGTTTGAACTTCTACAGTGAAATGTATGCCTGCCTCATTTTGTCTTTTTCTCTCTTTTCTTTTGTTATAAATTTATTACATGCGCTATTAAAGCGCCTGCTTGTACATTATATACCAGCAGCAGCAGCAGCGGAGCAAAAGTGGCCGCTAACATTACACTGCTTTGTAATAAAATGCTAAAAGCAATATCATTAATAAAAACACAATTCAATAGAGTCAAATGTACGATATGCCTAAATGTTGGCTAACAAAATATTACACACACACGCACACACACACACACACTTGTATAGATACAGACATACGCATACTTATTCACGCAATAAGTGTGTCAAAACAACAAAAGAACTTGTATGCTATTTGTCTTAATAAATACATAAATACAATGAATATTATATCGAAAAGAAGCATATACAATATATTGCAATTATATATGCAAGTGGGCATGAGCAGAAAGAAAGATACAAATAAAATATTATTTACGTGTAACATAAAGTTATCTGCTCGTATAGTTGAATTATTTGTATACAAATAGTTGTAAGAGTAAAACGAATCGTATCTTAGCGAAATATATTAAAAAATAATGAAAATTGATTAAGGATGCAGTGTTGCTGGCTATATTTAAGGAACTTGGGAACAATATTTCATATGCACACACTTATCCAGTCAGCCATGTTGCCATTACTTGGGCATCCCGTAATGCAATACGCATTGAGTAATAAATGCCTCTATTACATCAATGACTTCTACAATAGAAACGAATTTAAAAGATATCTTTCTACCAGTCTACCTATCGAATTATAGAAAAAATACTTAAACTAGATCATAATTAGCATCTAGATTGCTATATATGATCTTGTAAGAATATTATTTCCGTGGCCTAAATGTAATATATGTATAATTACCACGATTCCAATACTAAGCGATTACATAATCTAAACAAAACGACCACTTAATATAGAATGAATGATGATATTGTGTTTAAATAGGACTCAGGTTGATGATAACATTCAAAATTAATTGCTTTAGATGCAAGAAAATAAATGGTAGTGTAGATAGTCATACTACTGACTATTTGATTGGTTAACCAACATTCACAGGAATGGCATACGCTGGGCTAACATTTGTTAACAATACTACATACCAAAGTGTACACATTTTGTGGTCTATATTTGATGTTTCCCTACTTTGTGATATTATAAATGTTGGTATATCAAAAATTTAATGAAAAACATTTAAATTGTACATATATTAATACAAGTATTTTTAACAGGTAACCACATACAATATACACAAAATCATAATACACACGCATATACACTAAGGTGGTCCAATTTTTATATGGGCGAAAAGAAATGTCATCGTAGAAATCGGGACACCCCCTCAGTTTTTTCCTTTTAGTATTTGTAATATCAATACCAATCAATACTGAATCCTTATGAAACAAATTTAGCTTATTTAACTAATGTAATTTAAATTTGAAATTGTTTTTTTTTAAGCAATTGTTTAATTAACATATCTATGTACAAAATACTATTAAAGTGAAATATAAACATTTCACGAACATCCTCTAAATTTATACTAAGAAACGTAGAGTTTGGTGTCAGTGTGTCCTCTTTCGGTAAGAGGAAAATTTTTGGAAGGTGCCCCGAACACAATCTCTGAAAAAAAAAATTTTGTTGGTCCACCTTAATGTACATACAAGACACTCATTTGAATTTATTTAGCCAAAATACAAATTCCATATTAAAATATATTAATATCATTGGTTAAACCACAAAATATAATAGCACATATTTGTGCATATAGTACGTATGTGTATGAGATATGTTTGGGTATGTAAAATAATTTTCGGATATTTTGATGTTTCTAGAAATTTGAAAAATTTCAGGAACAAAAATTAAACAAACATACAAACATTAAAAGCAAAACTTTTTTATAAACATGACAACAATAAACATCGAATACAATAAGTGCGTTGAAAGATAAAATCGAATAATCGAATAATCGAATAATCGAATAATCGAAAAATAATCGAATGCTATATTAAATTCTTAATGTACTTGTACAATCAATGGTTTACTAGGTATGCATTTTTTCTGAAGAAAAATCATATATATAATATATGAAATAATTTTATCAAGTATTTAAGAAAATTTAGAATTTTTAATGCTAGATCTGTGCAGTATGGTGAAGTGTGGCCCATTTTTTCGGAAAGAGTTTAGGCATACCTATAGAAAGTTGCCGTTTTCGCTAAAAAATATTTTCATCAAATATTATTGTTAGGAGGTGCTCCACTACTAAATATGAGGAAATGTACTTAATCACGAATTAAAGACGAATTTGTAAAATTGTTCTTGCAGTCGTCATGAGAAATGCCATTTTCAGAAAAACAAGAAAAAATATAAAAACTCCATTTTATGTTTATGAATGTGATATATTTTATTTTAATTATTGTACATATTTAAAAAACAGCTCTAGCTTTTTATGGATTTTATGAGAAAAGGTGGAAATAAAATGAAGAGGTAGGAAAAATATAGCCCTCGATCAATTATTTCCGAAGAAGAAGAAGACAGGTGATGAGAGTGGAAGAAGAGAAAAGTTGAAAAAACGGAAGAGGGAAGAAAAATAAGGAAATACCATCCTTAAAGGACTTTGATTGATGAACAAAAAGAGATATTGCTGTTGTGTCCATTGTCCAAAATTCAGGGAGCTGGTTTTCATTTTACTGAGAAAGGGCAAATTTTTCTGTTGGTTGGTCAAATACTACTTTTATTATGCCAACTTGTAATCGCTTTGCTAAGAAAGTGTTGCAAGTACTATGAGGGATTTCAACAAGATGACATTGTTCGATGCCGGGCAAGTGAATGCCTCTTCTCGCCAGCTCAACTGTTTTGAAGTTTCCTGGAATATTACGGAGCATGGATACCTAGACTATGTGTGTATTAAAGGTAATCGATATTGCATGGATTTTTAAAGTTTATAGATACCCCCCTTAGGGGTTTTATGGTAGTTTGGCTGTCAGTAAAGATGTAAATACTCCGCAAAGATATTAAATTACATTCGATCCAATTTTCCGCCACAAAGTTACTAATATGTCTAAACATTATAAATAATACGTTATTAATAGCAGCTTTAAACCGAATTGTATGGCCCATATATAATCTACGATATACGAAAATGGTTACAATTCCATCTAGGTGCATCCTAGAGTGAATGATATTAATTACAGTATCATTTATTACGAAGACATGGATTTGTGTTGAAAAAAGATGATGATGTTCGTTGTCATTGTGCTAAATTACAATTATATGTTACGTACGACGTTTGCAAGGAATTTAAACGATGATAAAATCAATTTTTTGTCTCCAAAATAAACAAAAAAATTAGTTGCTTTTTTTTTCTTCACTATTATTTCATTAATCACATAATTCAAAACAATTGCGTTATTTGAATGAAATACGCTATATCGTATATATGCGCAGGTATAGAAGTATGTTACGTCTATCTTATTACCCCAAGGAAATGTTTGGCTTTTTTAAAACACTTTCTTCCACTAACAGACATGCTCGAATAAAGCCTCAGGATAATTGTATTTGTGAATATGTGTGTCAACCTTAATTTGAGTTGACAAGTGTCAAATTCCCATTAATACTTGATCTGATTTAGCTTTGCCTTATTGTTACCTGCTATCAGATATTTAATAAGATATAAGAACACCAATGCCAATGTGAGTATACCAGTATCATGTGCTTGCAGATATTCATTACACATTACTCAATTAACATGTAATGTTTCATGTTATTACTGAAGGTTTCTTATATAAATTAGGTGGAATATTGGTAACATCCACTGATTTAGAATATCAATTTTCTTGGTGTATTTATTTAGGTACATACATCGCATTTATCCAATTTCATTGCAATTATTATTATTACTACATGTTTGTGTGTCAATTTGTGTGGTTGGTTACTGTGCTTTTGCGAATATGTACATTAACTACGAGTTTAGTTACATTTGGAGATAATTAATAATGGCATTTTGATATTTGCGACCGTTTACAATCTCAGCTCTTACATATGCATAAACTAATTAATTCTATTTGATAACAAATACAACTGGTGAAAGAGTGTTTAATGGGTGCGCATGGTAAAGTGCTAAATACAATTCCTTTATATATTAACTGTGAACATCAATGACAACTGTTTACATATATGAATATGTATTGAATAATTATGGATGATTGCTCGTAACCTGTCATGATGTTTGTTGTTATTTTTATCATTATCCTGACGTATTGTATAACGTCTATTTTTATATACAAACGCACTTGCAGTGTTTGTGGAGTGATAAATTGACGATGAGGAAGTAGAACCTCTTGAATATGTCGTGTAAAATCTACAATGCATGTCCAAAGAATATATAACAATAATTACAATAATACTAATAATAATAAAAATAATAACAATAAAAATATTGATACGAATAATAATTACAATATGAAGGTACTAATGATAATAATAATCCGTGGAGTTGCCAGTGTCCCAAGCGTTCCTCGCTTGGTTGATTGACTAGATAGGTAGGGAATCAAATATCACCTGTGAACCAAAACTGGGAAATTAAAATCTGCCAAGTGTCCGCTGCAGAGTCCAGGGCATGGTAGCCAACGTATATTTCCCTAGTAGGGACAGCTGAACAAAACAAAAAAAAAAACGTCCCAAACCACACCACCCAAAATAGTGCAAACAACAGATAATTTGGATAATTTAACCAACAATCTTAGCACACCAACATTAGAAAACCAATAAAGGCAAATAAAAATATAACCTTGCCAGCTGAATGTGCTTCCAATGCAGCAATGCTCAGTGCCACAAAGGGCTGACAAAACGCAGAATAAAATGGACCATAAAATGAAGAAATATACAAAATTTGGATAAAACAGAAATACTACCAATCGTAATAGGCGCAATAGGGACAAATCCTCAAGAAACCATATCGTCAATAAAGAAATTAAACATTAACACAAAATTATCATAGCAAAATTGCAAAAAGCAATATTAATAAGCAGACGCTACTATAATGAGGGCAACGCTGTATTGAAGGGGGGAAAAAACATAAGAAAACAACAGAGCCTGCTTTTGTTCTATGATCCGGGTACGTAAACTCTAAAACAGCTGAAAGTTGTGAATGCGATAGCTCTATAATGGTAATTATGATAATAATGATAATAACAATATGAAGACAGTAGTGATATAACGCAATAATAACAAAAATATACATAAAAGCAAGTTATGATGATAAGAATAGGGGGGAACACAATTTACAGACATTTAGTGGATATCTTGGTACATATGATTGCTCCCGGGAAATATTTCTATGTACTATAATATATCCACATCTAAATAACCACCCTTCGTTAGCTTTGTTGTGCGGAATAAATACATATTTTTTGTTGGTTATTCTTATGGGAAGAACAATCAATTTACTGCAACGAGTAAATATAAGATATATACATACTCGTATGTATGAACATTCCCACGCCTTTTGGCTTTTTTTTTAGAAAACTTAAGAAATGGCCATGACGTAGACAGCGGGTAACATTGGAAAGAAGAATGTATAAAGATAAACACCCGACAGCAAAGTAGATACTTAATTGTGGTTTTGTCCTTTTTCGTTTGTGTGTTTTCCTACACTGGTTGAGAAAAGAGTGTACACAATTTATTACAAAAAAAAAAAAAAAAAGAATATACATTCATTCGTACAATTCACATACAGGGAGAAATCGAGCTTGTGGCAAACTAGAAAACACAGTTACAAAATTGCATGTAATCTGTTTCTTCTTTTTCTATTATACAGCACATACCTACGTATATAGATGTCATCAATGTAAGCATGCATGTATTCGTATGTATGCGTGCGTATTTGTTTTTCTAATACCACTGCATGTCAAGGATAATTAAATTAGCAGAATAAATAGAAGTAAAATCAAAGTTTGCATTTTGCTTGCTTATTTTATTAACGTATTAATTTTATGTTGTCCATTTTCATTGTAGGTAGGTACTTGTACATACCTATAAATATTTTATTCAATTTTATAATATTAAAATCAAATAAAATGGTGTAACATAAAACTAAAATGCATTCAGTTAGGTCGTGTGGATATAAAATTTAATTTTTTGATTGCTGCACATGGTACATATTCATCAATTTAAATTGTTGAGTGGTTCCAAGAGATTGTTAGTGAGATTGGCGTGATTGCTATTGCGAACAGTAATGGGATTTATTGGCGAGTAAATACTCATTTTAGAGTTTATTTTTCATTAAGTTTTTCTTTTTTTTTGCATTGAAATCAACAACAAAAATCCAAGTAATTAACAAATTTGTCGTACAACCACGGTATTATCGACAATTGGCGACCTGTTTCCAGCTGTACAGTATTATCAGCGCAGCCATTTCAATAAAACCAGATTTACGTGAATAAGGGCCAGTTTTTCAATATTAGTTTAAACTAGGCTTAGGATAAGTTTACGTAAACGCAGTTAAAATTTAAACTTATTTTCAACTGCAGCAAGAAAAGACAGCTGAACTGAACTGATAGGTTAATATTAGTTTACTCCAGCTAAATTGGGCGATTAAACTTAGTTGAAACTACGTTGAGGTTTGACTGAAACCCTATAAATCGCATTTTCACATTTTTCTCTCTTCAAATTTAGTGTCGTTATATTCTAAAATACTTAACAATGTGAAAAAATCACTTTTAAGTAGGGCTGCTCGATTAATCGTTTAGTCAAACAATTATTATTCGTTATTATTCGATTAATTCGAATTTTGATTAATCAAAATATTTTTCATTTATTGCTTTTCTTTGGAAATAAAATTTTAAAACAGATTTTCATATTTTTAGCTTTTGAAAGCTGTCTGTCGTTTACTTTGTATTGCAAAAATAATATTGAAAATATGTTTAATGATTTATTTCAATTAATTGTATTCTAATTAATCAAAATTCTGACTAATCGAATAAATTCAATTGTTTGAATTGAATTAATTTGATTAACCGTATAATTGACTAATCAAATTGACTAAACGATTAATGCAGAGCTCTATTTTTAAGGTTTACAATTAAAAAATTAATTCAAATTCCATATCAATTTAAATATAAATGAATGAAATTTTCCAACATTTTTGGAGTTGATCTGGCCACACTTTTTGTTTGTAACATGAATTACTGTACATCGTTTTCGTTGTTTTTCATGATGGGAGTGTTGGGACACAAAGTAAATCAGTTGTGACAAGTAAAATTTATATTTTACGCGAACTTTTGCAAAATCGAACTAACACCTTAAGTTGTGGTAAGCTTTAATCTACTTTATATTTATGTATATATTTGAATTAAGGTCAATTGAAAATTCTACAACTATTTAATCCTCGATTCGAATATGGCATTTACATAGTTTCTTCCCATCTGCGTGCGTAAATTCATAGTACATAACGTCGACCAGCATACAAGTTATTTACTTTCTCTAAGGCGTTCGTTGGTTCATTTTCTGCTTGACTTAGTACATAGTACACAAGTGTACGTCGCTTTACATGCAAGAATATATGTACGTTCATATGCATCAAGTCTCTATATACACACACACGCACACACTATGTACATGGAGACTTGAAGCGAAGGGTCAACAATGTCATTGACAGTCAGGCAGACAAACAGAGAGTGGGACAGTCAAATGGAAAAAAATACAATCGAATTTCTTCGTCAAAAAATTAAAATAGGAAAACGGAGACAAAACGAATACAACTACATCTACTATCATAAAGAGAACCATAAAAAATACGAGTACAAAAGCATGAAAAAGAAATTCAACAATTCAGACAAGTTACTATTCAATTGAATTCCCAAATGAACATTGAATCTAAATGAGCAATACACTAGAAAAACATTTTGTAGCCAAGTGTATGCACATGTATGTATCCTTCTAGTGTTACACTATTGCTATTAGATCGTGTATTTGGGATGGGTGTGTGTAATTTAACACTTTAAATTTTGTAAATATTTATATATTTGTATTATATACATTTGTAGATGTTTTCATTCGTTACTTCGTTCGGCACTTTATAATAATAGCCATAGGAATCACAAGGATATGAACGCCCACTTGCACACGCACACATATATGAATTTGGTTTGCAATAGTTAAAACGGAAAATTGACTTATAGCTTCATTTCTCTTAAATGAAATCCCTGTTGAATTTTACACTAATATTTCCATTCAAACACCATAGGTGTATGTGTATCGTACATACACTGTGGAACCTTCTGTGGCTTTCAATGTATTGTATGTACATGTTCAAATTTAAATTGAAATTTTTTTTGTTTCAAATTACATTTTATACATTTTATCTATGGAATTTGTGTAAGATTTAAGAATTTCCTGTTGAAGATTTAATTTACGTAATTGAAATTTGCTTGCTAAAATTTCAATCAACAATTTTCATGACAGTGACAAAAATATGTACAATAAGGGTTTTTGTACAAAATTGTGCTTTATTAAAATATTTATCCATTGGCCAGTTCGCTGCAATCACAGCGTTTTGTTACGCTTCCTTTACGATCTTATTCCTTATGTATCTCTTATAATAATATTCCGACAATCAGACGACAGTAAATGGTGAACCTTGAAAGGTAATCTCTTGCGTTAGCGTCAAATCTATCAGCACAGTATGCGCGCAATTGACTAACTTGTATAGTTACGCTTCATTTAACTTGAGTATCAACATCATGCACATGGAGTATGTAAGTTGCGTATATAATGGATGGGGTTTGTCGTTTGTTGTTACATTATGTACTTTTGATTTTCCCCTCCTTACAAAATATAGCACAAAATTAATTAGGACTTCAGATCACGTTGCTACTTCCATTGGTTGCAGTCAGACCAACTCAATGGTGAACAAAAAAATCACATGAACGAGCAAAAGGAAAGAGACAAACAAAACCAACAGTGCATATCGTCCGCTTCCGGTGTCTCTTTCGACAGATTTTATTCGATTACACAGATAATTGCTGCGAGAATGTAGTGTATATAGATTGGATTTTAAGCACATAATCAGCATGTACGAATAACTACTACACTTACTCCTTTGTGGTGTTTCTTTTTTTTCTTTAAATCTCAATTGAATTTTCCATTAATCACTTGCGCAAATAAATTAAAATCTGTAAATAAACTATTTTCTTGCACATTTGATCACAACTACATTCTAATCTACATTAAATTGTAATTACTTACACAAAGTATTTTAAATAATTGGATGTCTTTTTTTTCGTCGATCTCTCTAAAATGAGATGTAATAATTCATATTGACTTTTATTATTTTTATTATGCTAAATTAGAAACAAAACTTTTGTAGATATTGTCTTCAGCGACTTAAAAAAATATAGACTAATACCTAGGAACTTAATCAACAAAAAAATAAAAGTACATATATATACGCATATAGTACATATTTAGTTAGATTAATTGCAATGCAATTGTATTAAAAATTGTAGCTATTCGATTTAGTATATATAATACAAAACTAGAAGAAGAAAAAACAGCATATAATTTTGGCAGTATTTTGTATCGTCTGCTACTGTTCCTTCGCTTTTCATTTGGCATCTAAACATTTGGTCAATATATCTATAGCTGTTTTTCCAAAGGTACTTTCTTTTCATTGCTTACGGTCTCAAGGTGTATTTTCTGTTGTATTTCTGCGATTCCATCTCCAAATGGTGCCATCATCGCAAACATAAATCAATACACTAGCATCACGTGAAAAGGAGACTTGCCTTACGGTCGATACGCATCGCACATTATTCAATGTACTTACACGAGTGTGCCTCGGATCACTCGGATCTAATTCCCAAATGTACACCTTGCCATGTTGATTACCCAATGCAAGCACTTTGTGCCATGGATTAAAACCGAATCGTACAAACCATATTTCACACTCATTATAATCGAATTCGGTGATTATTGTGCATGATGGATCATTCGGTTTCAACTGTGTGAATGATTGGTGCAATTGGCCAGGTTTCCAACAAACAATGGCATTCTCACATGATTTCGACAAGACGAAATCACCAAACCATTGTACACAATCTACATAATTACGATGTATATCACGTGTAGAGAAGTCGGGAAAATTCTGCATAATTGTCGGGAATGGTAATTGTGATTTGTTGGGATTGAAAGTGCGCGACATTTCAATTTTCTCTTGAAAATCCACTGTGTTGATGCGCCACAATTTTAATGAATGATCCATACCACTTGACATGATACGTTCGCCGCGAAAATCAAAGTCAATTGAAAGCACTTCATCACGATGTCCTTCGACTCCACCAAAGATGGCAATACATACATGTGTCTGTATATTCCACAAACGTATAGCATGATCTTTGCTGCCCGAGAGTAACAGATGTGGCTGACGCGGATGATATTTCAGTTCATTAATTGCTTGCCCATGACCTACGTAATTGCCTATTGCCTCATTTTTCTGTGTATCAATTACACGTATAACGCCACGGTAACCAGCTGTGGCAAGTAGCGGCAAACAAGTCTTAATATCATATGACCATGCACTAGTATAGAAAACCTCATCTGGCTGATGGGAAAGATGAGAGACAGCAGTGTGAGAAATCAACTTTTTCATTCGGCATTTACTGAAGTACACTTACATCCGGATCAGCATAACACATTAGCAATTTAATGCCACCTCCTTGACGTGGACACTCATAAACGTTACATCGATTACTTCCTACCGTAGAGAAGATATGTGGTTGATCATTATCCAGCCAATGATTGAAAGTAACACCGAATAGTGCCTGTCCATGGTTTTCCTTTACGTGGCAACTGTAATCAAAATCAAATTTGTAAATTCTGCAAATTTGTTTATTCATCATTTCGACTTACTCATATTTATACGGTGGACGATTTACTTTGGATTTGGTTGGGCTACGTTTACGTCGTATTCGACGTGACGCTGGTGATTTACTACAGGAAGTTGTGCTAGTACTAACACTGGCAGCATCATCCTGTTGCGCAAATTACAAAATAGAGCTATAATTATTAAAATCTGAATAAAACTAATCGAGCGTATACTTACGCCACACGAGTCTTCACTATTATCACCATTTGTGCTCTCTTTTTCACTTTTCACTTTGGACATTATTTTCACAATTTGCGTAACCTCAAATCGCATTTGTTCAATTGCAAATTACTTTAAATTTTGCTACTTATTGCAAATTTTTATTTGTGAAATTCAGTTTAACAGTAGTTTACGGGAGTAATTATTTGTTTTTAGTTTTGGCGGCATTTTGGCTGTCAAATCGAAAACACTGCCTTATCACCAACAGCTGTTTGTACGCAATTTGACTTTAGTAGATAATGTGGAGCACATGTCTAATTAGTACAGGGTAAATCAAAATTGTATAAAGTAAGATAGCTTTAAATATTTTTAATGTAAATTTAATTATTACAGATCAATGTATTTCATGGACTTTAGTGTTAGTTTGAAAAATATTTACAATAGCATACATTCTCATATTGATGCTGAAAAATATTAACATGCGTGTTAAATTTACAAGCAAATAATACAACCTTGTCATTCACGATGTGAAGTATACTTGATAAATTTGAAAATTCTGGTTTGGTTTAGATACAAATATGTGACATCGTGAATAACAATAAACATTTTACATAATATTATAAGAAATATTTACATACATACATGATATAAAAATATAAGTAGAGTTTAACGAAAGAGGTATGTCGCCGTAGTATATAGGTACATAATATATTACATATGGTACAAATGCATTCAACACAAGATCTCGATTGTTGAAAAGTACATACATATTTTACACATATTAAATTAAGCACTCCATTATAAAGTAAATCGAATATATAGTTTAGTGGTATAATAATTTACAGTGGTAGAGCTAATTATTTATGTAAGAATTTAACTTAGTAGGACGATAGAAATTAACAGACTGTAATGTTATAATGTTGCAGTCATGTAGGCAGTAAATGAAACAAGATAGAGAGAGAGAGGGAGACAGATATATATAGAGAGAGAGAGAAAGAGAGAGAGAGAGCGAACGAGCGAATAGAACGACATAGTGGGATATTACACTATCAACTTTTGCTAGCGATATATTCCTGCTTTTACTCGGTATTTTCATTGTATAAGTCTCGATTTAGATACAAAAATATTTGCATGAAAACATTTTGTTTGCGAGCGCTGAACGCACGGGGAAAAGAGAGGGGTAATGTGAAACATTAAAAGATGATACAAATGAGTTGACATGTCCCCGAGAAACATTTTGGCCTGTGTAAACTCGAACCAAACATTAAAAGAGTATTGAAAATGTTTTCCATACACATGTTTTTGTGTCTAAATCGGGACTAACTTCAGCGCAGCCCAATGCCCGATGGCATTTTATTGGACATGATGCAGGTGCGTTAAGTGAACTGTTCCTCTCGCTATATCCACAATTTCATTGGTTGTGCTTCCAGCAAAAGATTGATAGTGTGTTATCCCAGATAGTCGAACAATTTTGTGGCGCTTTGGGTAAGTGAATTTTTAAAATGTTTTGTGTAAATTTTGTAGGGTATTGAAATTAGGAATTTGTTAAAATTTGTATTGTTTGTCTTTAGAAAAAAATATATATTTAAAAATTTGGGTTCGAATAAGTAAAAATGAAAATTTAATATAAAAAATATTTTATAATAAAAAACAAAAGAAAATTTATATATATATATATAAATAGGTTTATATAACGCATATTTAAACACTCAATTTAAGTACGTTTTATTCGTCGACATTGATCTCGCCCAGACTGGTGTACGCAGGCGTCTTTGTCTCTGTATTGTTTGCTTATTACTACTATTGCTGCTACTGCTGGCAACACTTGACGAAGATGGTGGTCCACCACCACTACTAGTACTACTACCATTACCCGCAGTGGGTGTGGCTGATGTGAACGTAAGCACTGTCATCGCTGCTGTAGCTGTTGGTGAACTTGGTTGCTGCGGTGTTACTGATGACGGGGGACCCGTGGGCCCACTATGTGTTTGGGGGGCCAATGTAACACCCTTGGTACGACTATCTATACTTTTCTGATTGTTTGACGCTAAATTATTTTCATATTGTTCTTCTTGTTGTTGCTGCTGTTGCTGCTGCTGCTGCTGCTGTTGCTCCTGTTGGTTATCATTGTGCAACAGACTACAGTTGCTGTGTGAATTATTATTATCCTTATGACTAGCACTACCACTACCATTATTACTATTACTACTACTCCTAGTGGAGACACACATATAATTCGCATGACTGTGTTGTGTGCAATTTATATTTTTACAATTTCCGTTGCAGCACTCATTGTTGTGGTCGCTACTACTTGGCTCTCGACTAACATGTGTGGAATCGGAGGTCACTATGGTGTCGGTGGTGGTATTGGGAGCACTGATTGTAGTGGCAGCAACAGCGGCAATACTACTTTCCGCTTGACTTTACACAAATTTCGAGTTATGACGTGCATACGTTACCAAGTATGAAAGTGTTGTTAGCAGTTGGTGAGCAGTGCATAGTAGCAACCAAAAAACAGATGACAATTACGAAGGACGCATATAAAGTATTTACATAGAGGTTTTAGATAGGTGATATAGAGAGAGAGAGAGAGCGCAGAAAAATAAAAGAAAAGAAATTTATTATAATTTTTTTGTAATCTTATGAATGTTCTTTTTTTACACGGCTATACCAAGCGTTCAAAATAGGTTCTATTATAATCTTAAGAGTAATCATGGTATTGCTTATATTAATGGCAAAAAATTATAATTTTTATAATGAGAACAACCAGTAGATTTTTAATTACTAACAAAGTTTAACCTTTTAATTATATTTTATAGATAGGTGCCTCTGAATTACACTCCGTATTTGTTGCACGTATTTCAAAGAAACGATTTTATTGTACATAACTAACCGGTTCAGGAAGGCCACTTGATATCCTATTGAATCTTGGAGATGAGCAGTAAACCTTAATGTAAGTCAACACGAATTGGACCGGAACAAGTCAAAGATGCTCCTAAGTCCCATGAGGGATTCAAGGTCGCAATGACGATTGTACCATTATGTGATTGGTGTCGTGTGAAATGTGACTAAAATTCATAAATCAAACTAAACATTACAGAACTGCTTTCCTAACTTCAAAATTTGTGCGAAATGCTGTGCAGTTCAATTACGGAAATTGAACGTAACTTATACAATTTTACTTAACACAGACTCAAGAGCATGTTTTATAAGGTCGCGCAACAATATGATGGTATTTTTTTACATATAGTACAAATTTACAGTAAATATACAAGTGATGAGTATACTCGAATGCAATGAAGATTTTTCTACCCAGCAAGAACAAGACAGGGTGTCATTTAATGGCATTATTTAAGCTCTACATAAAATAATTGGCAGTATTCAAATTTATAACCTATTGTTTCATTAGTAGTACCACCTTAGTTATAGCCCATATAGCCGAAACTATTCTTGCTGGGAATGTTTTATGTGACAGTAGTTGCAGATGAACATAGTGTATCTACAGATAATTCTAAATATATTTGCCTAAGAAACCATAGGTCTAAAATTTTTACACCGATTTTAATACCGCAAGCCATACAACTTTTTATTTTCCATTTTTATTGTTTTTAGAATACCAACATCTTAGAAAAGCTAGTGGAATAAGGTGGAAAAAAAAATATTTCTAGTGGCAACTCCATAAAACAAACATCTTTCTATTTTAAGTGGATTTTGTGGTGAACTTGTGGACCAAAATTCTGAAATAAGCTTCACGTTATGATTTTTGTAGAGTTGTTTATAAAAAATTTAGATTGAGATATTTACATTGGAAAAAATGTTGGGAACAATTTTTGTAAGTAAAATTTTTGTTCAAGTAAAAACAAAATAAAAATACAGTTGTTGACCAAATCGGCCAGGTGACAGACGTCATTTGTGTCATTGATCAAGATATATGTATACTTTTTTATAGCATCGCAGTTGCAATACTTATTTGTTAATATGCAGGGGATCCAAAATGTTTTTCCACCTATGATTACTCGGCCAATCTTACTTAGAATTATCTTCTGTTCTATTTTGGGTTGGATGAGTCCTGAAGATAAGCCTATTTTGTCGATTTATTTATTTCTTTCAGTCTATGAAAAATATTTACAGACCATAAACAATTTAATTAAATAAAGAGAATAACTTTAACTTAAATCTACTTATATTAATATTAAAATCAACATTTTTAATATAATCACAATTTAACACATTATACACATAATAAGTTTAATGCATTACGTCAAATGATTTGTCTCAAATAGTCTCAAGGAATGTAAAAAATGAAACATATTATTAAGCTTAACACAATTTATGTTTTTCTTAATTAAGGGTGCGTGCGAGTTCGCCTAAATTGATGTTTAAGTTGTAACTTTTCCCAAATTATTAGAAATATGTCGATAATGCAGTGAATAGAAACAATTTAGGAAATTTTCAAACAACTTTTTCATACCTAAATACTAATTGTGTAAAAATTAAAACTGTATTTCGACAGAATAGCGAAGTTCGATTGGCGTAATTTTTTGTTTTGAAACAGAACAAAAAAAAAAATATTTAAAAAATTAAGAAAATGGAAAAAGAGAAGCCATATTCTTTATTTTTAAACACGAAAATTTTCAAATTGCTGGTTTGATATTTGTTTCTCCATTTAGGAAATGTCGAATTTATCTTTCAATTATCTTTCATATTTCGAAGCAGTGGTGTAATATTCCAGTGTCATAAAATTTAGACGAACTCGCACACACCCTAAAGAAGCAAAAGTTCTTCTGTCATGCAATGACTGCAGATAAAGCAGTTTTATTTTGGCAATATAGGGCGTCAGTGATCTTCGTAATAATTATTCCTAATTAATTAGCAATATTCCAACTGACTTTTTCCTAATGAAATACATACAGAGGGACTTGCGATAGCAAAGAGTATTTAAATAAAACAACTTTCAGTATGATAACACGAAGAACACGAACACGAATTATACTTGTAAAATATTTATTCAATGGGCCAGTTGGGCACTAAGTTAATTTCGTCTATATAACATGAAGAAAAAAATATAACATGATCGTTTTTATATGAAATATCCATTATTTAATAATATTTAATGTAGTTCATATCAAATGAATATGACCGCTGGATGTTGAAGTTAGGGCTATGCGAATAATTCGACTAAGTGTAACAATTTGATTAATCAAATGTGAAATTATTCGAATAATTATGATTTTGTATATTCAAAAATTAAAATTATTCAATTAATTAGAATTTTGATTATTTCATTAGTCAGATTTTGATTAATCGAATAATTAATTAATCAAAAATTTTGACTAATTAATGTTTTTGAAAAAACGATTATTCGCACAACTCTAATTATAATATGCAGTGACTTACAATAATTAATATATGTTATTTAAAGAAATGAATGTATTGAATCAATTCAGTGATATAATACATTTTATTTCAATCACAAAAAACAAGATAATTTTCTGGAGAAAATTTTTCGTTATCTCGTAAGCAGGGTTGGCGTTATGGTAATAATTATCAATACATATTAAGATAACCAAATAAATGATGAGTTTATGCTAATAAAAAATCGATTAAAAGAAAATTAACAAATACCAAGCATGAATTTGTCTCAATTTATCAAAAGAAGAAAATGATATTGTGAAGGGTATATACTGTAGTATGTATTGTAATGAACATTACCATAGAAATTCATGATTTGAACAAATCAGTTTAAAGTAGTACTACATAAGACTGTATATAATTTTGTATGTGATTGTATATTTATTAGATTACCATCGATGTATTAAATTTTATTGGTGTCCTGTCGAATTGAGTTGCATTCTAACTATTCTCAAGTGATTGTTGGAAAAGATATACATACATATACTCTTAGTAGAGAAAGTTGAGAAGAAGAGCCTTAAATAAGTAAGTAAGTCATAGAGATAAAATTAGTAGAAAATTGTGTTGCAGGGTTATGTCTAGAGCTATTGATTTCCTAATAGCTAAATTACAAAACACAGTCACAAAAATTCGGTCTTATACGTAGAGTACATATACATATTCACTAAACAATCAAACATATTTTATATAAAATTTTTATATTCTCTTATGTATGGTATGTTTGTGATTAAATAATGACCTGTTATACATAAAATATATTTGATACAATAATATTCAAAGTTTACTAGCCATTATTAAATCACATACATATTTAGTTTGTATTATAGTTATGCAACATTCATGAGTGCCTACATAATGATGCCTTTTGTTCTTATAAACATGTATATAAACATATCTCAGAGATTTACATATCTAAAAAGAGAAACTTCTAATATGGATCATACAATTTTCAGTAGTGAAGAAAAACAAAGAATAAACTACAGTTAAAGATTAAACTTCTAGTTTAGCAAAAATGTAGAAGAAAGTACTATCTTTCAAGTATCTCTACATATATCTAAAGGGCAAAAGCCAGAGAAAAATGTTTTCATGAAAGAGAGAGAGAGAGAGAGAGAAAGAAAGCTATAAAATAAAGGCGTTCCTTCAAAACTCGTCCAACCATATTTTATGATGATTACTATTTTGTCAAATAATACGAGTACAATCAAATGCGAGACGATATTATGCGATAATATGTTCATGATAGCAACGATGATAATATATAATAGAAATACATTAATGTATATAGATGAAATATATGTATGTATAAAATATTATAGCTAAAGTGGAATACAATGGTTATTTTGTTGGTCTAGTACATCAAATTAGATGTGATGAAATGAGAAAAATATTAAAGAGCAAAATTAGAAATACATATAAATAAATTTAGACTTTGAAAATTAAGGGATTATTTGGCGAATGATGGCCAAATACATACAGATGAAACAAACAAAAAAAGCAAACTAAAAATGAAAATGAGTAAATAGAAAAATCCAAACGTTAGATTAAATCAATTAGACGAGGAAACACACTTACTCTTCACGATCAATTGACGAGGAGGATTTTTGCCCCAAATTCGTTTTACCTGTTGTGGGGCTTCTGTAAAATTTTCCATAACAATGTGAGAAAATAATAATGACAAATACGCGCAATCAAATCAAACGAACAAATTAAACGAAAAAAAAAATAAATAAATAAATGATCGCTTATACTATGTATTGTCAATATTGTTTTGTAAAGTATTGTAGAACTTTCATTTGTACAAACATTTAGCAAGATTATTGTGCAAATGCTCAATTTAATGTCATGGAGTGCATTTAATTCGATGCACAAGTATAGTATACTCCTATAAAATGCACAAAAGTATACGATTTAATCACCATACACTTTTGTGCACATTGTCTATTTCGGTAGACTATCTTGCATTACAACAATGTAGGTGTTATTGCTGCTGGTGCATTCAATCTCAGCTGCATATAACTTTTATGAACTTACAAACTATTTTATACTATATACTCACTCTACTACTTATGTACATATGTACATAAGCATACGTACATTCTACACTGCTATGTTGTTTTCGACTCAAATACAAATGTGCAACATCTTAAACAAAAAAAAAAACCCTATTTATTATGTGTTGCAATGATGCAAGTCCCCATCATCAAGCAAGCCCTTACCTTAATACTAGGTATAGCCTATAGATACAAAGAATAGCCTTAACAGTTTATTAATTAATTGTGTCCTGGTGTTTCATAATAATAAAGCACTTAATCGCATTGTCGATTTTAAAACTTCTTGCCTAATTTCCATATGGATTTTAATAAGCGTTTTCAATGTGAAAAAAATGCTTTAGATATTAAAATTTTTTCATTTCTTCTTTCTACTTTATATTATATGAAAATGAAAATGATGTATATAACCAGCATTTGCTTCATTTATACTACTGATGATATTCGTTATAATTATTCCAGTGATGAAACGAACGCATAGTATAATATTGAAATAAAATGAAAAATAAATGTAAAAGATTACTTACTTGGCTTCGTCGAGAAAAACAGCTTCAAGTACACGTGCTGCATAATGCAAATTTTTTTGCAATAATTCCGGTGATACTTCGCCGGCACTTAGTAGGCGTAAAAGGCAACGTAGCCTGAAAAATATGGAAAAGAAACATAATGGGTCTAACAATAAGTATTTACTTCTTTAAACTAATACAATACATATACAATTCGTATTCAAAACATGGATTTATAAATGAAGTAAAAAAAAAGGAATCTAATTTAATTAGAAAGTCACAGAATTGAAAGTACTTGTCGGCAACTTGAAAGATAGTTTCAAAAAATTAGAGCACGAACTTAGTAATTTACAAATAAGCGGACCATCCACATTAGTGATTAGAGAAACAAGTACAATTAAACTAAAGCCATCAACATTTAATGCAGAGCCACGTCATTGAACATCTTCAAGCTTCAGTTCAAGACAACAGCTTCAAGGAATCAAAGGCACCACAGTGGCAAGACTGCTGCTTGAATTGTCGCATTAAAATGTCATACCTCAAAAGTGTTGCAGATGGTTCCACAATGACTACCAATGACTGATGGATACACTCCAGCACAAATACGACAGCTGAGTAGAGTAAGAGTTTGCTTTCGAGTGAGACTTGAGAGTTTTGATTTAGCAACAAGTGCAATTTCTGAGTTTGATGCCTAGCGCCATACGTTTGGTGAAGATATGTGTTCTCCAAGTTAGTTTGCTATCGAGGTGAATGCCTAGGTATTTAGTTACGTTACATTGCGGGATATTTACATCATAGAGTTTTACGGGCGGGCAGGTGCTACGTTTAAGGGTGAATGTTACCTGGACAGACTTCGTTTCATTTGACTTGATTCGCCAATCTTTCAACCATTGAGTAATATTTTAACCCTTTTTGGAGCTAAGCCGAAGCTGGAAGGGTATCCATTGCGAGGACAGCAGTGTCGTCTGCAAAAGTGCCAACGATGGATCCTTCAGAGGCTGGTAAATCGTATGTGTGAAGCAGGTATAGAATGGGACCCATGACGCTGCCTTGAGGTACACCGGGTGAACTTTCCTAGAGTTCAGACTGTTCTTCACCTTGCTTGCCGAAAAAGTATCTTCTTTTGAGATAGGACTTGATAAATATGTAAAAGTTTATCGTAAGGGTGTCCTTTATTTTATAGAGTAAACCGTCATGCCAGGCACGGCGGTCAAGCTTGAGATATATCGAGAAACGCAGTTGTACAGAATTTCTTTTGTTCGAATGCATTGTGAATATAATTTACAAGCTTATGCTTACTTAGAAGCACATTGAGCTATTATCGACTATACATCCTTTTTTTTATGAGTTCGACACCTGTTTACATCAATTAGTAAACATCATCAGTGATTTAGTACAACAACATACATTTTTCCTCGTATAATCATGTCTAGTTTCGTGCCAAAAAAGAGCATATGCGGGAAGCTCTACTTTGAAGAAATCTGCTGCTGAGTCGCATCGAATGCTTGTGGAGGCTTGTGGTGATAATGCGCTATCGGAAACCACTTGTAGAGACTGGTTTCGTCGGTTCAAAGAAGGTCATTTTGACTTGAGTGACAAGAAGCGTGAAAATAGACCCAGAAAAGTTGGGGACCATGATTTGCAGGGTCTTTTGAATGAGGACGACACCCAATCGCAAAAAATGCTTGCCGAACAGTTAGGTGTGACTCAACAAGGCATTTCCATACGTTTACGTTTTTTTTTTTACCGAAAAACAGCGGATTTAAGCTTGTACACCTGGTATAAGTCTGTGTACTTGTTCAATTGTGCTAAGCTGTTTCCTGAAACCGAATTGGTGGTTAGGAATTAGTTTGCGTTCTTCTATTACTGGCATCAATCTTTTGAGAGAAAGGGTTTCCATAAGTTTGGACGTAACTGGTAGCAAGCTAGTGCGGCGATATGACTCCACTTTGTCTGCACTTTTTCCGGGCATGAGAAACATTTTACTCTGGCATCTTTCTACTGCGGGGGAACAAAGCCAGATAATAAAACAGCGTTGTATATATAGTTTAGGAAAGTGATTCTCTCTTTTAGGAGTTGTTTTAACTCTTCTTCAGTGATGAGATCATATCCGGGGGCCTTCTTGGCTTTAAGTTTTTTATTGCATCCTTGACTTCTCCTTTCGAAAACTTTTTAATGGATGGGTCCATCTGGTAGATGTGTTCCAGGGCTTTTCTCACTCGTTGTGCTGTGCTGGGTGAGGGTACGATTTCGTGAGCAGTGAAAACTCTTTTTAGATGTCGAGCAAATGTGAAAGCATTTTCGAGGTCACTTTTAGCCTATTTATTATTTTCTTTTCTGATAGCAGATTGTGCCAGAGTTGACCTCTTTAAATGTTTAGCTGCTTTCCAAAGGTAGTAGTCAGAGGCAACATATATTGATACTGATATTGAGCGGTTGTGTCATCTAGATTTCTCTGGTAATTCGGAAGAACTCAGTGAGGAAATGAAAATAGAGGCGTAAGGTTGTCCTAGTCGTACCACCAAGGAGTACGCATGACGAAAGAATCAGTAACGCTTTGACGTACGACGATAGAATGATATATATAATTCAATGTTAAAAGATGATTTCATGTAAATGTTGACCGCGGTTACGCCTCAAATGATTCATACGCTGGGCCCAATTTTGGCATACTCTCTCCAACATATAATAAATACTTCAATATTGGCTTCCAGTGCGTCAACCATTGCGAGTTTGTCGCTATATATATGAGCCCTAACATAGCCGCTCCACAAAGACATTAAATCGCACGATCTAGGCGGCCAATTGACCGGCCCCAAACGTGAAATAAATTGTTCATCGAACTCGCCCATCAATTGAGCCATGTTTCGTGTGTTTTGTGGAATGTGGCACCGTCTTGTTGAAACCACATGTCAGTCAATTCCAGCTCTTCCATTTTGGGCAAACGTTCCTGCCTTCGTCGTTGAAAAAGTACAGTCCAAGTACGCCACCGGTTCATAATCCACACCAAACAGTGCATTTTTCCTGATGCATTGACAGTTCTGGAAAAGCTTCTAACTGCAAATATGGCAGTTTTGATTGTTCACGTATCCATTCAACCAGAAATGAGTTGACCATAAAATATAAGAAGTGCACGATCCACTTTCTTAACCGAGCATGAATTTTGATAATAAAATTCAATAATCTGCAAGAGGTTACTAAAAAATCACTCTGTAGAAACAAAAATAATAGATCTAGTTGAAACAGTCAGTATCACAACGCTTCCAGTGGACGTGGGTCAAAGGTCCCAGTAAGAAAAGTCGAGAAAATATACAATACATCGTGGGGGCTCCATTTGAGGAAATTGAAAAGAATATAGCTTAACAATTCCCTAAAAGCTTTAGTAAATGGCGTGAAGTATATCCCATTACAAAACAAGATGTTGCCGATGTATTCGTCAACCAATGGATTACTTGATTTACCGATTTCAAATCAATTATATTCCAGGAGATGTATCATATGTGGGGTATACATAAAACGCCTTTACATCCACAGTCTGGTGGCATGGTAGAACGGTTCAACAGTACCTTGGAGAAATACCTAAGAAAGGTCGTTTATAAATATCAGAAATACTGGGATGCCCATATACCTATGATTCTTATTCGTATCCTCTAACATCTATCACATATGGTTGATGTTCGATACTCACCTCAATGCCGCTTTATCACATGCATCCGGTGTATCGACAGCAGGTAAATTTTCGGTGGCTAAATCAATGTTGCCCGACGTTGGACTCATGCCAGATGAGTCGCTTTGTATAACATGACCCGATGTTGTGTTACCGATATTCGATGGCGATTCGAGGGTTGTGATGGTGTTCAAATTAGTGGCGGTGGCTATAGCAGTAGCACTCGTAGCAGAAGGGATTGCTTGAAAATTATTAGAATTCGGTGAGGATGGTTGCATTTTAGACGTGTATATGATATGCGATTGAAATGAAGGTTGGTGTTGTGGTTTAGGATATTGTGGATCGATTGAAGATTGATTTGGCAACTCGGTTGAACCTGTTGTTACTGCTGCTGCTGCTGCTGCTGTTGGATAATGATAGTTGAAACTTTTTCTATTATAATCTTTTGTACGATTGTCGAATACAGTTGCAGCTGTAGTTGTTACAGTTGGAAAAACACCAGCTGCTGCTGAAGCTGCTGTGGAGGAAGGATCGCTGATAGTAATGTTGTTACTGTTACTGGTTGTTGGCAAATTGCTAGTTATTGATGGTGGTTGTTGTTGTTGTGTATCAAGTTGTGTAAAATTTTTACGACTGTTTGAACGACGTACAATAGTAAGAGAGCCGTGTCCTGAAAATGAACAACAACAATCAAGAAATGAATTCATTAAGATTTATGGATTAATAGAATAATAATGAATAATAAGGATATGTGATGATTGTAAATAATCTACAATACAAGTGTTTGCAATAAAATCTTTGCAAATGTTTGCTTAGCGAATTTGATTAAATCTCCGAAAATTATTTTACATTGTTCGAAATCAACGTGATAACAAATGTGTGGTCGTTTCTCAAATCCAAGACGTTATTCACATGCCGTCTTATGTTAAACAATAAATTTGTTGTTGTGCGCAAAGTGAAACCCTTGACGTATTTTGTATATACTCGTAGGTACTTCAAATTTGTATGTGTTTAGTGGAGGGGAGGATAGATAGTACCCTATGAGGAATTAGGCAATCATTTGCCACAGCACAATGTGAAAGATAATGAAGCGTAAAAGTAAACGTAAACAAACAAATCGTAACAAAAATGCTTTGTGTAACGCAAAAAGGGTGGAACGTGTATATAAACGCTCGAATAAAAATAATGGAAACAATAGAATAGAAATCCAAACATCAACTCTTTAAGACATAAAGTAGAGGATAAATAAATACAAACGTAAACGTTCATACTAACATATTGTATGTATTTACTAATCCTAATGCTATATTTGCCAATGTGAGTATGTGGAGCTGACAGACAGACAAAGAATATTGTTGTCTGTGTTCAATGAATTTTGTGAATCTAAAAAGAAATCAACTAAGACAATAAGCTACATGTGTTTTTTATTTATTTTGCCTTCCTTTGAATATAAAGGATATTTGTATGTAGGTACATACATATAAGGAATTTCCTTTCAAATAACTAAATTGCTATCTTATCTTTAACACCATCATCTAGCTCTCTTAGCTCTTGAACCGTTTTTACATACACATATATAAGTTCTTAACTTTGAATATTTTTTTATAAAAACTTTAGTATATTTAACACGTTAACTTTAGGAATGGTTATAATCGCTTAAAAACTTCCTATATAAAAGCGTATGTTTGGAATATATGTTCTCTGACCTTATGAAACAAAAATTTAATGGCATCAAGTTGAAACTTAGTACATAAATTTATTTTTATCAACGTATCAAATTATTTTATACCTCTATATTCGGCAGATTAATACAATACTTTCATTAAATATGAGATTAATAAAATATTTATGAAAACAATTCATTTGAATTTGAGCCTGGAAGAGACACATTTACCTATTCTGCACTTCGAGTGGAAAACTGAAAGATTTAACATTTAAATATCGACTTATTTTTACAATAGCTACATATTTGTGGTTTATGATATTGTAATTCCAATCCAAAATTATATCATGGATACCTTTACACACAACAACAATGATCACGCACGTGCTCTGAGGCATGAGGTTTTAATCCTTTTTTTTTAGTCAGCTTCAACATTTTGAAATGAGTCTTATTTCATACATAAAATATAGTCGTGAAGGGATGAAGATATTTAATATATCGCTTCGTTTTTAATATACATTATTTTATTGTCAGTAGCGCAGCCAGGGGTATTAGGGAGATATATCTAATGTTGGCCGATAGGCGCAAAAAGTTTGAACTGTCATAACTTACGTTAGTCTAGAGCAACCAGACTTGACATGTAGATTAAACTTGCAGAGATAAATACGGTGTATGATTCTCTACCGTAGAGAAAGACGGCGTCTACAAACAAAAAAAAAAAAAACGTACAGAGTGAAAAGGAGTGTGGAGAGATGCCTTTTCAGGTGCAAGAAAAGAGAGCTAGAAAGGCGTGAGTGTGACTAGATAGAGATGAGCAGAGACTTGAATGAGACTAGAAATTCTTTGAGAAGATGAAGCGCCTGAGTGGCGATTTAAATCCCGGAGTCTTTTACTGTCGTCACGGATATCTGGTTACAGATATCCAAAGTGAACTAAGTCTATGGAAGGGACACTTCATCAAGACTACAAATGATGAGGTTACGAATAATTCCATCATCCGGCAAGTTCGAAAAAGTCATTTTAAAGCTGTAGATGCCGCCGAGTTTCAATAAACCGAAGGCGATGAGCCATCGTCTGCATGCACTAGCTCATAAGTCGAATATGGTCGGATGAAAGCATACCTGATTCGCTGCCCTGTACAGAAGAAAGGAGAATGAAAATGACGCTCTATAATTGTTGTTGTTGTTGTTGTTGTACCAGAAAAAATACGGAAATGTTTTGTTTTGTTCCCATACAAAGCATATCCATATTCTGATGAGGTGAATGGACCTTGCTCGACCACGTGGTCGAGTGCTACCGGGACGTAGACCTGTCCATTTTTGGGAAGCACGCTCTACAATTCTCTCCTTATGCCTGTCCTTACATATGGCACACTAAAGCCTCAGCACCTCAGATGAGAGAATGCTTGGAGTTTTCGGGAGAAAATGATATTTAATATTTTTGGACTTTGGAGACCAAACCTCTGGTGGAAAGAGCAAGTACTGAAGATTATTGACAGCTTTTGGAATTTCTAACATACGCTAGCTCGCGAAGAACAGAGATGGCTGGTTAAGCATGCTCAATAGTGCTCTGAGAGGCATTTTACTGAATAGAATATCCGATTTCTTTAAAAAATCTGAAACTTTGAATCTACGCTTTATAAAATTTATGTAGTGATTTCGGTTCAAACTGCTTAAGCATTTTAAATCATCTTTGTTAATTTACAAGTCATAAATAATCAAAACTCGGAGTAACACTTATAACAGGCTTTGAAGACCCCCAAATATTTGATTGATTTCCCAAAAACTTTTCATATATGGGTTTTGGCATGAAAATAACCGATTCTATGGGCGAATACAATGTAATTTGAAAGAGATTGGAAACCCTAGTGGTTTCATGGGACTTTTTGCTTCGAATCATCTGTAATATTTTTCGAATATATTTACACATAATAAATGTGCGACTTACTTGCAATCTGACCATTTATTGTTGCACTACCAATATCACCAATGCATCCAACACCACCACCACCACCATCAATACCACTGCTATAAGATGCTTCACTTGTACCTGTAGTAACGGTTGTTGGACTACTGGGTTTGGAAGTTCTACCCGTACCACTGACACTGGTTGTTCGTTGACGTTCACCAGCAGATGTCGCTGTTAGTGCTGCTGCCGCTGTTGTTGATGTTAATATGCCACTTGTTGTTGTTGCACCACTGCCAATGCTACTGCCACTGATATTGCTAGTGCCACCACAAATGAATCCAGTACCGGTGGGATCGTCACGTTTAGGAGGATTTTCTGGTGTGCTGGCAACTATAGTTTGATAAGAAAAATATGAAAGAAGACACAAAAGAAAAGAGTATTTTTAATTAAAATGTTTCTATTTTCAGTAAATATTTTTGATGTACTTAAATAAATGCTTTTGATTAATTTTTCATGGGTTATATCCAAAATTGGTACCAGGGAAATTAAATAAGTCAGCGGCTTTTAGAAACGTGGGACCATTTCAAAGCAATGTTTGGCGATGTTTGACCTCAATTCGAACGAGTTTTTGTGTCGTGGATACATCACAAGACACCAGAGACCAAAGAACAGTCAAAGCTGTAGACTTCTCCAGGTGAACGTGCACCCAGATCATGTGCGGATATTATTCAAAGCTGTTAAACTAATTCGATATTGATTTGAAGCAAAAACGATGGCATTTGAGAAAGCAATGCTAATGGCACGCACAGGAGATCTCGCTGACTTATCTAACTGCCCTCATATATCATATAATCCGAAATCTTATAGAAGAAAAATATTAAACGAAAAGCTTTTAATTTGAATGCCTTAATAAAAAGGTAAAGTGTTGACAGATGGTTGAGTCAAATACAGTTCTCATGTAGATTTGTATAAGCACACAAGAAAAAAGGTAGAGCTAAAATTATACTTAATAAAGGTTGCTACTAGAAGTAGAATATCCTACTGGAACAACACTTTCCCACATATATTGATTTTCAACAGGTACCAACGTACAAGTGCATACATAGAACGAGAAAACAATAGTATTTAGTAGATATATGAAAACCCTTACGGCTAGGGTCATTGAAAAATAATACCAATCCCTTTTAATGCTACTATCCTGGTGCTCCTTGATATTCAAGCTAAATTACATTCGCACGCTTACAAAAAAGGATATTATTGAGAGTAAGTAGAGTAGAGAAAAAGAGTATGTATGCTCAAAGGACATGCATAGCATACAATTGCTTGGATTGGAAGGTCAATTCGTATACGTTTATTGACTTTACTACACATGAACGTGTACATACATTTAAAAATTCATCCTCAGTTGTACGCATACTACATAGCCGTATATGGAATGCTTTTGTTGTTACTGTCTATGTATGTACAAGTACATGGATTGTAATTGCTAGGATAAAACGATTGTAGTTTTGTATGCCCAGCACGAAGCATCCGATATCAGTGGAAATTGTTATTGGCCAAATCCTTCCTTTGTTTATTTTGTAATATCTAATATTTGTTTTTTTTTTTTTTGTACAAACAATTTGTAGCAATCATACATATTCTACATAGTAGTGGATGTCATTATATTTTTATATTATGACTATGAGTACAATGTACGACGGATGCAGCAGGTGAAATGAATTAGTTGAATAGGAGTAATTGGATTTTATTTAAAATATGTCAGCTGGTGGCCATATTGTGTATTTATTTTATAATGCGTAAGGTTTAAATATAAAATATATGTATCGCACAAAGAGAACGGTATTGGTGTTGAATATGAATTGAAATGGAATTGAGAAATTGAGAAATTGCCTTCGCATATTCAAATCAAATGTTGATTAATTCGCTTGCCATCGATAATACGAATTTGGTGGCACAGATGCTTCTGTGGGAACTCCACTAAGTTAAATTGCCATTCGTAATAGTGGTTTCTTTGCAGTGAGATTATCTAAAATTCCTTCAACTCAAGGTGTCAAGCACCTATAAAAATACAGAAGTGTTAAGGCAGCTAGAAATATACACCGTCTTTCTGCTACAACAACAACAACAACAACATGAGTCGATGAAGTACGGTAAATGTTCCTTCAGTTTCGGGAGTTATTAGTAAAATTGGAAGAATTGTCAATAAATTGAATATATTTGGTACAATAAGGTTGTCATAAAAATCTGCATTCACAAAACAGATTTCTCTATATATGACTGTGTACAGAAACCCAACGAGACAGTGAGCGATCCTACGTTCCTAGTGAGCTTCATTGTATTTCAACATTGCATGTTATTGCTTCTATATACTAATTGCCTTACTTTTAACCGAATGAAAGGTTGAAACCTATCCTCAACAACCTCATTGGACCTTATTTGTGGCAGCGTGGCTTCAGACCTAATAAATCAACTATCGAACAGATTTTCACACTAAGCCAAATCCAGGAAAAATAGATCGACGCACAACACCAATTGGTTTTATTATAAAACTACTTTTGACAGTCCGGTAAGGGACCTCTACACACAACCATGCCTTAGTATTTCTGCGGAGCTTATTCTGTATAACTCCCGTTGTGCAATGAAACTTGGGAAGGATCGAACTCCGCCATTTAATACCGAACAGGGTGTCAGACAATGTTATTCGTTATAGACGACTTCTTCTATCTTATTATGGGAAAACTATTTACTGTTGCACTGGTCGAGAGAAAGGTTCAAGCTCACGGCATCATACACAGAATGCCACTGCAGAAATCAATTTATTTAAGATAATAAGCGAATGAACACAAATAATTTGTTGGAAAAACTCCATAATAAAATTCATTTTATTCACAAATATTTCTAATTTATCCACGTATTTTTATGTTTTAATTTAAAGACCAAATTTAGTTTCTATAACCCAAATATTGGGTTTGAAAATCTTATCTCCAACTTAAGGCCAAGTTCATGAATTTGTTTCCTTTTCTGTTTTTCGTCGATTTTTTGTTGATTCTTCAAATAATGCTTAATATTATAAAACATAAAATTTGAATAATTTTGTGTTTAGTCAGTTTCACACAGCTTTCGTAGAAAGAGTGATAAGAGCGTTCAATCTATTCTTACAATTTGAAAATGAAGATAATTGAGCTCTGTACCATCGTGCTTATTGGATTATGTATTTGTGGTTATGCGTATGCTGATTGTGATTGCGACAATGAAAAAGTGCCTGTTTGTGGAAACGATGGAAAAAATTATGAAAATATCTGCCAATTTGAATGTGCACAGGAGAATGATTCATCATTAGAGCTTTTACACGAAGGTCGTTGCACTAGTGAGGAATTGTTTGGAGGTTGTACTTGTACTCGTGACAGAGATCCAGTTTGTGCAAGCAATGGCAAAACATATTCAAATCATTGTGAATTCCACTGTAGACAAAGATGGATGGCACATGTATTGGGCAAACCTTTGGCGATCGTAAAAAATGGCAACTGTTAATTAATTCGATGAACATTTATCTCAAAGCTAAAATCTCATCGAATTAAATTTGTGTTTATGAATAAAGAATATCTGATGTATAGTTTTATATTGTCTTTTACATTGAATAGTGGTTTAGTTTAGGGTTATGATTTTTCTCAATGCTTCTTAATTCACATCTGCAAATTTTTGTAAGAAAATCATACGTTAAACAATAAAAAAATCTACCTTGAAGCTAACTGTCGCCAATGTGTACCAACAAAGTATGAAAAAGTGTCAAAGTTTAAGCAATAGACATTAGTTGCCAGAATTGTTGGTGTATTTCGATTTCTTTGTACAGAGTGCGGTGGGTGGTTTCTTATAATGCATAATCTATGCATAAGTGCACTTGCATTAAGTGCATATAGCGTGGGCAACTTTGGTCGAAAAGGTTGCTGTCACTGTGGATGTCAATATTTGGTGTGAATATTTCGGCAACGTTCACAACATTAATAATAAAGGTGTTGTTCGCGACCAAAACATACATGTTGCTAAAGTGAATGTTGCCCTCTGGTATGCTTATAAACATCGAGGCAATATTATCAATAGCAACATCCAAATGTTGATCAGCAAAATGTTGAGAACTAAACTAAAAATATGCTAACTGTACTGCTTAAGGGGTTATATACCTTTTTGTGGCTCAAAAAATCGAAAAAAATTTTATGATTTTTTTTTTATGTACATACTTTTAACAATTTTTCTGCAAAATTTCATAGAGATCGGAGCACTAGTACCTAAGATACAGCCGTTCATAGCGCGCGGTGTCCATAACTATCTAATGTCCACCTAAAACTTTAAACGCGATTATCTCGGAATCGCATTTTTGAGAAAAGGTCATTGCGGTGAGCACGATATCTCGGTAACCACTACATCGATCGATTTGAAATTTTGGCGGATTGTTTGTATATACAATAGCTAGTTCGTGAACGAAGGAATTTTATTTTCGAAAAATTTTTCTATTTTTTTTGGGCAAAAAACTAAATTATTCGACCTCGAAAAATCGACTTTTTTGAAAAAAATATCACTGTAACTGTAAAAAATTTTTTTTCGTAAAATCCTTCGTTCACGAACTAGGTAATACTATATACTAACGTAATTTTTATTTTTTTTTTTAGTTGAGCCGTTTCCTTGTTTTCATGCTGACCGTTAGCCACTACTGAAAAAAGGAGTTCTGCGGCAAGGACTATAACTTCCACAATTATTAAAATTTTCACTCGAAATTTTATATGAATTTACTTAAGGACACGTACGTTAATAAAATTTGTATTGTATTTGAATAAAACAATGGTAACATGCTTAAAAAAAATAAATAAAAACCCTGTATTTCTCTGGAGAAAAAGGTATATAACCCCTTAAATATCCTGATTGCAACGAGCATTTTCAACTCACTACAGTTGCGTCATCAAGTGCTGTACTGTCACAAAAAAGGAGACCAATCACTGTGATATTATTTCGAAAGGGGAACAATAGTGTGAGCCTTACAATCTCTCCAAATCTTGTAAATATTTTTACTCATCAACAGACATTTATTTCGAAACATCTTATTTCAAATTTGATTATAATTGGCTTTAACAAAGTTCTTCAACACAAAATTAATTTTTTAAAAATAGTTTCAGTATACCATTTATTTTGATACATCTCAAAATTTAATGGAATGCTGATGTTGTTAATATTAATGGTACCAACACTATATATTGTTACTTTTTAACGCTAGAAGAATTTCAAAATAATTTTGTATTAAAATTTTCAGGATTTAAATTTATTAATACTGAATTGTTGCTAATTGATTTAATCAATAAAGATGACCAGCTTGTTGTTACCATACATAATTGTGTTCATCGGTGTTTATTAGAGAATTTTAAATAGATTTCGCGTGAATATTATTTGTTAAACTACAAAATTTGCTAGAAAATAAATAAAAACACTGTTTACATCTACATCGATTTACTCGCTGTTGTGTGAGATAGATTTGCATTTTCAACATACTTGTGCATATATTATTTGTCATATAACACATAAAATAAATAATAATAATATTAATACCAAACGATGTGCATACAAATATTATGTACACACAAACATCAAAGTGAGTGTAGCTAGAATTCAATCGATGGATCGATTAATCGCTTTAAGATAATTCTTATCAATGAAATTTTTTATGACTAAGTAGCAATTTCACAATATTTCCAACAGAATCTGGTAAAATTAAAATGTGACCCACTCCAAATAGGTCTAGAATTTATAGGTACTTTTATAAGCATGAAGAAATATAAGAATTATTTTGGTATGGTTGCAGGGGTTGGCAAAGTTTAATATTAAGAGAAAACTTGAAACGTTCGATAAACTATAGAATCTATTTGGTAGCCAAAACCTTAACCATAAAAGAAAGTGCAAAAAATTGTCCACAGGACATTAATGATCTCTTTATGCTTAAAAGTCCAAAAACTGTATCCCTTGATTTGATATATTATATTTTTAGAAGTCAATTAAACTTTTTTTTTTTATAATTAAAGACTTCGATGTACCTTACCTGAGCGCCAATAGGTCATTTAAATTATTCCTAATATGGGAAGAATTCATTTTCATTGTACAAAACGCCTTGAATAATTTTTAACAACGGATTTAACTGATTTTAGTGCAACAATGTTAACGTTGCACTGCCTTTATCTCATGAGAAATATAAAATGTAGTCGGAACGTATCTTCCTTCTTACCTTCAAATAGTGAAATGTAATCAATGCTGAATGTAGCAAGTATATAAACCATAAATATAAACACGTGTTAAAAATAAGTGATACTTATGTATATGTTCGTGTATATGTTCTTTAACCCCTTCCAAATCACTGTGCGATTACACTATGCCCAATTTGAAGGCTATGATCTCGGGGGTGAACTAAATCAGTCAAAAACGATAGCATTTGACATTACTAACAAAAGCCCTAATACTTTTCTGCTCCACTACATCACAATTTTTTTACAGTGGTTTAAAATTTGGGATTTTTCGGTCAAAAGTAGAATCATGGAATTTGAAAATGATATGTAAAATTACATTTAGGATAGTTCTTGTCTTCGGAGGAACATATTAAACATTTTTCGAGGATCTACCACCACGAGGAACTACCACCCGTATGGGTCATTTTGGACCTATTTTATGTGTTATTAATTTTGAGAAAAAAAGTTCACTATACAGAAATATGAACAAAGCTATTTGTAAACTAATCAACATGTAATATGAGTATTTTGAAATGTTTCATATAGAAATTTTCATATTGAATATTTCATTTGTATATTAACACATGTGTAAACAATCAGACTATACTTATTTGAATGTAAATTATTGCCCAGTAGAAAATGAGATCATTCAAAGATTAATCTTTAAGCGCTCCTATTCCTCTCTATTGGTCTAGAGTCTATACATTTTTAAATTCTTGTTAAGATTGCATATTCTATGAGGGAGACCAATTGTTTTAACCTGTTTTTTTAATACCAGATTTCTACTTTTGACCTCATTTTGGAGTAAATGCGAGTATTATTCGTATGTTTAAAAACTAGTATTATATTATTAGTATATTCCTTCTTAGGTCGCAATAAAAAAATCATAAAAATTACAATTATTTATATTCTTATTTATTTAGACATTAAAAGAACATTAAATACGATATTTTCTTTAAATTATTTAGTACATTTTGCAATATGCATTGGCCTTTAATTTTTTGCATTCCTTCTTGTTATAATTTCCTTCGGCCTAAATCGATTTTCGGTAAGTAAATATTTTAAGAGATCAATTCAATATTCTTCTGTGTTGCTCTGTTTGGTGGGTATTTTAAGAGATCTCGGCATTTTCTACCAGGTGAATCGGTTATTTCAGCACTGATAAATAAGTTGGCTACAAATAGATGAATATTTGTACAACTAATTTACAAGAAATTTTTTTTGTTTGCTTAGTTGATTGAAAATATTCATGAATAATTTCATGATTAGTGTTGTCTGATTTTTTTTTTTTAAGAAGACATGTAACGAACAAATTTTTATATTTAATATGGATGACAAATGATAAAATCTATAGATTTATAGATATAAATTAGTCTTATTTAGTACAACATGCTTCTTGTTTAATATTTTAGAATAAATATTACGTCTTCCAGCTACATTCAGACTGATCCAGCAATTGAATTTAGTTTTAATAAAATGCGTTTCTAATACTGCAAACAAAAAAAGCTATTGAAAAGGTAATAAAACAAAACTCGTCACCCAAAACAGGTAAACAATTCAAACACTGCTGACAGTTCTTGATAAAAAAAAGTGTTATCAGCATAAATGTGTCATAGAATATAAGTAAATATATGAGGGGGTATTATTGGTAAAATATATTGGCAATGGTAACATCAACAACTTCACTCAAATCAAAGTCTATAATCGAAAAAAAAAAAATAATAATAATAATAAAACACATATACTGTATACGTATATAGATAGATTTCTTTATCACATAATACGTTATAAAATATTATTTATTATATTTTCACTTTAGATTTACAGCAATATTTTGTTAAATGTCAGTACACAAATAAAAACGTTAATAAATCAATTTCCATAAGGCGTTAGATAAATTCATTAGATGACATTCAGTTCAAATTTAACATAAACCAGGATGAGCTATAGCCAAGCTGCGTCCACTGCGTGCATATTCGGTCCTTTTGCATTCATATTCACAACGATTGCTATATGTTACATTATCTTCACCGCAAAGTGGTTCATAATTGCGTGGACATGGGCAATTGCCAGCAGCCGCAAAATTGCAGAACATGGCCAAAATTACGGCAAAAAACGTGAATGCGTATATCAATTTCATGATTTATTTATTTATTGAAAAAAAAATACAATTTTTCTTTTGCACAATTTTATAACAATTTATAAGTAACTTTTAATTCTTGCTATTGTTCTCAATTAACTTGATGTAATTACTAGCAGCACTAGGTTTTTATATTTTGGTTGCTTTAAATTTACTGAGAGTCAAAAGCTTTCTACTCGCTTTTTATTTCGAATTAAAGGTGAGCACTTCATTTGTGTGTCGTTATCTTATTATGTAGTTTTTGTTTTTGCTTTCTTTATTTATTATCAATATTTTTGTTTTTTTGTAGGTGCTAAATTTTGCTAATGGGGAATATTTTTGTGTACGCAAATTCACCATATGGAAAAGTGGGATTTTTTTTTTTTCAAAATTCTCCATAATATTTCAATATGTTCTATTTGTTTACTTTTGTAGTGAAATTCTGTTTAAATCATTATGTTTATTAATTGTCACAATTCATATCGAATTGCTTATATATGAATACATGATGAAGTAATTTTCTGTTTATTTATACCTTGGACTTGCACAAGTCAAGGTGAATTCTACCAAATGATATCTAATTTGAGAGTTCTAGGATGCTACATGAGTATTAAAGTCCATTAGCTAGTGAATCATTTATATGATTTTTCAGAAAACATTAGACATCCCCACGCGCAACACCTCTACTCTTCTGATGCTATGTCTGCAGCTTTTGAAGGTCATATTGCCAAAATGTACTGACCGTTTGAACAGAGCAATGCGGAACAGAACATACACGCGTTGGGTGTATGTGCAACGACTCGCTGGCAAGCTTAGGTTAGACATTATGTGTTTGCAATAATTTAGTAATAAGTTTGATTGAATTAAATAAAGAAGTGTTCATAGAGCATTAAAAATTTATTTTTTTTAGGTCATTTTACTCGAATCAGTGAAATAATAGTTGAAGTTCTTAAGTACTAAACCTTTTAAATAAAAGTTAAAAAATTGCGCGACGTTGGCTCGAGAGGAAATTAATCATCCGTGGACCGTACCCGTGTAGTACCCGTACACAGGCAACACTTCTAAGAACTGCGAATCCAATAAAATTCGTGAAAGGCAAGAGAGAAAATTTCAAAATATTTTTACAATGCTTAGTGATAATTTACAATAACAAATAATCGGCTTAAGTATAGCCAGTGGTAGCCAAAGCCGAGCTACTTCTGACCCACCCTTACGTTCAATGATAGACACGAATTTAGCTTCTGAAGTTACTAAGAATAGTAAGGAAAGCGGTATATGGCCAACATCAAATCACGGATGTCATTATTTATAAAGCGGTTTTCTTAAATTTTAGTTTTACAAATTTTTGCGTTAGAGAGAAAAAATGGGTGCTATGATAATGAATTTTTTTTTTTTTTTTTGGGAAAATATTTGGTTTTTTTTTTCAAGGATATTCATGAAAAAAATTAAAAAATGTACTGTTTTTTTTTCATTTTTTGTTCAGAAAATATTCTAAGTAGATTTTTACTCAACTCCCACGAATTTCCTCTTTTGTTTGATACTCATATCATTATATTGCTTGAATTATAAAATATTTTTCGATTTTTTTTTTGAAAAAAAGTTTGCAAATAGTGAAAATTGATGTCTCAAAAAATTGACGTGATACAGCCCTCTGGTGGGTATCGGTCAACTTGCTTTAAAACAACAGAATTTACTAGAATCAGTGTAATAAACTTTTTCTAATCGTTCGGAGGCAAATCTTTCTATTCAAATGACAACATATTATCACTGAAAATACGAACAATTTTTAAAGTTTTACTGAAAATTCGATTATTTTGGATTAAAGATTAAAGATTAAAGATTAAAAACTGCCGAATTTGATGACAACGCATCGGCACACAAATCCGCAGAATTAATGAAAAAATTGCATGAATTAGGCTATGATTTGTACGGGCAACCAACATATTATTCAGAGTTAGCCTTATATTATTTCCTGTTTGTAAACATGAAGAAATGGCTCGGTGTTAAAGGATTTGGAACGAACGCCAAATTTGCTGGTCTCTATAAATCGTATTATTTAGAGGGCATCAAAAATTGAAGAACCATTGGATGAAATGTCTCGAACTAAAAGGAGACTATATCTCGAAAATGTTCCTTTTCCGAATAGGGTGTTCCTTATTTCAATTGTCAGCGAATTAATGGTACACCCTCGTATAAGAGCAACGTAAATAATAACAACAAAATTTTATGCTAATGTGCATGATTTGTTTTTGGAGTTTTTTTTTTTTTTTTAGCAAAAATAGTTACATTTAATTTATTAAATGCTCACTCAAACTTATAATATCCTTATTCAAATTTCACATTTATATACAAGTGTTTAGGTTTCCATTTGAAGATTTAACATGCTCCTTCGTGGGCAATACTCAAACTGCGTCCATTTCGTTCAAATTCTTCCTTTGCGCAATTAAAAAGACACTCGTTACTGTAGGATTCATGATTATCTCCACAAAGTGGTCTCAAGTTACGCGGGCATGGACAAAGAGGCGGAGCCGCATGTGTGAACATGGCAAAGATGACGACCAAAACAGAAAGCACGTATATAATATATTTCATGATGTCAGGAATAGTTGATAAAACTTATTGAGAATAGCGTTAGATCGACTACTTTAAATGTACTGAAATGCGAACATTTCATAGGGGAGTTTTTATACTAAAGTTGTGAAAGAATATTTGAAAATATATCTTATATGTTTGATCATGTGTTGTTCATTAGAATCATCAAATGCGATCAAATTCGATATACCTCGTTATTATCAATTTTATTTTAATATATGCACACAATAACAAATAGAACTAGCTTTTGTTTTTTTTTTTATTACAATAACTAAATAATATTTTTTAATAAATAAAAAATTACGTCTTTAATTAATTTTAATAATACATAGAACAAATTAATTTTATTATCCATAGATACCAGGTAGTTTGTTGGCTATCTGTGCATTAAGTTGTTCGTTCCAACAGTGTCCGTAATCAATTTATTACAAGATATCTATTTGTTCAAACGATACCCATCTGCCCTAAAGCAATTGATAATTTTTCACAGCGACCACAATAAAAATTCAATATATTAAAATATTTATATTGAACGTTTAATTAGCGATTCAAAATTAAATCTAAATTGTCTTAAGTAGCAAACAGGTTAATTTACTGTAAAACAAGTAAGGTATATGCTAACGACTTTTGATAGACAAAAATACTTACTTACCGACGTTTATTTGCTTTAGTTAAACATTATTATATATAAATAATAGTATGATGATAAAAATGTTGTTCATTCATTGGATTAGCTCAAGGAAATATGTTAAAGTACATAGTACATAGAAGTACAGAGAATCGCCCCAAGAAGAGTAAAATTTATATTCTCCATCTATTCCATAGAGGGGCAACACTACAAAATTAATATGTTGCAATACAATCATTTAGGAGCATGGACCCAATTTAACAGTTATTTTTTTTCAAAGAGATCAAAAAGTTCAGCGTAAAATATTGTCGTTCCTATTATTTATGTGTATGTACACACACAATTGTTGTTTTAACAAATTGATTTTGTGAAATAAAAGTAGTTGTTTTTTTAAATTAAATAGAAGCATATTTTTAATACAAATAAAGAACTCTATTTTTAAATAAAACAAATAAATTTGCATGAGGGTAAACGGGCAGTGGCCGGACTTGGCTAGAAAATTTCTTGATGTTGAACAACATTTTACGTGTGTAGAAATTTCATTGAGCCACGTCAAGCGAAACAACTTTCCTGTACAACATTTTCCTCTACTTACATGAAAGGTGGTAGAGGAAAATATTGAAAATTGTACGATAAATCGCTATTTTGGATTTTTTGCGATTTCGCAAATTTTTGACGTAACTCAAAGAAATCCCGGGTCACGTAAACCGGGACAATAGCGGGAGAAGAAACTGTTTTGTCTGAGTAAACACAATAATGAGCTGCTATCTTACTCCAAGCGATCCAATTGTCGCATTTCTGGCAAATCTTGCGAGCAATAGAAGACACATCAAGAAATGTGTCCTAACTCATCATGGCCGGAGACTTTAACTTTAAGGCCTTTAAGGTAGCGATCACCAGTATAGATCATACCACGCTGGCGGGAGTATGGGATCAACAACATACAGCTATAGGTTGAAAAAGTGATGACCAAAATAGACGGAAACTCTCCAATATGTAGTCCAGACAGTACAGCTGGGCACAAAGTAAAACTGCCATTGAAGCCATAAAGGGCCATGCGGCCTATTGGTGAACGTAAAATAGGAAGAAAATAGGAAAATAGGAATTGGTGCTGCTCGTGTTCTTAAATTGTAGTACTACAGTGTATTAATTTATAGTCAATATTTTCAACTATTTAATTTATATTTTTATATGGATTTTCAATCATATTTTTCATCATATTTAGAATGCTCTAACAAAATCTAGGTTAAAGCTGGAGATGTCTTATTTGGTATTAGTAGTCAGCGGTGATTCAAATTATTCCTAAAACTTCGGATTCCATTAACATTCTCCTGCATGTGTTTATATACCAGCTGTTGCAAGTTCACTGAAAGACTTAAATTTACATGAATTCATACATGAAGGTCTTTATATTTAAAATTCGAGGAAGTAGAACAAAATTCTTTTTGACTCATTATATGAATTGCTGATGGTCAATCGGAATTCTGTAGATTTAAGTGAATAAGAGGGTTTTTAAAACATCCGCAATAAAATTTCACATACTCGTACATATGCTTATCTATGGTGTGCAGGTTCTTCTCAATTTTATAGGGTTAGTGTGTTTTAGGTCAAGGTAAAAATACTAATATTTATATGTACAGATAATGTTTAAAAGTTTGAAATACACATCTTTGAAGCGTGTAAAATTAGAGACTTGAATAATATTTGTTTTGTTAAAATGTACTTTTTATAATAATGTGAAACGCTCTAATGTACGCAAATGATTCCATGTTTTGTGTATATGAATATATTGATTTTCACCATTAACAAATATTAGACATCATCAAATATTTATGTAGAATACAAATGTTGATTGTAGAGGTATTCTTTAGATCTCTAAATTATATACAAGTACATAGTCGTTATTTTAATTTATTCATATTGATTCGTATTTATTATTTTTTTTTTTTATAAGTAATGTTTGCTTAATAAGTATATGTAGTTAATAATAGATTCTATTAAAGAACAATATGTACACTAGCTAAGATACACGATTTTTCTATATTTATATGCAACAATCCTCTTTCTTATGAGGTTCTCCAAAATTATGCGCGAACAATGAGTATACCCCCACACGTGCCTCAGCATCACAGGGGCTATGAAAACTACCCCAACTGCTGGCATGTAAATACTGTATTAAAATACTCTCAGACAGTCAATCAGTCCTCAAAGCTCTTAAAAGATACACATTCACATCAAAAGTCCTCACAGAGTGTAACAATGCACTCAACAAACTGGCCATTCACAATCAGGTCTCTCTGATCTGGGTGCTAGGACATGAAGCACACGAAGGTAATGAAAAGGCGGACCTTTACGCCAAAAAAAAAAATGGCCTAAAGAGCCATTTCTCGGTGCAACCCCGTTCTTTGGGTTCAATAAAAACAACATAAAATCAGAGAATATTGGAATAACACTGGCGGTCTCAACCACTCCAAAAAATTCCTGAGCTTTGACGTCAAAAGAGCAAACACCGTTCTCTTCTTAAACAAAAATAATCTTAGATTACTCACCGGATCACTAACGGGTCACTTCGTATGCGATAAACACTTATACAAAATAGGAGTATCCGACACAAGTACTTGCAGATTCTACTGTGATGAGGAAGAGTCCATGGAACACCTAATCACAACCTGTGATGCACTAGGCCACAGGAGGCACAAAATCCTAGATTCATACCTACTAGAAGATGAAGACCTTCAAATGCTCCCCCGAAGGAGCTGGTTCGATTCCTCGATATATTAAATCTACTAAATATCTATGTATAAAGGGGTCCACAATAGCCCAGGTTGGTCGCAGTGCATAAAGGTCTTAGCCTAACCCGTACTGCCATTACCATTACCTCACCCCCACACCACATAAATTATAATGTTGATTCGTATTTTTAAATAATAATACAATGTTATTTATATATACTCAAATAAAGTGGCACAAAAAAGGAATAATTTAGTTTGCAGATCTTATTTCGTTACCTTTTTGTTATCGACGCCTCTCTAAATGGTAGAGTACATGGAAAGTTTCATGACTTATAGCTCATAAGGTCACTACAACACTCAATTTATCATGTGTAGTTTTTCTAACGAATTTTGTTTTAATTAATGTTGTTTACCTTTTTGTTACAATTGATTTTCGGCTTACATGGATCAACATTAGCTATATATGAATTTTAATAGCTAAAAAAATTGGCCAATATATGATTAAAAAAGCTTATTTCTTTTTTTTTTTTTTTTTAATTTTATTTATAGTTTTCGTTTTTAATAAGCGCCCTAAATGCTGTGAAAAAATGCAATATTTTGGAAAAAGTTTTATAAAAATTTATTTAGTGGCAACACTTTTACATATACATTTGCTCAAAATGAAAATAAAAATTTCCCAAATACTAATTCTCTATTAGAATGAAAGAGCATAACTTTTTGTATTAGAGTTTTGTTTGTGCTAGAATAAAAAGCTTTTCTTTTAAGGTGACCGCATATATAAATATATGTTCTAAACTTTTAAACTAGACTAACACATAATTTTGATTTGGAAAGAAAATTTAATTTTAACGAAAAATGCAAACAGATTCTTTACATTGGATATTGTACATTTTGGTACTTAGTTTTGTTACCATTTAGTACAATAATATATACATAAGTAATCACTAATGAATATGGTACTTTGTAAGTAAATAATATTAGGCCGAGCAAATAGGATTTTATTTTAAGAGATCCATTGGTTCTAAAGGAGATACAAATGACGAAAAGTGACTTCTAATGACAAACTGACCATAGAAAACTCTTGATTTCTCAGCTTACTTACGTTCTGGTCGAAAATATATACATATGAGGCTTCTTGATTTTACTTCATTAACTTGTAACATTTTGTCCAACAAAAAAAAAAAAGGTTGACAACAATTTATTATAATTTCTAAACAAATAACAGAAATTATTAACATACTACATCGAAAAACAAAGTAAATCTGAAAAAATTGTTCAATTTCGATTTATTGGATTTTTTTAATTATGGCTACCATCTCTCCCTGGTATTTATTTTTCATTAAATTTCAATTAGAAAATAGTAGCGCCATTCAAATATGTTGTTCATTATTAATTATTAATTCATTATTATTATTATTAATTCATTATTCATTATTAATTCATTAGTTGATAGTTCGCTAAACGGTTCCATTGTAACGATGGCTTTGTAAATGACGTTTAATAACAGCTAGAAACAACATTCACGTAAAATATTAATAAATACCTATCAGCTAATATAGTAACGAGGTCGGTGTGAATACCGCTATTGCTAAGGTATCTGTTTACAATTCGTATAAAGCTTTTACGTTGGCATAAGTAATATGAACAACAAGTGTAATATATTAGTAGAGATAATGAAGTTGCAAGAATATTTAGTGAAGTTTATTTGATACGAGTATATCAAATAAATATTTTCTACATATATCAAATATTCAAATATTTTCCAAAGGTATTATTATTGATTTTTATTGCAAGCAGTACAATTATTTTCTGCTAATTAGAATACAATACAAAATTTTCAATTCAAATTGAATGTCAATGTCAACTATTCGGAAGAATACACAATTATTCCATTTGGAAATACACACAAACAATGACACACTTCCTCTCTGCCTCACTGCTATTTTACATAGCTGATGACGACAGCGACTGTCTTTGTCTTTGTTCTAAAATAACAAGTTAACAAATTCAAAAGCAAGAACAAAATATAATAATAGTGTAAAAAACGAAAGTATAGAACTATGTATATTAAATGAATACAATATCTACAATAAAAAAAAAATATATTGTATATATGTTTATATACATATGTATATATACAACAGTGGCGGATATGGATCAATTAAATATGCAAATATTGTTTAATGAAAAGTGTTGAGGCAATCAACCAAACAACTAGCGGCAAAATATTGAAAATAAATGCCATAATGAAGCCTTTCTAAAGCTGTTCATTTCTGAAATGCATACTTACTCTTCCCTATAATATCTCTTGTAACCACGACATAAGATGATACGGATAATTATTAATTTAATTCCAACAAGTTGTTTGTTTTGGTATTTATAGCGATAAGCATCGATATAATACAATGTTAACAAACGAGAGATATTTGCACCATCATATCATCAGGCCACCAATATAAATTGACAACTCAACAGCTTTGTTGACAAATTGTATAGAATTGTATAGTTGTATAGTATTGTATAGGATAAGCACATTGAAACACAATGATTAACAAGAGAAAATTACAGAAATAGTTAGCTTGTAGAGTGTAGTGTAGTGTATAGTTCATTCTGACTATGTGAATATCGTCGGCATTAGCTAATACCAAGTTGATTTTGTTGAGGATACTGTCATTATGTCGTACAAACGTAGGTCGTGGGTTCAACCCCCCGGCTGAAGCACAACTTCAATATCGAAAAGATTTTGATTACGAACGGTACCCACCTGACGGCAAGGAATTGGCAAAAGTTTGTATAAAGAGCTCTGTGCAAAGCTCAGAAAAAATGATATCACAAGGGGTGGTGTCGTTGGGTGGTATCGGAATATAAGTACGTCCCTTCTGTCCAAAAAAATTAACAAGCACAACAGTGCTGGAAGAGAAGATCGACCAAAGGTCTCGACAGGGCCTATAAGTACCAAGTATTTATTTATTTTTATTTTAGTGTATATTCAAGAGGGAATTATATAATTTGAAAAGATTCTTTTAAAGATTGCTTCATTATTGATATGTCTGCTGCATTGACTTAAATCTCCACAGTTGCGATACAAAGTGACTTAGTGTAGTGCAAATAAAATCAAAATTATATATGAAAGAAAAAAATGTATACAATCAATTGATGTATATTAAATTAAATTAAGCTATTCTCAAGCTTAATCAGCATAAAGTACATGAGATTTTGATCGTGAAAAATACAAAACCGCTAGTTAGGTTTTGGTGTTCACCGATATAACATACCAAGAAATTAGTTGTACAAGTGAAAAAATGAGTTTTTGGTATATTATTTGTATTGGAATTTTATTGTATTTCATATTGGATCAATCTACAGATGCTATTAATTGCCAACCGTGTAAATTAAAGGAGGCGCGTAGAGCGCATGCATCAGTAAATGATATACAAATACAAATTGATGATTTAAATTACAATTCTACAGAGTTAACAACAATTGAAACTTTCTCAAATTAATTTATTTAAAGTAAAGTAGAAAAATTAGTAATTGAAAATTAATTATATTATATGGCAACTCTACTGAGGTTAATATACATATATATAATATTGCTAAAAATGAGCGGCGGTTTAAATTCCAATGTAAACAATTCGCAATTCATAGGCAGTATCACGTTACTTGAGTAATTAATAAAAATCACACTCCACTCATACAAATTCCATGTCAACAACATGCATATTCAATTTGTGAATTAAACAAAAGATTCTATACTTGAAACATCGCTTCAGTGAATTCAGTATATCTTTAGCATTCAAGTTGTGTGAATCGAATATCTTTAATAAACACGTTTACATCAGAATCCAGTGCAATAATAATTAATATACGTACTACAATGAAATACTTGACATTGCTTGCTGCCTTGCTAGTGTTCACATTTATTAATGTAGCACAATGTGTATATTGTCCATGTGATTTGTCCGTAGCAGCAAGGAATAAAGTTTGCGGTACCAATGGCATCACCTACAGGAATCGTTGCGAATTCGAATGCGCAGAACGTACATACAATGAGTTGCAAAAAAAATTACGCCTTGCCCATGAGGGAGAATGTTTACCAAATGAAATCAAGACAGGATTTCCACGTCCAAGTGGTCAGAGATTGTAGAATTCTCAAAAGTATAGTATAAGCGTATGGTTAAGCTGATTATTGTCGTTTGTTGAATAAAATTGTTTATAATTAAATTGTTTGAATGTCTTTCAGTACTCATTATCTATATATAGTATATTATAAAAATAAATATAACAAAATGTTCGATTGAAATCACAAACGAATGGGTCGCTGACTTTGCTTAATAATTTTTCGCAATAATTTCAATGATGCGCTTACATCATCTTTAAGCATACAATAGTATATGTATGTATATTAAACAAAATGAGCAGTAATTGATAACAACTGATAACAAACATTCTGTTTATTTAAATGCGTTCTTGTGATTTCGTTGTTGTTATCGTTGGAATGTGATTCATATTGTTTTGTTTCGTATTTTATTATTAATTTCATTTAATAAAAACTAATTAACATTATTATGCTAATATTGTTTTATTGCTGTTATTGTTGTTGCTGTGTTTTCCATTTCGTTCCATAGACGTCAGATGAGCATACTAATTAGCATTTCAATTTGTTTGCTAACGCAGCTGTTGTTGATGTCTCATATTCGAAAAAATCAATACACCATCAATCATTATTTGAGTTTTGATTTTCGTTTCTCGATTATATTCTCATCTTTTTTGCTGCGGTTTGTGGTTTTTATCAGTGTCGCTGATTTGTTATTACTTGTAGAAGAGCGCAGAGAATATGAATAGAACTTGAGTGCAAATGAGTTTGCATTAGAAATTGTTGCTAGTTTTTAGGCGTATTTAAAAACTGTAAATAGTAATTTTGTAATGCAGATGGTCACGGTCACGTCATTGTCGCAAATTGTTGATGCTTTCGATCAGTGGTGGAGCTACGAGGAATCGCCCCTTGGTCGGCGAACAAAATTAAAAAAAAAAAAATGTAATACAAGGTGAATTTTTCAGAGCCTTCGGATTTAATTAAAAAAAAAAACCACATAAAATTTAGAGAAATGTATGAAATCTTTATTTTAGTCGATAGAACGATCTACATATATAATTCAATGCTTAAAGATGATTTTATGTAAATGTTGACCGCGACTGCGCCTCAAAGGGTTCATAGGATGGGTCTAATTTTGGAATACTCTCTCCAACATATCGGCCGATATCTCACGAATAAATTCTTCAATATTGGCTTCCAGTGCGTGAACCGTTGCGGGCTTGTCGCTATAGACATGAGCCTTAACATAGCCCCTCAAAAAATAGTCTAAAAGCGTTAAATCTAGGCGGCCAATTGACCGACCCCAAAAATGAAATAAACTATTCACCGAATTCGCCTCTCAATTTTGCCATTGTGTCGCGTGATGTGTGGCATATGGCACCGTCTTGTTGAAACTACATATCAGCCAAGTCTAGTTCTTCCATTTTGGGCAAAAAAAAAGTTTGTAATCATCGCACGGTAGCTCTCGCCATTCACAATAACGTTCCTGCCTTCCTCGTCTTTGAAAAAGTACGGTGAAATGATGCCACCGGCCCATAATCCACACCAAATAGTGCATTTTTCGGGATGCATTGGCAGTTCTTGCAATGCTTCTGGCTGCCCTTCACACCAAATATGGCCATTTTGATTATTCACGTATCCATTCAACCAAAAATGAGCTTCGTCGCTGAACACAATTTTCCGATAAAAAAGTGGATCTTCATCCCACTTTGTTAGCGCCCATTCACCAAAAGTTAGCCGTTGTGGTAGGTCGTGTGGCTTCAATTCTTGCACCAGCCATATTTTAAAAGGTTTTATACCCAAATCTTTCTGCAAAATTTTCCACGTAGTGGACTAACAGAAGTCTAATCGAAACGGCACCGAATCGATAATTCCTCTGTCTGCACTCTACATATACGTGTTGGTGGTTTAATGTCCAGTAACGTAAATTTGGTGCGAAATTTAGTCACAAGATTCCAAACTCACCATAAAATTGAAAAAGTGCACAATGCCCTTCCTTAACCGAGCATGAATTTTGATAATAAAATTCAATAATCTGCAAACGTTGTTCGTTTGTAAGTCGATTCATGGTTAAATTATACACCAAACTGAACATGTTTGACAGTAACATGTTACACGAAAACAGCTGAGCTGCCAAAAAGAGTGTTGCCCAAAAGAAAGTCGCTAATAAATCACCCTGTACATACAGAATAAAACATTTATTTATATTTTTTTCAATTACTATAGTTTGAGGAGCTCTAATAATTATAATATTCTAAGGAACATGTAATTTCACATTTAAAAATCTAATCTCTAATCTCTCTATCGTGTAAATCTATGGGATGAGTGTAGAGTGCCTTCGAAGGAGTTGTACGCACATGGCTTCTGTAATGTACAGGAAGGTTGTCCGTTGCACGTTATTCAGAAGGCATATATATCAAGCATACTGTAACACCACAGGAGTCTGAAGTGTCTTCAAAACTGGCCTAAATTGTGGATATAGTTGTTGATCTGTTGGAGTTATTAAATGTGACATATACGATTTTTGATATTGACGCTTTCCCCTATTAAGATTTCTCATAATGACCTCATATAGTGTATGTTATAAAATTAATTACACTTTTAATTAAATGTCAGTGTGGATTATTACGTAAAGCTTTAATCACCACATTAAGTAATTTTAAATAAAGGTGCTGGTAGCAAATGCAAAAAAAAAAACATTTTTTTATGTGCAACTTTTATTAAAAAAGTTTTCAGAGATTTGATTTTTTTTTCGGAACTTTTGATTTCGACATAAGGGATTAAAATGAAATTATGAGAATAATAAATTAGAAATAAGAAGGAAGAATTATATATAAGTAAGAGCTGCAAACGCTTATATATAATGAAATATATAGTAAGGTGAGGCGATGAAAAAAGTTGCAAATGTTAACTTCTTAATTGAAAAATTACTTTGAAAATATTTGGGTACCATTAAAATAGAAATCGCAAAAGCGAGCAATATATTATTGATCTCTGTGGTCAATTTTAGCTAGTGGGTTTAGTAATTCGGAGTTGTAGCCTCTAACATGATTTTTTATTATTTTTAGAATTAAAAATTCTTGAAACGTTTATTTTTTTGGAGTGTTTAATTACAATTCTACGATTGTAGTTTACAATTGTAGTCCAAATTATGCAAATTATATTATTATTTCATTAGATAATATTTATTATCATACAATTTGGACGACAATACCCGTTTGGCTGTTATTCACATGATGCCGAAATGCTCTCAGGGTAAGCTTTCAATTTAGAGGTGGGCATTTGAAACTTATTTTCCTTGTATGGGGAACGATCCAACCTAATGTAGAGCATAGCTACTTACTTATATATAAGTAGTACATACAGTTACTAGGCAAATGCTAAACAATTCCCAATTGACGAAAAAAGGTAAGAAATTTTAGTTAAAATGAAATGAAACATAAGTTAAGATAAGAAGGAAGAAAATAACAAACAAACAAACAAAAAATATGCATACAAACATGACTTCGACTTTGTACAACGCTACGATGATTATGTTGTAGAGTAAATTTGACTATGAGGAGTCTTCTCTCCCAACCACATATTATGTACAACAACGGCATGTTATTTTTCACTTTTATTCTGTATAAATTCCAAATATATAGGTATATAAAATACAATATGTAGATATAATCCACATAACGCACCCAATGGCAGGCAGAGTAAATAATGTATAAGGATACACAAAGGATACGTAGAATCAATGAATGATTGAAATGGATGAGCTGTTATATTCCCGTATGTTATCTTTGGCGGCAACCAGAGTAAAGTAATGAATAAATGAATAAATAAATTTTGAGGTTATAAAATCAAGGAATTTAAATAAATAACATACATACCAATGCATATGTAAAATTAAGCATCAATATATGATGATATAAATTTCAGCGGTATAATAAAATAAAGCATAGACACACACACACATACATAAAATATTACATTTTTTATTCTTTTTTGTTTCGTTGTTTTTAAAAGAATTTTTTCCCAATTATTTATAACCATAAAAATATTTTGAATAAAGAAGGTTGATTAACAGCAATAAAATAAAATTAAAAAAAAAAAAAAAATAATAATAAATAAATAAATTTCACATTCAACACTTATCGTATGATGCAGGTATTTTGTAGAAAAAGCCCTTCATTGAAAGGACAGAGCAAAGGTAGATCATTCGTTTTTAATCATTTTAGCATCAGTATCATTATCGTTTCCAATATTTTGCAGTTTCCAATATGGTTTACAATAGCTTCAGAAGGAAGGGAAAAGTCTAGAAATTCCTATCTATTTCTTGTTATAATCGATGGGGTCTCATTTCTGTAACACACTGAAAGATTTGTAAGATTGGTGTCGCTTCCTATAGAACGAGTCGGGCGAGTCCTGCCGTACAATTTTTTTTTTTGAGTCGGCGGGAAGCTCCTTTTTAGGTTAATCCTCGAGAAACAGCAGTTCACTGGATTCCATCAGCGGTGCAAAGGACTTTTACATTAGGTTCCTTTGTTTTCATCCAACTTGGTCAATCTTCAGTTATATGCTGGAATGTTAGGATTGCACAGTTATATGTTCTTGAGTATGACGGTTGGGCCGCTTGATTCCGCTGGGCTCAAAGACGATTTGCGCGGTCTACTCTACTTTTACCATCTCTTCTAATATTATAAATTTCGTTGGTTACATATATTATCATGCTTTACATTCTTTTCTATTTGAAAACCACGAGTAGCGGAGAAGGGGCGATGGATCTGCGCAGAGATTCATATACACAGAAACGACTGAATAATAGGGAGGGGGCACCCTGTATCAAGCTTCGTTAATGGTTGAGCTATTTTTTAATCAAGCTGATAGGCGTATGACATCGTAATTCGACCCAGCGAAAGGGAAAGTTGCTGGGAAGTCGTGTGTTGGAAAGGGAAGGTGTAGGTACCTCAATCCTGTGGAAGACCTGCAGCCCAGAATGTCTATCTGAGTCTGGAAGACAAGCCTAAGTTAACAGCGCCTTATGAGTTTAAATTTTTTCAAATCTTAATAAATGCTAACGGGTACAATTCTCATCAATAAATCAAAATTTTGATTGGATTTATTAGTGGATTAAATCCAAAATAATTCAATTCAATCTTTAACATATTTGTCTCTCTTGATTGCAACACAAGACTACCATTATTGCCATTATTGACTGAAATATTCAGACAGTTACTCTCTCACTATCCACTGTCCCCATATTCAATGTTTTTATTATTTGGCTAGAAGTTATAAGAAATTTGATAACAATTAATTTAAGCGTTGATATGTTTGAGCAGCTGGCGCATACACATATTTCTATTACTTGATTTATATGAAAGTAAATATTAAACTATGCCTCTCTAGTGGATGCAATTAGTAAAATCATCAAAAAAGTTTTTTTTTAACAAAACTTGAACTTGAACAAAAGGTTTGTATATAAAATAGCTAACATTTAACACAATTTCTACCTAGAGGTGCAAAAAGACACTTTCAATTGATGTTTAATCATCTCTTCATAATTAATTACGTGACTTATCGCATCATATCAATTAAGCTGAAATTCAATTCAGGTTCAATAATTGCATCGCATATATATACTCGTATGGGAATTAGTAAAACTGTTTGTAAAACTACAAATTTTCAAATTTCACCAGCTGAAATTTTTTTTTTATTCAAATGGTATGATTTTTGCGTTGTAATAAATAAAATAATTGCTGATAAATTTATCAATACATACATTGCTCAAACTGACAGTTTTGCCAATCATTTGAAATCAAACATAAACAAGTCAAAAGATACATTTCGCTTGAAATATGATACTAACATAAAGTCATAGTAGAAATGGTGTTAACGATATTAGATACAATTTAGGAAATGAGAAGGATAGAAGAAAGAATACAAAAATAAATAAATTTTTGGGAAATGCTTTCAAGCGAGTTTTGTAAGTTTGTAATATTACAAGTATTTACATACTGAATTTATATATTGAACATATGGAAATACCAACACATACCTAAAGTAAATATTATATGAGATGAATGTTGATGCAAAAGGTTACACAAATGAAGTGCTTATCATGCATTAAATTGAAAAAGATGAGGGGTACTCAAGTGAATTTGAAATTCGATAATCAATATAAGCATTAAGGAAAATATTACTTTAAAAAAGAGTCTTACAGTCGGCCTGGGCTGATCGATATATATCCGAGACCTTACGGTAGAGTGATTTTTTTTCTGTACTAGCAATGAAAAGTTGTCCTCATATGGGTTAATAAGCAGTACAAAATATCTTATTTGGATCACGTGCTCAGTGCGTTGGCCTTCTGATCCATAGGTCTTGGGTTAAACCCACCACTGTGACAACTCTAATATCGAATAGATTTTTCGTTCAAACGGTACCTATCTGTCGGCAAGAAGAGACATACTTCTATAATCCGGTTCAAAATAGCACAACACTTACTCCAAGGAGCTTTGTTACAGATTCCTTTTAGAATCATTTTCATGGCAGATCGTTACTGTCGGAAGAATTGGCACTTGCTTGCCGACCGCTGGGTACTGTTCGAAAGCGAAATCCCTTCGATATACGGATCAGAAGGTCAACACCCTAATCATTGTGCTAGACAAATACATAATTTTCAACAATTTTTACACCAAAATTGATATAATTAAATTCGACACTAATTCATATAGTCGTAATTAGTTGGAAAATAAAGATAAATACTTCGAGATTTTCTTAAATTTTATAATTGATATTTATATTTGCAAATACGTATATTGATTTTTATCACAAAAGCGAAATTGTGCAATTATAATAATAATTTTACAAATAATATAACGGATGGCATTCACACACGATAAAAACAAACAATCGAATAAGTGATTTTATTTAATTATGACTATTCTCACAAGTGTAAATATGAAAAGAGAAAACAACTGAATTATCATCGAAGAGAGTCTACATATGGCGCCGAGCAGCGAAAATGTATTATGAAATTCAAGTGCGTAACACAAAGAGCGCAAGAGAGAGAGAGAGTGTGAGAGATATGGGGTACTAATTATTTTCTTCTTTACTCTCAGAGAGCGATTTCGAATGCTTATATTCCTCAGTGAATAATCTTTCAAATTTGATTATACTCATTCTGTGTTGCACAGATTTCTCTGTGATTTTTTGTTTTGTTATACGCAAATCTATTAAGTATATTCAAAATATTTGCATTGAAAAAAATTTTCTAAAGTGATGCAATTAAAATTTTGACAATTTAACTTTATAAGAATGCGCTTTAAATATTCAATTTTAGTTTATGCTATGCAAGCATTGAGACAACACTTTGTACAAATTTTATCACATTGAAAACATATGAAGCAGCAAAATATAAACCCGAAAAAAAAGAGCGGAAAAAAAATAACGAAGCATATCAAAAATGTCTCTGCAACAATTGAGTGAAATTTTATTTTTATATTTTAGTTTGCGTTTTTCCGTCAAAATGTCAACAACAAATGGCAGCGCTGTCGTTGATATGAATTGGTGGCAAAATGCAATATTCTATCAAATTTATCCGCGCTCTTTTATGGATAGCAATAGTGACGGTATTGGTGATTTAAATGGTAAATACAAATATATCACAGGGCTAGAGTGTAGACTGGTTCATTGATTTTATAACTAACATAACAATATGTATCTATTGAAGGAATCATTGGAAAGATGCCGCATTTAGCCGATATGGGTATTACAGCGACTTGGTTAAGTCCTATATTTCAATCGCCCATGGTGGATTTTGGCTATGATGTATCCGATTTTAAAGCAATACATCATGAATATGGTACCATGCAAGATTTTGATAATTTGATTGCCGAAGCAAAACGTTTAGATATAAAAATTATATTGGATTTTGTACCAAATCATACATCGGATCAATGCGAATGGTTTAAAAAGTCCATAGAACGTGTGCAGGGATTCGAAGATTTCTATATTTGGTCAGATGGTAAGATTAATGAGGATGGTGAACGACAGCCACCAAATAATTGGGTAAATACTTAACTTGTGAGTGTCTAAGTAAGTTTTCACTATTTCGACATTTGTACATAGCAATCGGTATTTTATGGCTCTGCTTGGACATGGAATGATAAACGACAACAATATTATTTGCATCAATTTGCGGTCGAACAACCTGATCTGAATTTTCGTAATCCAAATGTAGTAGCTGCTATGGATGATATTATACTTTTCTGGTTGGATAAGGGCGTCACTGGTTTTCGTGTTGATGCTATAAATCATCTGTTTGAGGTGCCTGAATTAACCGATGAACCATTAAGTGGAAAAACAAATGATAAGAATTCTTATGAATATACGAATCATATTCATACGACAAATTTTGTATGCGATGCGAACAATGTTATTCAAGGGATGTGTAAAATATTTATAATTCCATTTTCACCATTTTCCATAGGCAGAAGTTTATGCAATGGTACAATATTGGCGTACATTGTTGGACAATTATACCATACAACATGGTGGCGCTTCACGTATTATGATGACGGAAGCCTATGCTGGTGTAAAGCAGCTCATGGATTATTATGAGAATAAAAATGGTGCAGTCGGTGCACATTTTCCATTTAATTTTTTCCTAATTACCGATTTGACAGCCGAATCAGATGCACGTGATTTTGTCCACAATATACTGCTTTGGTTGACATATATGCCACGTGGCCATGCAGCTAATTGGGTTATGGGCAATCATGATAATCCACGAGTGGCTTCAAGATTTGGTGCAAAAAGTGTAGATGCCATGAATATGTTAATACTGACCCTACCTGGTGTGGCTTTAACCTATAATGTGAGTATCATTTCTTATTGTTTTGTTTTTTTAGTTTACTTGTCGGTTTTCTTCTTTAAATTGGCTTTTTAACATTAAGGGTGAAGAAATAGGTATGGAAGATTATCGTGATATAAGCTGGGAGGATACGGTCGATCCGCCGGCACGTAATGTTGGTCCCAATAAATTCAAAAATATTTCCAGAGATCCGGAACGTACACCATACCAATGGAATGGTAATACAAATGCAGGCAAGTTCTACTTCTACAATTAAATTTTGCATAATCTCTAAAATTCAATACAAATATTAAAGGTTTTTCAACGGCCAAACGTACTTGGTTACCAGTACATCCAAATTTTAAGAAACTGAATTTAGCCGAACAAAAAATTGCCAAAAAAAGTCATTATAAAGTTTATACGGCATTAGTGGAATTGCGAAAATGGCCAGTGATGTGCAATGGACGATTTCATGCCGAAGTCTTACATAGAGATGTGTTTGCTTTTAAGCGGTACTATTAATTTAATTAATTTCTTAATTAATACTTTCTTATACACATAGATACACACTTCTCTACTATCTCACAGCGAACTAAAGGGACATAACACTGTCATTACCATCATTAATATTGGCGATCAGGTGCGAACAGTGAATTTAATTGATTTGGTAGATTTGCCAATTAAACTAACAGTGCTTGTAGCTGGTTCCGAATCAACTTATGAAAAAGGGTATGTTTTGTGCATACGATGGATGTTTGTATGATATATATCGAGCGTTGGACCAGAACGGAATATTATTAATGTTCGAAATCAATTGTTTGAATTTTAAATGAATTCGTTTTTATTGACTGCCAACATAAACTAAGAGATGCAGCTGGCTGAAAATTTCAAAGATTCTATTTGCGAAAAAAAGGAAATTTATTTATTGATTTGTAGCATCTCGTCAACGCTAAGTATATACCACACAGCGTACATTCATTTACCGTAAAATATTTAGTCGAAGTTGTTTAGTTGCTTTCATTACTAACAAGTCGATTCATTTTAGGCATGAACTCGCTGCAGATGCTATCAATTTGATGCCATATGAAGGTCTTGTATGCATGTTGCTTTAATTAATGGGCATATGAAAAATGTATAAGTATAGAATGTATAAATTGCAATTTTAACCAACGCTCCCGGCATATTAACTCGTTCTTGTTCTTTTAATAAAACAATTAACATTTATCATATGTCACGTATGAGTTCAGTTAATTAAAATTACGTACTTTTTAGTTTAATTTCCCCACGGAATCAATTTATAGCGCAATGCTCACACTTAAGCAATACTTTTGTTTTTAACACGCACACATGTGCATATAAATATGTATCCCTATATTTTTTGTCATAATGTTATTAATAAATAAGAGTATGTCATAGAGTAATAATACAATGAAATCTATATTTAATTCAACCGCATATTTAAGTAGTTCGAATTATGAATTTACAATAAGAATATAACAGAAAATACGTATAAGTAGTTGAATTCCAAAGTGACACAGTACCAATTTTTACAGAAAAAAAATCATAGAATTTCGATTCCATCAAAATTCACAGAATACCCTGAGAAGTTGCGAATCATTTTAGTACCAGAGGCAAACATAGAAATTTGCGTCCCTGAAGCAGTGATGAGTACATTGAACTATTTCTTTCTGTGATTTTAAAATTAGGCAATTGTTTTAGAAACCATTGGAGCGTAAACCGCTGTTCATCTTTTGTTTTACAAATTTGTGTTCTTGTTGTTGTTGTAACAGACAACGATTTCGAAATCACGAAAATTCATGTAAATCAGTTTGGGTGTTGTTGTTCTCGTCGACCAGCTCCAAGAAGACGGCAGCCTCCAGGGGTGCGTCCACAGTGTAGAGGCGGCCAAACTAGTAGGCCTTCTGGGGCAGGCGAAAATATGACGGTTGTTTGGCTCTGTGCAGGAGAAGGTTTAACACGACTCGGAATCGACTCTTTTATTTTTGTTCTATGAGCATATTTTGATTTCAATGGGATAGATTGCTGGTCTTGTCCAGTCGGGATTATTTTTCGACCTTCTCTGGTCTAGTAGGATGTGGTATAGTGGTCTTACGTAGGGGGAAGTTCGGTGCCAAAAACACTATTTTGCGATGCACCTACTCCTGGGTTTCCGCTGGATCGTCAAGTAGAGCAGGAGAAGGAGGAAGGGATAGAGCCAGCACTTTCAGAGAATGAGTAATCAACGTTTAGCTAAAATTGCAATAGTACAAAAACCAAGGAGTGCATGACCTCCTGGTCGATCCCCTAAGAGATGGCGAGAATGTTGGACGTTTAGCTCTACTGATACATAATGATTTTAGAGAAAAGTTATTTAAAGTTATTTAATTTAATTTTATTTTATTTTAAAGAATTTCTTAATCGATTTGTTGTTGTATGGACAGTATATTATTCTAAAATAAAGATGAAGAAAAGAGAAGAGAAATCGATTCACTTGACAGCACTACTGAAATTGCAAAAATAAAATAATTAATAAAGATATTATCGATTATTAAATCGTCGAGATGATGTGAGGAGGACCCAGTGGGATAACGATTAGTTCCTATGGTAATACAAAGGGCCATAACTGGTCTAAGTGCGTCATATGCCAGCCACCGTACCGGTCTACCTACTCACATACGCTTCCCAAGAATGGACGAGTCTACGTCTCGGAAACACTCGACCACGTGGTCGACCAAGGTCCATTCACCTCATCAGAGTACGGAAATGCTTTGTGCGGGAACAAAACAAAGCATTTCGGTATTTTTGCTGCTACAACAACAACAACAACCTACCCATACACAAACTTATTTCATATTCATATTGCTATTATGCTTCTCTTAGCAAAATATATGTGCATATGTAGTCATACTAACTCATATACATATGTCCCTAATGCAGCATGTGCCAATTGTATGTGTAATATGAATGAATTTCACAATTCTATTGCCGTGGCAATTATTCATCATACACATCGTATATTAATTTATAATTCAATATTCTCAACTTCTTAATAGTTCAATGATCACACAAAATATAACTATAGCCCCATATGAAGCATTAATTGTACATAAGGATGATACATTTATGACGTAAGTGAAAAAATGTTGTATAGTTGAGTGAAATGTCTTAATGATATGGAATTTGATATGTCATCTTTATTACTTCACAGTGAAAGAATTGCTATATTCAAGACTTTTATAAAATATATACAAATCATCTTTATGGTGCTCTTAATTTACAAATTATGGAATAATAAGTGGACGAAATTAAATTTTAATAACCACACCCACAACATCGCCACCAAACGCCAAAATTCGACATATTTCTAATTTATTATGTCTTCACTGATGTTACGAAAGTAAAACTTTTAGCATGTAAGCAACATTTGGAAGCAGTGTTAAACTAATTTGTAAGCTGATAATGTAATATTCTTATTAAAAGAAAGATAAAAGCAAAAAAAAAAAAAACAAAAAAAATTATAATAATAAAAGTGGCACATATTGTTGTAAATCGAATTATTCCAATGTCATCTGTAATAATCGACAATGAGACAATGTTGTCAATTTCAGCTTCACTAGCTTATAATAATAAGAATAATAATATAGAAGAAAGGCAGCATGGGCAGATAACAGTTGCTGCCAAGAAAAAAAAACTTTATAATACATGATACCTACTCATTGATGTTCCGCTCTTCATCATTATCATAATTATAATTATTATAATACTACGTCAATTGTTATTGTATAGACATTAAATTTCCGTAGGACTTCCGCCACAGGCTAACTAAATACTGATTGAATTCAATGAAGAATAAGTACACAAGGAAATAGAAGCAACATAAGAAAATAGAAATTTCTTCCATTATAGTATTTTTGTCACATAACACACATATATGTAGCATATACTCGTACAATATAGAATATACTACCGTCAAGTAGAGTATAATACAAAGGAAACTTTACAAGAGCAAGTACACGAGCATAACAACAAGTTTAGTCAACTAAAAACCATGGGATGATTATTATTTATGTTCAAGTCACTCAGAAATCTAGAAATTGAAAGTCATCAATTCGTGGCATATAACATATGTACATAATCGTGTGTCTATTGTATGTATTTTATCATTATGAAAATTGTTGTTGATGATGTTGGCTGGCTGGCAGGCTGTCTTGTTTCATATACTTGAGGCTTCACATTGTTGACTATGAAATAGTCAATCATTTACATGCTGTTCTTTTTTTTTGTATATAAGGCAAAGAAGCGTATTTGGCTTTGAGTTTACGAAATCGTCTTTCACTTTACTCAGGTGTAGTAAAAAGTAATCCATTATTTTTCCAATAGATCTGTATCTCGGTTTGTATAAGTGCGATCGGGTTACGCTAGATGGCGTTAGAAAGATAGGATTTCGTACTAAATAAACTTTTCAGGCAGTTTTGTGATTGCTTGACTCAGTATTGTTTGAGCACGCATCAAAGATGGTGGACCAGTAAAGAGAAAATACGCCATATTTTGCAGTTTTTCTTTGATAATGGCGAAAACGCAAGCCAGACGGCTAAAAATGTGAATAGTGTTTATTGTCCTGATACTGTAATAGTCAATCATGTGCAATTTTGGTTATGGTCGATTCCGTTCCGGTAATTTTGACGTCCAATTGTTGAAAATGTTGATAAAATAATGGAAATCATCGAGTCTGACCATCATGTAAGCACTATTGCTATTGCTCAAGAGCTAAACATTGCACAAAAAACCGTTTGGAACCATTTAAATAAGGCTGGATACAAAAAGACCCTCGATGTATGGGTGCCACACGAGTTAACGCAAAAAAACCTCATAGACCGAATTTCCATCTGCGAATCGCTGGTGAATCGCAACAAAATCGATCCATTTCTGCAGTGGATGCTTACTGGTGATGAAAAGTGGGTCACTTACCAGAACGTCAAGCGAAAATGGTCGTGGTCGAATCGCGGTGAGCCGGTGCAAACGGTGACCAATCCAGGATTGACGGTCAGGAAAGTTGTGCTATGTGTTTGGTGGGATTGGCAATTGGACCATCTGAATGAAGGAATAGCCCAGAAGCGGCCAGGTTTGGCCAATAGGAGAGGAATTATGTTCCATCAGGACAACGCCAGGTAACACACATCGATAGTGATTCGCCAAAAGCTCTGGGAGCTTGGTTGGGATGTTCTTATGCATCCACCATATAGTCCGGACCTGGCACCAAGTGAATGTCCCAGTTTTTTGCCAACAGCGACGAGAGTTTCTATGAGAGTGGCATTATGAAATTACCTTCGAAATGGCAACAAGTTATCGAATTAAACGGTGCATATTTGACCTAAATCGTATTATTCTAACTATGCTAAATACAATCTTCAAATTAATACAAAAATAATGGATTTCTTTTTACTAGACCTTATTTATACCCCACATTATAGGGTGTATTTCAATTAAAGGGTAGAATCTAGGGTTTCTTCAGATCCAAAAAATTGATTCAATTATTTGTATGATTAAAATGACACATGGTTATAGCCTTTTTTGAGTACATGTATTTTCCATTACAACACAAATTGTTCAAAATTATGAGAATAGTTGATCGTTGACAGATTTCTAAAAATAAATAAATAAATATGTGGTACTTAAAGCCCCAAAGGGCTCATTGGCCGAGCTTCTCTTCCATTACTGTTGTGCGTCTTAAATTTGGACAGTATTAGATGGAACCTACTTATTTTAGCCGGTTCCGAACGGCAGAACACTTGTAACATCACTTTTTCTGAGCTTTGTCACAGAGTTCTTTAAGAAGCTTTTTCATGGCAAGTTGTTACTGTCGAAAGAATTGCCAATTGCTTGCCGACAGGTGGGTACCGTTCGAAAGAAAAATCTTATCGATATTAAATTTGTTATGCATCAGCCGGGGATTGAACCACGACCTACAGATCAGAAGGCGAACACACTAACCACTGAGCTACGGCACCCAACAGACATATTTCTATTGTTACATAATTTTCGTAATTTTCTTATCTTAGGTATTTCCAACGCACCGCAACACTCTCTATGTACGTTGTACTAAAATTGGAATATTTTCAAACACAAATTGCCATCATTGCCTTTTGCAGTGTTCATGTACATGTGACTACTTCATTTCATCGCATGCTGTGTGTTTGAATTTTATTTTTTAAGACACCGTGCCTTCCTTACTCACTTCTCTGTAAACGATGTGAAAACTTGGCAAGAAAACAATTACATTTGATGTCCTTGTGATATTTCGTAATACTTGTGTATTTCTCTCATTCATACAGTATAACTTTTTTGTTTTCTCTCTCACATACGAGTACATTTCTAGATTTCTGATATCTGTAGTCTTGCTTTTGTTTCTGTTGATGTACTTAGTCTCTATTTTGTTTTTATTAGCCATCACAAGCAAAAGATAAACAGTACGAATTGTAGTAGCATATTAGATATTATACTATATACCTATGTATGTGTTTATCTACAATAGCTTCAGATAGATAATAATGGAAGCGTATTTGAAATGTATAAAATTTTGCCATTTTAGCATTGATGTTAAGAGTTGGAGGAACTGAATTAATGATGCATGGTAATGGGATGGTGTTGATTAAAGAATTTGCCATTTGCCAGACAAGTGAAGTCATTAACAATTTAGTGAAACAAAAAACAAAGAAAAAATAATATATGATGCTTATGATGTCATATTATCATCATGAAGCAGCTAAGGATGAATGAATGTTATTTAATTATTGACCAACCAAAAACTATAATATCTATTACGTATATAGCTATATAATATCTATTGTTGTTAAATAAGAGTTGTAATGATTTAAATAGGTGCAGTTGTGATAATTGACATTAAAATTGTTTCACATTATTTGTAAGTGATTTGAGAATAAAAATATTGTAACAATAATTCATGTGAATATGTAAAATTAAATTTGTAAATTAAAATTAAATTTTATTAAATTTAATTTTCACAAAAATTTCTATTATTATTGCTCTTTGGCAGCAACATTAATGCACTGAAGTTCTATTTCTACCAATCTATTCTATTCTACTTTCTTCTATTTTCTCTAAGTAATATAGCTTCAAATACAATGAAAAATAACAAGGAACAGAAGAATTATTCGTAAACTCAAATACGAACACTTCAAAAGTAATGGCCATAATTAACAATTTAAAGTGCAAGAAAAAGCATTTTAAAAACTAAAAGAGTATAAGTGACAACTTGAAGACACTGACAAGTGAGATCTACAGACTCGTAGATGAAAACAAGCATATAAAATAGAAATTAAAGTAATAAAAACTTGACAAATGATCTCCAGGCTGACGTCATTACAGCTGTTGATGGTGGTTCCAATATAGACGAAGTCCTTCACCACCTCGAAAGTGTAATTGTCAACAGTGACGTGTTGTCCAAGACGTCTGGACTCTTTGTTTGTAGACACTAGGTACTTCGTCGTGCCCTCGTTCCAATTCAGAGAATGCTGCATTGACTGCTCGCGAGTTGATACCGATTATGTCAATATCATCGGCATACGCTAGCAGCATGACATTTTTGTTGAAGATAGCGCCATTATGTCGCGCCAGAATGTAAAATAGATTCCGAAAATAGGCAAAAAAAAATCGTGTCTTGGATATTTGTAAATCGTCGAGAGGCTAAATATTCTTCCGTTTGTTGCCTTTTATTCCAACAGTCGTCTTTTCTGTCTATTTAGTCCATTGTTATAATTCAAGAACGTATAACATTCTTTTGAATTATGAGCCTGTGAATTCAGTCAAATCATCGAAATGGCAAAATGCATACAATTAATTTTACCTTTAACCTATTCAGAGTTGTATTTATAGCTTTACAAAATGACTAATTTGAGCAAGTAAGTTAATTTTTCACAAAATATTACAAAATATGAGTAGGTGACTGTCCAAAATATTAATAATGTGGTTTTGATGAAATTTTCGATTCAGACAAATGGCTAGGAATTCACTGAAGTCGACATCCTCGAAATATGTTTACCACATATGACACATCAATGTTCAAATTTTCGATTAGCACAGAGTAATTATATCTAGTTGAACTCACAATATCGTCTTCAATGGCTAATGGAACAAATGTTCCATTTCATTTGGTAACAAACGTATTTGCGTCTGAATGGCAAAATATGGTGCCGATATTGCAACAATATGTGTGTACATGTAGTGCGTATGGAAAGAGATTGTCTCTTATCTGATCTATCGTTTGTCAAAATTAAATACGAACAGAGTCGACAAGGTTGAGTACTTTTAATTAAACTCATTTGTTGTCAACTTCATTGGTAACATTACCAGCAATGAATACATAATTGAAAAAGTCTATTTAAGTAAGCGAAGAGTGTGCATAGTTGAGTGCGGTTATGTGTGTGTGTGTGTGACATTTTTTTGTTTTGGTGAAATGTGACGACAACAATTAATTTTCTATGAACAAGTGATTTGCTAGCATACTGAAAAATTATTTCCCCTGAAAGTATGCTAGACAAATTTTTTTTTGCTTTGTTAAATGTAAATGATTTTCAAATACTAGAATGGCATTGGGGTTGATTGCTGATTTAATATTGGTGAATTATATGTATATATATGTATATGTATTGTAAATATTTGTTTTTTTGGAGCATCTAATGGCTGATTTTACTTGCACAATTTTTTGTTTGTTTATTTCAGCAGCGAATTTTCATTTACATTTTCATTTTGTTGCTGTATGCTGGCTGTCATTGATGTTGTTCGATGCCTATTTGGATCTGCAAATATTTAATATTCACTTGACATAGAAATTTCTTTGCATAACCACTTAAATATTCTATAACAAAATTTTTCAGCAATACGGAATATATTATCCTTTTCGTTAAAGACTTGTTGACACTTTTCACAATGAATTGCAAATATATGTAGGTATGTATGTATGTAAATACGGAAATTGGTGACATCGAGTAAATTTGAATTTCATTTGAAATGTCAACAAATATTCCATAATCCTACCAATAATTCCATAAGTGTGCCTTTTCTTTTCGATGGTCTGATTGTTAGTTCATTGACGCGTCCATTGGGAAAAATTATTGTACATTTTTATGTACAAAAAAATATGCACAATTTAAGGAATGTCAATAATAATGACTATGTAAATTTTGTTTTGCACGTCAAAATATGCTGCCAACATATTTTTCCTTTTAACTACGCTAAGTGCTTGTGAGCTAAGAGCTACAACAATGTAATGTAATGAATATAAAGTTTTCATTTTTTAATAATGGAAATGTTGAAAGAAAACAACAACAGAAAGTTTCGCATATTACGATACGAAAAGGTTCATTCGTATTTTATTGTATATTTTACCTTTTTCCGCTTTTTACGGCAAAGGAAAACAGTGACCATAGTTGAGTTAATTTCATATAAAAAGCTAAAGCAAACCAATGCCAAATTTTTGGAATGGCTGCTGAATTTCAATGAGTTTCTCTTCATATCGTATTATCTATTGGCAGTATTTTAGCAACGAAAAATTGAAGCGACCTCAATTTTGCTCCTCCAACACGAATGCGATGGCATGTCATGGTACGTTATTTCATCATTTTATTAAATGGATTTTAAAATTTCTTCCAATGCATGAGTATTTATGGAATATTTTCTACTTTTGCGAAATTTAAACATTAAAAACAGATTTAGCAATAAAGAAATCATACATCAAAATGTTTTGATGTGTCAAAAACAGTATAAATTTACAGTAGAAAATTACAGTAATGCTCATAAACAAAGAACAATTGCTAAAACAATCACAAAGAAAGTTCAAACGATTTGCCAAACTCACGTGACTCATAATCATCATCATCATCGTCATCGTCATCATCATAGAGTTCGTCATGACAGCGTTCAATGTGCTTGCTAATACATAGTAAAGTGATGAAATAATGAAATTCAAGCACTGAAGTGTAACAGTCAACCATATAAATACGTACGTTTGCTAGACTGTGTAATGCTCAAAATGCCAATGCACCTACATATGTAGGATGTAGCAAGCAAGAATGATTGAAACCACCCGTTAGCAACACAAGTCATAGATTAAACAACTGAAATTGGTTGTGGAATTGAATGGAATTTCGATTGAAAATAAGGTTCAATATATTTGTACACGATTTTGTGATGCGAAAATGAGAAAATCGAAAATAACAATAATAAAATACGAAATACGAAAAAAAAGGGAGATAACAAGCTTTGTGGTGCGTATATAGACACTGATATCTTTTGATCAGCCAACAATACAGTGACGATGTGTGATGAAAAATAAATTATAACATTTATGTATATAATTTGGTGAATGAAGCGATGAAAATATAATGTGAGAATATATGTGTAGGTTCAATAGAATGCTTCAAGTAATTTTACGAATTGAAGCAAGTTGATGAATAAATTTGTCAATTAATTTTATGTATTCGTAATTTAAGCGTATTTTATTAAACGAAAAAGTATCAGATAGAGCAGTATATTGACAGCTTCTAATCTATTGGATTGGCAACTAAGAGAATGCCGATGATTTTATACACAAATTGACCAGAAGCTACCACCACCTTATGCAATTCAATAAATATTATATTTTCTATGGAAACTATTACTATAATCCATTCTGTCAACCATAAAAGGTCATCATCTATGAGTGATCATTAGTACGCACAGGATGGCACTGAATTCATTACACCAATGTGCAATGGTGGCGGCAATCGAGGGACATACTCATAATATCGGCCAATTGCAGACTGCGACCAATAGCTCCCTAGATGCGGTCGAGCCACTTTGGCACAAGTAAGGTTTGCGTGGAGCACCTTTCTGAATTGCTATATACAACGGTTGGCTGATACCATTCTAGACCGATGCCCGCAGTACCAACAAAGCCCGCACGACACCCGTCATCTCTTCACCTGCCCCAGAAGGCCTACCAGACTGGCACCTTGCGAACTTAGAATGCAACCTCTGGAGGCTGTCGTTTTTCTTGAGCTGGTTGATTGATGTAAACAACAATTCAACTAACTAGCATGCATGCCTATTCGTGATTAAGAAACTATTTTCTGTTACAACAACAACAACAAAAACAACAACAACAACAACTACTACTACTACTACTACTACTACTACTACTACTACTACTACTACTACTACTACTACTACAACATCATCAACGATGCAAATATTCTGATGTGTACTGGATGAACCTAACAAAAGTTCATAAACTCATATTAAAACCAATTCAGGCATTGCAAGCCTTCCAAATCAACAATTAATATTATACTTCACACTCACAATAAAGTATGCAGATAGTTATTTTTCTAGTTCTTGCAACTCGTATTGCATGAGTTCAGATTTAGAGTTAGAGTATGTGGTCGGCAGAACAAAAAGTGGAAAGAAAATCAAAGAGGAAGAGAGAGAGAAAGCTACGATACTGCACCGCAAACTTTTTAGTTTTCTCGATGATTCCAAGAAGTTCATGTGGAGGAAGAGCATGCCTTTTATTCATGCCCAACAATCTCAACCTCGTTCTCACGAAGGCTGGACACTGGCACAGAAAGTGCTCCGCAGTTCACAAATCCTCGAGATAAGATTGACATATAGGGTCTTTGATGATGACCATTTATGTTGTGCTCTGTGATGATTCCGATCAGGAACTTAGGGACCTTCCTTTCCAATTGTCGGAGACATTTTACGGGTCTCCAGTCGGGTTCTTTTAGAAAACTTTTGGTAAATCTACAACAGCAACATATCTACAAGACAGATATTGAGTGTATGATCAAAGTACTTTAATGTTTTAGCAATAGAAGGTATTTGTTTAGTACTAATTTGTATCTGTTTAAACTTTATTAATGAAATAATGATATTAGTGGTAAGTGCAATTCAAGAGATAAGAATTATTACATAGTTTTGTGAAAAGAATTAAAAAGGAATTACCAACATATACATACAGATACACAAGCAAGTTTATACTATATATTTGTGTATACTTTAAAAACAATGAAGGACTTCATTTACTGGTCAACCACATTACCGAATTTGGTAGCAGTCTATACTCAACACCAGCAAGAAACTTGACAACCAAACTAAAGGGTAAAGTTAAAGATGTTATTATGTCAAGTAAATACTCGTGTATGGCGGCTGCTTTTACGATGGCGTATATACTTGTGTGTGTATGTGCATATTACACCGTGCGACAAAATTCAATTTTTGTGTGCAGACGTGACCAAGACTTATTTATAGTGAAAGTGGAACAAAAAAAATTATACTCGTGTCTGGCAGTGTTTCTAGATCAATTCGTTTACGTTTTTTAAACGCAAAATTATTTTTAATTAATATTACTCATACGGTATTTTTTTTTTTTGAACAAAAAGAAATATCTTCTGAATAAAAAAGATGTATTACGATGAGGACAATATATCAATACTACGGTTTTTTACAGACTATTTTACAATGAAATGTTAACGGAAGAAATTTTGTTTTTATTAAAAAACAAGTCGTATGAGTAATATTAACTAAAAACATTTTTCGATTTAAAAAACGCAAACGAATTGATTTAGAAAATACACAAGACACGGACATCTGTTTTTTAGGTCTACTTGCAAAATATATAGTTCTTGCTCGTGGGTGAAAACATGTGTCGGACGGTGTCACATCATAGCTCTTTATATAACTGACCGACTTACCGAGTGTCGAAATATATTTTATATTTAAGCTGATTGTAGTTACACAAGTATTTGCAACAATTTGATACAATATATTATGACGATACATTAGGGGCACTTTACATGTTTTGTAGAAAGGGCCAGTAAGTGTGCGTGTGTGTGGAAACATTGGAATAATAAATGATAACTAAACCATAAAACAGAAGGCATATGTACATATAACGAAACATAGAACGATAAGAGAAATATGGTCATATACATATGTATGATATGTTAGTGTTGCTGTCTGTGATAATGATGGTGTATTAAATGTGTGTTTGCCGAATGAGTTCACTTTTGCCCTACTATCGTAATACATACCGAGTAAGAAAAGATTAGTGAGACTGATGTACATATGTATGTAAGTAAATGTATATAGCGTAAATAGTACTACTTAATTTGAAATCCTTGAAACTGCAGACAATATTTCTCATAAGTGATGAGAACTGACACGTTCTTATAAGATAAATAACTCCACATCATTCCAGGTGAGTCATAAAAATTTCTTCATTAAATTTTACATTTCTCCTAAGCACACCTTAGAGTATACTCTACTTGTAAATGTTTAGCAAAAAGGAAGCACCACTTCTTTTTTCTTAATAATTTATTCTTATCCCTTAAAGTATGCTAATTTCAGAGAATGCTTTCAATTAGACAGATTAAAAGTGAACAAAAACAAATGCCATAGTATTCAGTACAAACTGTCAACCGTTTTGTGATATTCCATTTGCGTTACTTCACAATCTTCCAACTGTCGAGATGTTGAGCTTTTGTATAATGAAAAATTGCAGAAATGCTTATAAACAATAGCATACTTGTTTGCTGTCAGCAGTTGGCTGACTACTGTTATTCAGACATATTTATTCATACTTTCTTCTGCTCATAGTATACTACTACTACTGATGCATACCTAATGTATAGTACAATACATTCATAATCATTGTTTAAGGTTAATGTAGGTTAGACAAATGGCTTATGATGGCGACAAATCATATATGATGACAATGACAATGCTGATTCTATGCTTTGAAAGCAACTATGATGGAGTGCATGAGGAGTGTGAGAAAGAAATAAGTATGTTTGTTAAATACATATTAAAACGTAACAAATTCTTGAACATTTCCAAATTAAAGTTTATCTTTAGAGTGCAACATATGTGTAATGAAAGAAGTAGCTTTAATGCTGACATTGTCTTTTATATTTGTATATATTTACAATTTAATGTATACAGCATTTGTATCATTTCATCTGTATTCTTTAAACTAACAATTTATTATTCCAGAATTTCAGAAAACATTTCATATTTATTGCCACGCTGAGGAGCTGCTGATAGAATTGTATTTATGTGCTTTCACATTCTTTTTGTGTTAAATTGAAATTTATATCAAGGGACGAAAAGAAATGCACCTTTACCAAATACGAAATACGATGTACAAGTATATTTTAAACGAACGAATAGAGGTTGTTAGTAGTATTAAATTGCACTGGATCATATGGAAACTACCTTCATGTTGAAGCTTCATTATTAAGCTATTGAAATCAGTATGTGTTATTTTTCGAAATATAAACAACACATTTTTTTTTCAGCTCCGACTATATCAACCTTTGTGCCTACAAAATCCCATTCGCAAGACTGGAGAGGACAAATTGATCTATTATGACAACCCTAAGTGCAAAAAGTCATATGTAAGACTAGGCCAACCAGCCAAATTGACTTCAAAGTCGAATATCCATAGTTCGAAAGTGATGCTGTGCATTTGATGAGATCAGAAGGGTATGGTATGTATTATAAGCTGCTAAAACCGAGTGAAACCATTAGTAAAGAACGCTACCGACAACAACTCATCACATTGAAGCAAGCATTAAACCAAAAACCGCCGGCATGGGCGATCAAACACGAAACATTGGTTTTCCATCATGATAATGATCGGCCACTGGTCATGCAACCCGTAAAAATTTATTTTAAAAATATCGGATGGAAAGTCTTATGTCATCCGCTGTATAGCCCAGCCATTACCACCTCTGACTACCGCTTTTTTCAATTAATACAAAATGATTTGTCCGGAATACGCTTCACTCCAGTCGAAGATATCAAAAATTGGATCGAAAGATCAGATGACCTCAAAAGATGAGCGGTTCTATTGGGACGGAATCATGGGCTCCCTCAAAGATGGGAAAAAGTTGAGGCTTCAATTAAAAAAAAAAAAGAAAGTTTAAAATATACTTGTACAAGCAATAGCATTCATTTTTATACCCACTACGAGTGCATAGTACATAGTCAAGTCGTAAATATTAGTACACAGAAAAATCAACGCTAAATGAAAACGTATTAATATTTTTCAAAACTTTTTTTTATTTATTTTTTTATACCCATTTGCCTTCCAGCACGACTTGAGATGATCTGGCCATGGGGCAATTGTCCACTGCACGGTCAAGGGCTCGCTTCAACGACTCAATATTTGGGTGTCGAGTAGAGCATGACATGCCCTCTAATACGGACCACAACTTGTAATCCAAAAGGTTGAGGTCTGGACTACCAGCTGGTCAATCATTCGTTAATATGAAGCCCGGAATGTTGTTTTTGTTAACCATAGTTGAGTCGTTTTTGCCTTGTGTGGTGGAGCAGAGGCCTCTTTGGATCCTTGTGATAAGTTGGGATGCTTCTCTGGATGACCGAGCCTACACATGATCATTCTGTTTATTGAAAGATTCTTCTACGGTGAAGATTTTCTCGTCAGTAAATAGAATTTGTCTGTGAGCGTACCGGCTGCGTAACGCTTTCGATTTTCGCTTGCGTTTTCCCTCCAATGCGGCTATGAGCAAGTGTCCAGTGTGTCGCTTGTATGGGCTGAGTTCTAAATCTTCATGGACATGGATTTTTGCTTAATTTGCATTTCCCGCGACAAGATTTTCTGTTTTCGCAGCGGTTTTCGGTTGATTCGTTTCTTCACGGCTTTGATCGCTTTAGGAGTTCTTACAGTGCGCGGACGGACGGATCTTTGAAGGTCTCGTACTCCACCCAGTATCCTCAAACAACTTCACAGCACTGTACAGAAAATTGCGACTGATTCCAAGCGGTCGCAACGTCCGAAAGATATTGTCTTTTCCCATGTTGTATTTTAGTAGGACAACCACAACAATACGATTTTCGATGTCGCCCCATTCCATGATTGTAAACGTTGGTCTGTCGTCCTCTTGGCCGGTTCACATAATAGTTCCAGCAAGTATTGAGCTATTTTGATGAAATTTGATATGAGTAACCTAACATATGGTCCAAGGATACGGACGGAATTAATAATTAGCATGATAAAGCAAAGTTCGAAAATGATTTGATAAATATAAAACTAAAATATACTCGAATATTTTGAAATACGATAATGAAAGTTTAGGAGTAATAGATGGAATACCACTACAGTAATGTAATTTTTTTCATTTATTTGTATACAAATGTAATTACTTCTGTGAAAGTTGATAAGAAACTCTCATTTCGTTTATTTTACAAATAGGTATTGTCCTTAACTTTGGAAAACTTAATTTATTTTCTAAACTTACCTGACGTGTTTAGGTTTGATAATTGTTATGCAATTGTTTATCCAATAAATGCAAAATGTTACACACGAAAACGAAGACTTAATCATCATATAGATGTACATACTATAAAGCGAATGTGACTTACCTGAAAAGAGATATAAAAGAAAATCGAAAACAATAATGATAAAGTCAAATCAAGTTAAATTCTATGGCAATATAGTAGAGAATGAACAAAAAAACCAACATTTTTATTTTAAGGTTAAAGCATCAGGTCTATAAAAATCTTATTAAAAGTCTGTGTATGACGCCGCGATATTGTTGTCCCAGCTGGTGCTCTTGTTGTTGCTCTTGTGTTTCAATACATACGCACACGACTACACGTATCACGTTGTAATCCTTATTGACTTTTTCTCATCACTTGAAAAATGCTTCTTGTCAGCAAGAAGAACAAAGCAAAAGGCACATGGAAGGAAAGTAAGCAACAAGCGACAAGTGGCAATGGCATAGGAGATCAAACAGTAAACTTTGCCAATGCAAAATCAGGTAAACAAGAATACCTGGAAGGTAGAAAACACAACTGTCTAAAAGTTACATACATCTAAGCTACATACACACACACACATATTATTGCATGTATATTCCGAACAGCCTATGGGTGTGTGTGTGTGTGGGTTTGTTTGCTTGCTTATCTTGTGTTCAACTCGAGAATTATCCATATTCTAAACGTTAACTTCAGGCTGTCGGATCGGCGATGGTTGCACGTAATTATTTTTACTCTTGTTCCAGCTGCTGATGTTGCCTGCAAACTACTTATTAATATTTGTTATAACGTGCATAAGAGTCTTCTTCTTGTTATGAATATACGACGAGTACGCACAACACTCATATATGTATGCATGAGTGTGTGTGTGTTTGCCCTCAAATGGTTTCATTCATTGCCTTATCTACCACCACATTCGTTTTAATGTAAAATAATTTTTTTTTTAATGTAATATTAGAAGCAAATCCTTTTAAAAACTTTATTAAGCATTAGGCGCATAGCAAACTGCCCAATCATACCACAGACTCTACCTTCTTGGGAAGATTTTTTTGGTTTTTTCTCTCTTTAATATAGCAGTAACTATATGTATTATGTAGGGAGACGACGAGTTTTCATACCATGCAGTTGACATCATTTGCATTTTCTGGTTCAGGTTAACTTTATGTCTGGCCTAAGGGTTACTATATGCTAATAATAATAATAATAATAATAATAATAATGATAATAATAATAATACAAAAATAATAAACAAAAAGTTCATGACACATGCAAATTTAATGAAATTAGGAATGAAAATTGTAATGCATACATGTAATTTTAAGATAAATTTTTACACAATTTCATTTAAATATGAATAAAGACTGATTCATTTACAACCAAAACATCATCTTACAAACAATAATATGATTCATCAATAAAATAAACAAATAATAAACAAAAATGTGGGAAATCAGGGAACGATCAAGTAGAGCTTCTTTCAGAGCTTCGAAAAAGCTTATGGCAGCTACTCGCGGCACTATATCAAAATTACGTTTGGCGACTTTAATGCAGGGGTTTGGGAAGGAAGTTATCTTTGGTCCAACTATCTGTAAATTCAGCATTAACGAGAACGCTTCCGAAAAAGAATGCGGAGAGTCGATTTTAGCGCAGCAAGAGACGTGGTAATTTGGTGCCAACATCGACTCGCATCACTACTTCGTTGCAGCTTCAGTGCAATTAGAGATAGTAGATATTTTTGATACTCGACGCACTCCATGACTATTTCTGGCGAGAAATTGATCGGCTTCTACCGGTCTCTGAGGAATGAATAGGGTGATTAAGAGCTGGGTAAACCTACCGGTGAGAAAAATATCGTCCAATTTGGTATGAAGCGGCACACAGAGAAAAGGAGTGAGGGTAGATACAAGAAGATAAGATCAAACCCCAGAGTGGATATTGAAATTCCGGATCCTTTTTCTGTAGTGATGAAAAGGGAGATATCGTGACAGATGTTCAGTGTACTGAGTCTATGGAAGAAACGAAGCTACGAACAATTCTGGTAGTGGAGAAGAGTGCCTTCAGTCTTAATGAGGCTGAAGAAAAATAAAGATGTAATCGTTGACGATGGAGGCTAATCATGTGCATACAGCAGCACACAAGTTTAACTTAACAAGTTAAAACAGCCTGTCCGATTATTAGAGTCGCACTGCTCTCTGTCCCGTACATAAGAATGAAGACTCAGAATTTGCCCTAACTACTGTAGAACTTTGGACGGACGAAGAAAAATGCCTGGCGTCAACAAACAAAGAAGCTTGACGTCACGGGGACATCTGAACATTCAAAGTAGTAAATATTTTTTCCTATGTGGAAATTAGCATGACTACCAATAATGAACTCAGCCTAACCTCTTGCAAACTGATGCTATTTTTGGGGTAAGTAAGCAATTGAGAAGTCGAGCCCATACTCGAAGAATCAAAACAACACTCTACAAGGCTCCCACATTGTAGTACAAACTTATGTACCAAATATATTGTAGTTGTCTTATGTGAATTATTGAAGTAGTAAATTCATCATTCAAAATATTAAAGTATCATAGCTTGAAGGATCGATAATATGACGGATAAGTTGATTCTAAATTGACTCAAAACAATTGTCGTTTAAAATATTTACATACTTAAGTAAGGTGGTAATAATAATGCACATTAAATACTTATGCGCACATATTTTTGTTAAAGAACTTACCTATTACATAAGAGTATCCGTCCAATGTCAGTACACATTTCCTTGTTGTTGTGCCACCAGCACTGGACGGATACCGTAGTGAACGTGCAAATAGTGTTTTGCCAGAATTATGACTACTACTTGGACTTGTATCGTCGATATTTAAACTTTCACGTCGTTGTGTGCTATCATTGGCTGAGAATTCCTCATTGACACTGCCAGCGCTACCAGAACTGCTAGTACGTGTACTAACGACACCATCACAAGAATGTTTACGTTCTTCATGTATTTCACCGGCCGATGAACACGACGTACGTGTACGATTACGTGCCAAACGTGTTGATGCATCAGCATCAGTCACACTACCGTCATAAGTACCTATACCACCACCAACACCACCACCAACACCACCACCAACACCACCACCAACACCACTACCACCACTAGTTATTTCCGTTTCATTTGTTTGTTTTGTCGTTTTCACCGATATTCTTGTTTCCTTTGTGGTTGTAGTTATTTTTGTTGTTTTATAAAGAGATTTTGTAGCTTGTACACCAGCCAACGTTTGTGGTTTATCACGACGTGAACGCGGCTGCTGCGATGTACTGATAGATGACGACACTGCGCTTGCTGTTGCCGTTGTATTGGCAATTGTGTGTGGTGCCAGTGGTGTTTTTTCATCCAAACTGTCATCCATTTTTTCAAATATTCTATTTTGCTAGTACCGTTTAAAACATGAGATATGTTTTTTAAAACATTTTCAAATATCTCAATAATCGATATTATGTGTTTCACAATTTGGATAATATTACCGTTAAAAATGTATGTTCATTTCACACGTTTTATCGTCACGAAAAGAATTACACGAATAAAATTTACCATGCCACGTAGTTTTGCTGTTGTTTCGATACACCTGATGAAGTTTATTTTTGAGTTTAGATAATTCAATTATTTTTAATGTGTTTGACATTTGTGTTTTTCAAATAAATGGTATATTTTTTCTAAATGCCATCGATATTAAATTAAAATAACAAAATGATTAAATAAACATTAAATCAAAAAAGTAATTTAAATAGAAGAACAGCTCTTTTAATGGTAATTTAAATCTTAAAATTTTATTACTTGTGGCAGCTATAAATCTTCTCATTCCATGAAAAGTTTTATGTTGAAATAGTAATATTTTATCTACAAATAAATACTATTTGTAATAACATGTCAATTCATCAATATCAATCATTGTCAGAACATTTTATAGGCTCTTTTTTAGTGATATTGAAAATATCTAATAATTTTCTATTTTAAATTTATATTTTTTTGAAAGTGATTTGCTTGCAGCACAATTTTAAATTACTATGAAATAGTAGAGTACATATGGCGGCTGCTCTATATCTGCAAGATTGATGGTTTGCTTCCAACACAAATTGGAATGACTATGAAAGAGAAGAGTGTGTGTCTCCCAGGTTTGAAAACGATCACTGAAAATTGTGTAAATAATTTTTTTACTGATAAAGACATACTTTTTATGTTTATGAAAAACTAGTCTATTCCCTTTAGGCAATTTTGTCAAAACATTGAATGAATAAAAGTTATGTTTTTGAAATGCTAATGGGTTAAGCCAGTTCTCTGAATTTTTTCCAACTCTAAGGCATACGTTTATTGCGTGAGGTTACTATTATAAGGCATGACCATCTTTTGTAGATCCCGTAGATCATTCTCCATCACTAAATTTACTAAATTTTACGGTTCAGTGAATCACCCCAGTATCTTACAAATGAATTTACTACATAATTATAAAAAATTATAAAAATATATTAGTTCTCATATTGACCTTAAAATATCTTTAAAATAACTTTTTTGACAGTAAAGCTCCTGGAATTGCGAAGTATTATTTGGCAATTTTCATGAAAGGTGTGAAGGAAAAATGAATATGTTTTTTAATCTCCATATATTATGTAATATATATTTTTAATAAGTCCGACGACCATGTTTCCTAACAATACATTTCTTTTAATTTAATTAGGAGACATAAATTTTAAGGAAATTTCATCACTGAAGCTGTAGTGACTGCCTTATAAATTGTTTCGCGGATAAATTGAAAAAAAAAAAATTAGGAAGAAACATCAAGCAATATTTTAGAAATTATTTGCACCACTAGACTAGTAAATAAAAAAAAAATCTGATGGCATAATCTGTATCATTGCACTACGAAGGAATACCCCATCTGGTGCTATCGTGTGAAGTGATACGCAAGCAAGTGGAGAATATGCTTTTGAATACGAGTATCTATAAAGGTTTCCAACTAATTGCACAAAACACATATAACTTCCACTATAATTTTGTAGAATAAAAAATATGAACACATATGAAAAGTATCACATGTCGTATGAGTGATATTATTGTATTCAAAAAAATACTTATTTCCAAAGCAAGCATTATTTTTAAACAACTTCATTCAAACTTCACTCAACTTCAAAAAACACCCACGTAACATCATTTTATATAAAATCAGCTATCATTTATTGGCAACAATGAGATGTGAAAAATTATTGTAAATAAATTACGCTTCAAAAACGAAAAAAAAAAACTAGTAAAATCATATGAAATGTTGGACGAGTCCAAACAAATCTCATAAAATGTCACAGCAAAAATTGTGTAGAATATTTAGTAGTATTGTGAATAGTAAAAGCACCAAATTGCCACTTAAATGTTTTGTCAATTTATTTGTCAGTGCACAATAAGAAAAATCCTCATTGTTAACGTGCATACCCACATGTATATAGAGTATGCACAATGTATATATACAAATACGTTTATATACAAGAATGTATCTGCATGTGACCAGTGAGGTATATATATATTTTTTTTTTTTGTCTTCTCCCTATCTATTTACATTCATGAAATGTTGTGAAAGCATTGAAGCAAAAATAATAAAAACTAGAATTGATAGTTATAGTGACAACAGTGTGAAATGGGTTGATTCAAATCAAATCTACATAAAAAGATATAGTGGCATACACTATAAAAAGTGTGATGCATATAAAAGTGGGATTGAATTGAAAAATGCCAAAACATAGAGAAAGTATAAAGAATGCAAAATAAATTTCTATATGAATGAAGTCAGCATTTCCCAAGACAATTGCATGGCATATCAGCGTTATAATATAAAGTTGTCTTAATCTGATACGCGAACTACGAATGCTAACTTATAATTGCTACAATATTTTATTAATACAATTTTTTAAAAATTGTTTAATAAATGCCTTAATCACAACCTTCACTTGTGCTCAAAGTTATGGGAAAATCTCATCAGTAAAACAGAGATGTTAATCTTATAGATTCACTACACTTTCCACTTTGAGCTATATGCTTACCCGTCAGCCAAGTTGGCTGAAACTGCAATACATAGCCTAACGAGTAAGATCGAAAATGCTTTGCAAGATAACGAAATGGGACACTGTACACTGATAAACATTACAGAGGCTTATTGGTTGCCGATCAGCTGTAAGACTCACTACGATCTCGGGTACGAAGTTCAGAGTTTTGCAGGGGATTCGGTAATAATGGGTTTAGGCAAATTTGGCTCTGCCACAACCAAGCGCCAATGCCTCTGTAGTATTGCTGTCAAATGTAAATCAAGTTATGGCTTAGATGATCCTTAACAAGATTGATAGAACAGCTTGAGCATAACTGGTGTGATTAAAAGGTGCCTAATAGCAGCTCTGAGAATCCTCACTGGTCTACCTCTTCTACCGCCTCTGCATTGCGATTAAGAAGAAAGCAACCTGTTAGGTGAAAAGGTTACCCAATCTAATCTATCTTAAAGCCGGCAACTTAACGGAGCACTCTAAGAGTTTGGAATTCACCGTGGTCATGCTTTTCGACAGAATGGACAGAAAACTATTCTCTCCCAAGCATTTGGAAGATACATTGAAATAATTTTTAAATAGGACTCACAGCTATAATATGTTGATGGGTTCAAAATTTAGGATGGCATCGTAGGTGCAGCGATTGTACGATCCAATTTCATTTTACAAGGGAAATTTAAATTCTGTAATGAGCTTCTCATTCTAATCCAAATTGGTATGGAAATGCTTCGTATTTCTCAATATCCTTCCAAAGGTCAACTGAGTACCGACATATGATGGGTATGAGGGCAATGAAAAGGCAGATTGCCTATCAACGAAGGGCTGAGGTACTTATTTTATAGGCACAATAACCTTTTGTGAAGTTTATAGTAGCTTCAAATATAACTTACTACACGAAGGGCAAAAAACAAATGTTTAATTTGTCAAATTAGTTATTTAAATGATTCTGTACACCAGCTTCACATGATGACATCCTAGATCCGCTACTGTATACCATATAAGTATACCTCAGCAATATTTATAATCAGAAAATATTGCTGTTAATATTGTAAATATGGCCGAGATATATTACAACTATTCATATTAAGGACAATATACACAAACAAACAAACAAAATAAGGACAAACAAATATTTACGGATGCTGGTATTATAAGAATGTTGAGATGAGAAAACAATGATTTCAAGTGATCATCAAAAAAATTTAATTAAAACTCATCCAGGAAGAATATCATATAATCATTTTATAAACAATCACAGGAATTGAAAAATAAAATCAGTGTAATGAAAACCAAAGAAAGATAAAATAAAAATTGTTTTTTTTTTTATCAAAAGTGATAATACTTCGATGAGATACTAACAGAGCATGTCTCCTCTTTAACGAGCAACTGTTTTAGTGTGGCTAAAGCATAACATATAATTGAAAGAGTGTGAAAGAGAGAAGAAAATAAGAAGATAAAAATACGATGAAACCCTCAGCAGTATGCTCAGTTTTATTAAAAACCATTTTAATAATGTTGATATATTATGAATCATAAGAATTTCACCCGTACTTTTATTTTATAGTTACTATATAATGCTGCTGCTGGTTGCTAAGCATTCTCATAGTCAATGATGAACGAGTATGAGTATGAGCACAATCATAATTCCTATATTGCTTCTAATTAAATATGCACTTAAAGGAATAAGATATGACGATAAAAAAAAAAATCATACGTTTATTACTTCCTGATTTAAGATTTTCCTAACTAATCGTATATTTCTTTATTTGATTTGAATTGTGTTAACGGCACGTGTTCACATTCTGCTATATTAAGAGCTATTTTACAAAATGTTATATATCCATTTTCTAAAATTTTGTTGAAAAATTGAGAAAATTGTTTAAACAACTATTAACTTCATCTTTCATATGAACCCTGTATTCTGAACTATGAATGTGTCTAACTTTAAGTACAGTGTTTTTGCACAATTATAGTACATTAGAAAGCATATAAAACACATATTTATTACCAGGGCAAGGAACTGTATTTATACATACATACTTGTGTCTATATGTACTCATATGAACCTTGGTGGAAAATATTAATAGTAATAATAATAATAATAATAATAATAATAATAATAATAAATAGATAAGCACAAAATAATATGCATAGTTGTAATATGTTCATGTGGTATTCGTAGTGAAACTAAATATTTGATTATTTTTATAGTAATTATTTTTCTCGTTTATATGTGGCCATAAGTTAATGGTCGCATGAATAAACATATTATATTCTCTTGTTATATCCATTTTAATATTATGATAATATGTTTGTGGTTTGAGTCGAATAAATTCATTTTTATTACATCTTTTTGCTTTCATTTTATTCTCTTTCTTTTATTCAAATTCATCTATCTCTTTTTGTGTTACAACATTTAATTCGTTTAGTATTACGAGTATATGTTTTATTATAATCATAATGTTTGTCCGTATATGTAAGCTCCACATTAGTGGGTGTATCAAATTGTAATGTTTGTATTTTGAATTTAAAACTTTCGGTTGAATGTCTTGATTGAAATGAGTGTAGGCACTTGCAAATTGTATTGTATTTTCGTATGTGTATTTACACATGGGCTGGTGGATTAAAATTCACAACAAACTTTAATCTTGTTATCATCACTCTTTACAAATAAGTAGTATTACTTTTACATGTGTTTTCTGACTTATTCATATTATATCTTAATACTTTGATTTATGAATATAATGCGCTTTATAATTGAATATCAACATATAGCAAAAGGCAAGGCTATTTTGAGAGTTAATATCCATATACTTTTTTCCACATTTTTAGTACATATATTCCTAATGAAATTAGAATTGCAGGACCAATGTTTTATGAAAATATTTTTACCCATTAAACCCTATATTCACGAGACTTTTTCATCCACTTTTGATGCACTCCGCAGAAGCACTCTTAAAGATGCCTTTTTAAGTGCTTATCTACAAAAATATCTATCTCAACATTTCATTCGAAGGCGAAAAAACATGTAGCATATATGTACATATTAAGAATATTGAATTATTAAAAGTCTGTTGTCGGTGCCATCAATGTGAGACTTGAACATCATAAACCACTCTCAATGTAATTATAATGGCAACTATATTTTTGGAGATAGTGATATTTAAAGTCTCTTTTATATATAAAATGCAAGTGTGAGAGACACTTTCAAATTGAAATAAATTTTGTATAAAAAATATGCTCGAATATATTAAAGCATAATGACGTTATAACAGCGTAATTTTATGTTGGCTTTTAATCTAAAACACATATAAATTAAATATTAACCAGTTATATGGTAATTTATACGGAAGTGAAAAAGAACCTAATAATTATTTCACAATGTGAATTTTTTTAATTTCATAATATTTTAGCAACAGCAACAACAACAACAACAACAAAGAGGTATGACGTCAGTTGCATAAAATTCTTAGAAGTGAAAGGTTGATGCTGATTAATTATTAAAAGTGAAAGGAAACTGATTATATGTACTCGTATATAAAAAAAAAATATATATATATATATATACACATATTAAATATCGTATTCATTTATTACTTATTCCACGCATTTCAACTCTTTACTAATGAAATTGCACATCCACTTGTTATATTCCAATTGAAAGTATGTATATGTTACAACAACAGAACTAATATAATTTTTGTTTTTTGTTTCAACTTGAACCGTATAATAAAAATTACTATTAACATTAAACATTAACATTAACATTATCATACGACATACAAGTATACAAGGAGCGACTGCCTCTAGAAAACACGATATCTGCTAATTTTTCGGTATATTTATTCGAAATATTCTTCTCCTGATTCAATACACTTGTTACATCGATTTAATAGTGATTCAAACGCGTGCTCCAGCTCATTTTTCGGAATTGCCTCCAGTGCCCTCGTCGAAGCCCGTTGTATGGTCTGAATATCATCAAAAAAGCATCCTTTCAACTTCAATTTCAGTTTTGGTAACAAAAAGAAGTCGCACGGTGCCAAATCAGGTGAATACGGCGGGTGATTCAACACACAGACCTTATTCCGAGCCAAAAATTGACGAACAATGAGTGCTGTGTATGAAAAAGGTACACTGGCAACTAATGCTATTGCAGCCTTAACTGTGTGTCTTTTGCCGTGTAACTTCTGTCAACATGTTCAATATCAATGAATAATTAATAGTTGTGAATGCTGTACCTCAGTGATAACTGTGTTGGCATCCTGAGTCGTAGCTCGTGGGTTCAGTCTCCGGCTAAGGTATCAACTTTAATATTGAAAATATTTTCAGCCAGTCATCACAATTTGCCAAACAAACGCTTCTAGAAAAGCTCTGTGACAAAGCACCATGTCATAAGGGTTCTGTCATTCGGAACCGGCTAATACATATAAGTAGTTCCCTTGGAATACTGTTCAAATTTCAAACAGTTCTGGAAAAGAGGCTCGATGCTATCATAATCGGCCTTAATGGCTTAAATATGTCCTTTCATAGGGTCTCTCAGAGAGGGTAACCATAATAATATAACCTAACCTAACTTAGCACATGCATATTCAGTTCAGCGGCATATTCAAACAAATTACAGAAGAGCGTAGAGAGCGTAGTGTAGTGTAGAATAAATAATTAAAAAGAAATTGTAAAAAGATACGAAATATAGAAAGCGAAAATGAGAGCGTAATAAACGAGCAAAAAAACGAGAAATTTACGAATTCGTTTTACATATTCGTAATAGTGTATATACATGCTTCCAAGCTCAAATACATTCAAATTGACGTGCGCATACATTGCGTATTACAACGTACATGTACTGTCTTGAATTCTATGTATTTTAATTGTTTTTATACATTTATACCTATACATATTTCATTCGCATTTTCGTATGTATGAATGGCTGTATGGCTGTATTGTTTTATATATATGACAATGGCGGCGTCGTTCTGCCGTCATTGTGTCGTGCAGGAAATTATCTATGTATGTGTGTAAGTCTGTAAGAATGCTTTGTATATGCTCACGTACAGTATGCATAAAGTCGAAAGTTCAAAAGGCACACACAGAATAGAACACAATGTCCTATTGGCCTGCATTTGAGACGTTACATTAATAAATAGAGAAAATACAGACATGGAAAAATGACAAACAATGGCAATATCATAAGAATTTCACTATGACGTCCTTGTTAATTGCAATATTACATATATAAGTAATATCAGGAAGGCTAAATTTAAAATAATGAAAATATTCGTAATACACAATTCGAGAATTTTTATTGTTATGTTTCTTTTTATTTCTTTTTGTGCTTATAATTTATACTGTTTTCCATTGTAAAATAATCTGAATTTTTCATAATTTATTTTTAATTTAGATTATGAAAGGAAAATTAAAGCAATTGTTAATTCAAATATTTGGTCTGAGTAAAAGAGGTATTATTCAGTTAAATAAAAGTATATGTAGTATAAATTGGTATATGTACTTCGTCGTCATATTCCTTGATCCAATAGAATTAGTTAATGCAGTGCTCGTTGGAACATACATGTGTCTCTATACTATAAAACAGCTTACGCTCAAATGCAATATGTTTACGTATAACTTAATCGTATAACATACTTGTATAACATATATACTTTCACGCGCTGCGAATTATACCAGTATAAAAAAGCTTTTAATAACGATAATTGCTTGTTCATTAGTTTCTGTTTTATTATTATTATTCAATGCATATTCTATGTGGTAATAAGATGGGGTGAAGAAAGTATGTACATAAAATTGATTTTACCCTGCACAGGCAATAAACGAACGTTATCTTGATACAGGAGACTTGGAGCATCAAGAACTAGTTATGTGGACTAATAAATATAGGTTACAAGCTTTACTATACGTAGGACAATACAAGACCTCGTTCTTGCATAATGGTCAAGAGCAGCTTTAACAATTCTAACTTCTCTTGTACAACAATGGGGACACTACAACAGTTAGTCTACTCTTGCCCAATGTTACCCATAAGAGTCTGGCTAAAATTGATGTAAATGGCTCATCATCAACAGGGTGCACCACCTAGTGGCATACTGGCGGTAGTATGTAGTAATGTAGAGGCAGGAAGAGAGGTATTAACTATATAATTTGGGCGAGCACTGGAACCAACGAGTGGGATAAGACACTTTTTGAATTTATTCTAAGGACTAACTTGCTTATATGTAATATTGGATATACATTTATAACTAACTATCGACATAACGTTCTAGATCTATCTCGGCTATATACACAGAACACCACACCATACCACAATTTGCACCAACTACCGTGGTATAGCATCGCATACAAGGTCTTATCGAGCGTACTGTGTCAAAGATTGAAGCCTATGCTTAACAATCTGATTGGACCTTATCAGTGTGGCTTTAGACTTGGTAAATCTATCAACGACCAGAATTTCACATTCCGCCAAATTCTGGAGAAGACCCACGAGAAACAGATCGACACACATCACCTCTTTGTTGAACATAAAGCCACTTTCGAGAGTCTGATAAGAGATTACCTCTACACAACACTGTCTGCGTTCGGTATTCCTGCGAAGCTCAATCGTCTCTGCAGAATGACACTATATAACTCCCGTTGTGCAGTGAAAATTGGGAAAGGCCTCTCCCCGCCGTTTAATACCAAGCTGGATTTCAGATAAGATGATTCGTTATCGTGGGACTTCTTCAATCTTATTATGGAGAAAATAATACGAGCTGCTGATCTACGATATATATGGTGGCACTATCTTCAACAAAAGTGTCATACTGACCTCTATCTGACCTAGAAGTTGAACGTTCCTTACTATACTTGATAGGCCTAATGCTGACTCGTAGTTCTCTCAATGCGAAAGTGGGGAATCGTAGCACAAAGACATACGGATAGAGGGACTCCGCATGGATGAGTCCTCTCACTTTTACTATGGATACTTGTAGTGAACGAATTACTGCTATCCTTAGAAAATTGAAGTTGTAAAACATTCGCATAAGCAGACGACCTCGCATTAGTGATGTCCAGAAAAATACGATAGCATATTAAGTGAAGCCATGCAGCATGCTCTCTAAGCGATTGGAGCACAGACTGTGGTATGGAGGTCAATCAAGGGAAAACAAATTTTACCTCATTCACATGAAAGTATAATCCAAATCCAGATATCTACTATGTGTACAAGCTTAAATCCGCTGTTTGCTAGTAGATGGCATTAGTGAGCATATTGAGCTATTATCGAATGTTTTTTTTTTATGAGTTCGACACCTGTTTACATCAATTAGTAAACATCATCAGTGATTTCATACAACAACATACATTTTTCCTCGTATAATCATGTCTAGTTTCGTGCCAGAAAAAGAGCATATGCGGGAAGCTCTAATTTTTTGCTTCAATTTGAAGAAATCTGCTGCTGAGTCACATCGAATGCTTGTCGAGACAGTGCGCTATCGGAAACCACTTGCAGAGACTGGTTTCGTTGGTTCAAAGAAGGCCATTTTGACTTGAGTGACAAGAAGCGTGAAAATAGACCAAGAAAAGTTGAGGACCATGATTTGCAGGCTCTCTTGGATGAGGACGACACCCAATCGTAAAAATGCTTGCTGAACAGTTAGGTGTTACTCAACAAGCCATTTCCATAATTTTTGGCTTTCTATGAAAAAAGTGTGTTTTTTTTTACCGAAAAACAGCAGATTTAAGCGTGTACACCTGGTAAACCTCGTCTTTGACAAAAACCTTAATAGGAAGCGTAACATTGAAGAGTATATTGGGAAAGCATCTGTTGCACTATATTCATGCACACGTGCAATAGAAAAAACACGGTCTTACCAGGGAATGAAACTCCAATAGAATGCCAATACTCCCCTTTGGCATTCTAATGGTGACGTATAAACCTCTCCTAGTCTCGGACCCAATACAGAAAATGAACGTTAGATGTGAGTTGAAATACTCATGTGAAGTTACCACCAATCAATCTGTCTAGTACAGATCATAAAACGGACTAAATACCTACTAGTGCTTAACAGACATGCGATTAGTATGCCAGTAGCAGTTATTGCAGCGCTTTGCCTGATAGAGAGGCATCACAGCACCTAATTACTGGTGACATTGCGCCGATGGGAAAGAACCAGAGTCCAGAACTCAACTTTCATATCAGTGTTCGACACTGGCTGGAGTAGACACTTCTTACACGACCTCACCGTGCTGGCTCACTGTCAGCTGGGGAATATTTTATGCTCTACCAGAAGCTTGGGTTGGTTTTGAACGAAATGTGTTAGTCCACCAGTAGTGGATTCCTATGATAATGCCAAAAAAGTTCGATTTTTCGATAACCTCAAAGCATGTGTTGTCTTTTCGACGTGAGATTAATATTACTACCAGAAAGATGAGAATAAACAATTCCTACCTGTGGACAATACTTTCAATAAAATCTTCTTTACTAATTTTTGAAAAAAATTAATTCATTCAAGAAATCGACAACCTTTGTTCTTCTATGTTATTATGGCATTAGGACTCAACATATTTTTCTAACCGCTAAATATGATAGCTTTAAGGTATATCCTTTTTATTTCCATTCCACTACATTGCATGTGGTCTATGTAAAAATTGTAGCACATACATTATGACTTGTGATCATTAGGTATTCAATTTGTATATACATTATATACAAATGTTGTATATTAAATATATGTCGTGTGGTGTAAAAATTATCATTGAATTAGAATCGTCATCGAAATGTTATTACCTATACGTACACATATAACTATCATGCATATAGAAATATGTGTGTATAATATGCCAATTTATTTAATCATTTTATACAGAATGTGTATTAGATATCTGTAGCGACATTCGTATTGCTAGAGTATTAAAGGCAATGAAGTGTATTTGCAATTAACATTTACTACTGCGCACACCATGTATACATATTTTGTTGTCAGAATGTGTTTTCCATGTGTCTCATAAAAAATACAAATATTGTATATATTATGTGTGATAAAAACTCATAACAATTGCCGGAGCAATAGTGTCAAAAGGACAAAAGAGTAGTAAATATATATATGTGTGGATATATGTGTGTGTTAGTTTACAAATGTATATATTTAATATGACCATATGTCCATATTTATACATACCACAAATGAATACTAAAACCCTATGAATTGTTGTTGACGTGTTGTTATTATTTTCCTTTGTATTTGTTTTTGTTAAATGCTATAATATTACCACAATTGCTTCTTTTCTACAATATGCCTGTATATATAGAATGTATATATAATATACTATTGACCCTATCGTTTCCATTCCAATACTAATCACTGCCGCTTATTGTACTATATGTAAATGCGTTGTATTTTAAGTCTTCCGGTCGTAATTTTAATGTCAGTCGTTAGTTCTTATACTCGCTATACATATGCATATGAGTTTTTGTTAGACTTTGTAGTTATGTATATGTTTTTATGAATATTTTCTTATTTTGATATTTCTATGCTTCATATGTATTACTTTTCATCCAATTCACTCGGTCGTACATATTGGTGTCCATTTGTAAATGTCATTGCAAAGTGATTATGTCAAGAATGCCTCGTACAATATGATAGTATTTTAAAGACTCAAGGACATCATACATATGTGTGTGTGTGCACTGATGAGTATGAGTGTAATGACGGTTAACTTTTCTTTTGTACAAATGACAGTAAATGTATATAAATATTATTAGTGTAGAGAAGTTTTTTCTATTTTTCTTTCTTTTTTTCATAAATTTATTTTGAATAATTTTCAGTAAATTTTATATGTATATCCATCCATAACGAATGATTGATATTTCATTATTTGTGAAGCACCACAGTTTCTAGTTTTATTGATAGCAAATTTTATAATAATAGCTCTTATTTGATATTTTATTCAACATATTTTAATAACTCATAATTCAACTCGATTCAAATAAGCTCGCACACTGCTGCAGCTATTTATGATTGATGTTATAATTAATCAAATTGACATTTTTCGGTTTCACATGGGAATTGTCTGATTATTAAATTTAATTGGAGAACTACTCTAATAGTAGCAATAAAATAAAAAAAAAAAAAAAAACTGTGGAATATTGATTAATTAAATTAATGAGTTCGTTTATAATTTTCTCTTTGTCTTTCATATAAATAAATCAGTAAATTTGTGATTGTACTCGTACTGACTCATAAATTCAATAATTATCCGTTGAAAATATATGGGAGCTGTCAGAGAAGTATTGCGCCTAACAATCATGGTTAAGTTTTCAAAATGTATTTTATATTTGTTTTGCAATTTAACCTCTTGAAACTATAATATAAATACTCCATTATTTTTCAACTTTTTATATACAATCGAAGAACATTCCTAGTTGTTAAACGAACAATAAATCCAATAAAATTTTTAATCCCAAAAAACTATCGCTACAACTGACAGAACTGTCTCTGATGTACTTTCACTAGCCTCAATCGAATGCTTTCATTGATTTGTTCAAAAGTGGTGGATCCAAATTTCATCAATAGTTATGAAATATGAATTCAATTGTAATTTTTCGTAAAAATAATATATGATATTGTATTATAATATTACAATATGAACGCCAAATTGCAAATTCAATATAAATTTAGTAATCGAATTTTTATATTATTGCATATGAAGATTAGATAGACCTTTTTTAAATAAATACGTAGTAAAGAACAATTGTTCAAATTTTCCATTATTAAAATGAAATCAAAAAACATGTGAATTTTAAAGCAGCTTATAAACAAAAGCTATATTGATGGATCGTTTTAAAATTAAGCAATTATTTTTTTGCCTGGTATCAACATATGTGGAGTTCGGCGCAGCACATCCCTGACTGCATATGTACATGAAAAAAAAAGCAAACCAGCAAAAAAAAAAAAAAAAAACAAAACAGTAAAAAAACGGATTAAAAATCAATGGTATTTCTATTTCAGTCTAATTGAATAATTGTCGAAATTTATACAGTTATTTTACTACCATACAAGTATTAAATAGTATCAGTACAAAATATTATTTGTCTGAACATTGTTTGTTAAGGGTTCAACTTTTCTAAAGTTGAAAGAAATGCGGAAGATGGGTGTTGCGTTTGCTCACAATTGACGTCAGATGCAATCGCGTGGTCACTTCAAATGGGCGTTTGTCGATGTTCAACCGCATTCCGAACCAGCTTCTGCGTCATTTGGTAACCATGGACGAAATATGGATCCATTATAACACACCAAACATCAAGTAACACTCAAAGCGGTAAATTTCTGCAGGTGAATGTGACCAAGGTGGGTTTGTCGGCCAACAAGGTCATGGTGACAGTTTTCTTGCGACGTATAGTCACTTCCATCGATTATATTGAGAAGGGAAAATGAGCATAGAACTTATGCGTATATTATTCACAGCTAGTCGAGAGATTCGACGTTGATTTGAAGCAAATGTTTCAAAGAAGTCATCACTGAAACAAACGTCAATTTTGAGGACCATGAGAATGCTTATTATTTTGAAAGAACAAAAAAATTTGGAAAAACGTTGGATTAAATTTTTTGAGCTAAAAGGAGACAACTTTTTGAAGAAAAATATGTTTTTGCCGAAAAAAAAATTTTTTATTCAAAAAGCCGAAACTCGAAATTTTTTACGTTATAATGGCAATACGACGGATATGCCTACAGTAGAGATTTTGTATTGGAGCTACATGAAATTGAGAATTTCGGTCATAGATTAATATCTGTTTTCAAGTGTCACCGCAATGCATCGCAATGCATTGAGCTAAGTCACCCAAACCTCGTGGGACTAGGTTGTAGAGTATAATAACATTTATAAGATCGAGTATACGAGTATTTAAAAAAATCCGCTGTAGGTTAAAACGGCTAAAAAGATTTACCAAACAATAAATAGAAAAAATGTAAACATTGAAATAACTTTGGAAACAAATTACAACCGATTCAAAAGTAGAATCATAAGTAAAAGAAGAACGTAAATTAAAACAATAACGGATACATTTAAAATAAACAATTTGAAAACTTTAACTTAACCAATTATAATCACATGTTGTAAATAGAACAAAAACAATAGCAATGCAAATAGTAGATGCTTATCTATATAATTTTATGCGGCAGTGTGAGTGTATAGAGAAGATAGGCAGTGATAAGTACGAAAAATAGCAAAATCGTAGAATGCTAAAAAAAAAAACAAAATATCTTAACAAAATGAAATTCTAATACAATATAGTAATACAATGTACAACTATAATTTCAATGTATTTGATTAAAAAGGATCGCCAATGTATGCAAATGTATTAGTAATATAGTTTTACAAAATACAATAAATGAGGTCACCCATCGTAGCACTATTACCATTGTATTATAATGAAATACAAATGTATTCAAAAATCCATAGGGTATAGATAGTTCTATAATAAACAAGTAGCGTATGCTTTTGCTTTTATTATTGTACAAGAAATGTACAATATCCTATATGTTACCTTATATCATCATATACATTTGGTTGTATGCATTTTTTAGCCATGTTGATTGGTGCATTGTTCCACTTATGTTATAAGCTTGCATATATTATACTTGTACGCCATTTTTAAACTCTAAAATGTGTTTATATAAGTTTGTATAAACTCTAACTAAACATGTGATAGTAGATTTCAATTTGATATATTCGTTTGTATTTACACATTTTGTAATGTTGAAGAATACTAAGTACTAGTACATACCATTTAGCTTTGTGTGTTCGTATTGAGAAAAACTTTACATTTATTGTTGCAAATTAGTTACACAATCATTCAAGCATATGGCATTAATAAATCAAATACCTGTTTCAATTTAGAATGTTTCCTTTTAAATTGTGCTAGATATTTGTGTTAATTGCTTTCTAACACTAATGTTGTTGAACAACTTCTTTTGAACTTTCATAATAATTTAGCTTGGTCAATTGGTTGGTTGTGGTGGCTGACACACAAAAAGCTATTGTGGATCACAATTAACGCTGCAGTGCCATTTTAAAACCTCTTTCTCGCCGAACACTGATCTGTTTATTATTCTTGACTAATCCCAGCCCGTAGAGTTTAGATATTCTTTACACACTATTCAGACAATACCCCTCAAGAACCCATATGTTGTCCTTATTATTACAAATAGTTGGTAAACCAATCTTACAATCACCTTAGCAAGTATTCAAGGATAGACAATTAATTCCCACTCAGGCAGACGTTATTCATTGTGTATATCATTAAAGGCGTTCTTATAATGAACAAGTAATTCAATTCAATTCCACTCAAGTCAATTCAATATTCTATTTGGATATAATGATAGTACATTATATCATATCATTATATACAATCAACTTACAAATAACGATACAATTATAAATGTGTGATAGAGTATTGTATTTAATAATATGTATACAAGAACTATTTGAGTGCTATTGAGTACTATTTGAGTGAAATAGGTGAAAGATAAACAATAAAACATGAACTCTATTTTCTTTTTCTCTTTCTCCCTCTCTCTATCTATCTCTCTCTTCTCTCTCAAGGAATTGCACTGCATTGACTTTCATATCGAAACAAATCATGCCATTTTGCCCGTCAGGTACATTATAATATTATATATAGGTCTAATAATTTTGCAGTAGTAAATTAATTTACAAGTTTTTTACAGCTAGTGTTTCTATAGCTTTTACATTTTATTATCATATATATATTTAGTTTGTCACAAGTATCTGGGATACACGATGTCGGATGACCAATTAAATGCTTGAACACTTTTATATTTTTATAGAGACTTAACACTTTCAATCGGAATTTATTTATATTGGAATATTTATTGGAATATACCAGGTGAACAAGTTTAAATCCGCTGTTTTTCGGTAAAAAAAACCACATTTTTTGCATAGAACCTTCCCCATGGCTCGTAAACGTATGGAAATGGCTTGTTGTGTAACACCTAACTGTTCGGCAAACATTTTTTTGCGATTGGGTGTCGTCCTCATCCAAAAGAGCCTGCAAATAATGGTCCTCTACTTTTGTGGGTCTATTTTCACACTTCTTGTCACTCAAGTCAAAATGACCTTCTTTGAACCGACGAAACCAGTCTCTGCGAGTGGTTTCCGATAGCGCACTGGCTCCACAAGCATTCGATGCGATTCAGCAGCAGATTTCTTCAAATTGAAGCAAAAAAGTAGAGCTTCCCGCATATGCTCTTTTTCTGGCACGAATCTAGACATGATTATACGAGGAAAAATGCATGTTGTTGTATGAAATCACTGATGATGTTTACTAATTGATGTAAACAGATGTCGAACTCATAAAAAAAGGATGCACAGTCGATAATAGCTCAATATGCTCACGAACGCCATCTACGAGAAAGCGGATTTAAGCTTGTACACCTGGTATATATATTTTTGACTCATAAAAAATATGTTTCTATAAAAAAAAAAAGGCGTATGAGTAATATTAATTTAAAATAATTTGCGTCTAAAAAACGAATTGATGTAGAAAAACGGCCAGAGAGGTTTACCTTATTTTTAACCCTATTTTCAGAATATATAGGTTTTGCTCATGTGTGTAAACATGTGCGAGCGGTGTTGCCAATTGCAACCGAAGAAATCAGTTTTCGACTTGAGTGCGTGAAGTCAACCGTTCTTGAAACGGATAGAGTATATTTGAAATATATATTTTTTTGTTTGTTTAACTGTAAGTGACATAAGTTTGAAAATTATATCTTATATTTTAAAACGATGTGGTTCATTTAATTTAGCTATTCACAAAAACTGCAAGAAAACAAACATAATAAAAATTATTTACTAATAATTTATCAATAAATTCATGAAATTTCGAATATATCTGGTTTAACCGTATTTGATTTGTTTAGTGTGGTAAAGGAGAGTCGAAACCGGCTTTATAATCAACAAATCGCCCACCCATTTACCCTAGTCTTCGTTTAGGCCTACATCGAAAATAGTAAAGGGTTATCCATTTCGCGGTTTCAAAAGTATAGGGCTAGAATTCGACATCTGTCAAACTGAGTTGTTAAAACAATTTTAAACAATTGTAAAAATTTTCTGGCCGCGTAATTTCTCGTCGTGGCGATATCAAGTGGCCACCAAGATCATGCGATTTGACACCGCTTGACTTTTTTTTGTGGGGCTACGCGAAAGACTGTGTTTATGCAGATAAACCTTTAACTCTTGAGCACCTAAAAACCAACATTCGTCACGTTATGGCTGAGATACCGCCCAATATGTGTCAAAAAGTGGACCTCAAAAGAATCGATGCTTGCAACAATTCGCGTGGTGGTCATTTAAATGATGTAGTATTTCACACATAATGTCAACGTTCAAACTTTATAATAAAAAAGAAATATCATGATAAAAAATATTTTATATGTGTTTTATTTACATTTACTTTTGAAACCCCAAAATGGATAACCCTTTATATTCCTAATGTAGAATAGATTTGAAGAGTACAAGAAACAAATTGAAGATACATAAATAAGAAAAGTTTAGGTGAAACGCACTTTGTAACCAACTATTTCTGTTTAGATTTTTGTTGTTGTTGTTGTTGTTTTTGTACATTCCTTGTAAGAGAAACTTTTGATATATATATTGTCATCAAATATAATTATAAACATTAGTGCGGCGAAATGTTTTCACATTTCATTTCCAAGTATTCCTCATGCTGACATCATTCAACATACGACACATATTCATGTTATTATAATTTTGATCGTTTAATTAACATTTTTGTACATTTCTCAACAGAAAATAAACACAATATTACCTATATAATCATTGGTGTTAATGTATGTATGTTTTTTTTTCCCGCTCTCATGTATACTACATTCATAAAAACGCAAAAAATAATATTGTATTGTAGCAATAACATTTTTGTCTTTTTTTTTGGTTGTCACATCTCGCCTGTTTTCCTCTTTGTAGGGCGTAGAGCAAATTTATTTACTTAATTATATCATCAAGTATTTGATGACAAAGAGGCCAACAATTTAACAAAATAAGCAAAAGAAATAAAGAAAAAAAAGGAACAAGCAAAAGTATGACAATAATTGCATATAAATGTTGAAATAAAACATTCACTTCACTGCTTACACGCATATATGTACTTAATATACGAAGAGACATATTTCGTAAATTATTTTAATGTAGAGTTTACAAAACTTACACACACACACTTCTAGGCGCACTCATTGAAAAATGTTAGTCATAACAGTTTTTATGAATTATTTATGTCAAGGATATGAATGGTACTCCTCTCATTTACAATGTAAGTATCGTATATACTCATACATAGGGATATGTTTGTACATGTTTAGCAACATGTTTATAATAAGGAAACAACAACGATGACGACAACATCATGTGTGTGCGTACAATTCAGAATAAAAGAAGAATAATCTCCTGCAATTTGCGCGTAAACATATAAACACACACATTTCCGCACATTCACAAATATAAGGGGATGTTCATAAAATTGTATACAAGACTATGCATACATTTTTATGTACGTAAAGACTTTATCCTATACTTTTTTGAACAGCCATAATTATATATATGCGTGTGTGTGTGTGACATTTGCTTATTAAATTCTTCATTTTTTATAATTCCTTCTCTATTCTTGCTCCAATAATTCTAAGAGAATAATAAATTTCTTTGGAATTATAAATGTATGTATGTATACAACTGACATTTCATTGTATAAACATACAGAGTATATACATTGGTATGTACACGTGAATGTATGCCAGTATTCACTTGTGAATAATTTTAAAAAATATTATTCGCCATTTTAAACATGTAGCACATTATTAAGTATTCAACTAACCACCATCACCATATTACTTTTCTTCTAATCGCACAACACGCATACTCGTACCTAAGTGTTGAAGTATGTCAATAGTAAATGTAGTCATAAAGTCATGCGTAAACTTGGTGACTTATTTTGAATACAATACTCGTGAATTAGCAAAGAAGTACTTTAATAATGGGACATTTTGAACGATATTGTATATTTCATTGAATTGCATAAAAATTATCCGCGTAAATTAGTAATTTATAATTTCTGAGAAAATATATAAATTTTATTAAAGGGCGCTATACACAAATTTATTTACTACACAAGTCGTTAAAGGTAGGTTTTGTATCATGAAATTCTAATATACTGTGAAACAGGAATTTTGGAGCGGAATGATTCCAACTTAACATGAAAGCCCTAGACTCATAGAGCAAAACCATCAATCTAAAAGTTTGCAATTTTTTGCTTGAGGGTTTTTAGAATAAATGGAAAAAACTATTAATATTCAGATCGAAAAGAAATGTGTAGTTTGGCTACATATAGTAAAATTTCACGAGAAATAATTTTGTAGAACATTTTAACCCATAAACTCTCTCATGAAAGGGTCCTTTTGACCCCCTTTTTTTGGAAAGTTTGAATAAATTGGCATTTCCGAAGTCACTAGAGGGTTAAAATGTTCTACAAAATTATTTGCCAAAAAATTTCACTAGGGGTATTTTCAGACAAAATCTTTATACAAAGAACGTAAAGTCCACAGAAAATAAAAGAAAACCAATATGTCCCCTTGAAATATGCAACAACTTTTTTATACTCTCTTTCTCTTTGCGAATGAACATAGTTGTTACAATATTTTTGTGTACACCTCATCAAAAATATACCCTTGTCTATAATCCTTTTTTTAAGTACCTTCATGAAGAATTCACTTGCTCTTCAAGAATATTACCTGTGTCCCAATTGTGTAAATAAGTAACCCAAGTCTAAATAATAGTTTTTGGATTAAGCATAAAGATTTGATTTCAAAAGTAAAATCGAAATGTGGGCTAAGTAAGCAATTGATTAGTCGAGCCCTCTCTCGAAGATCGAAAATCATACTCTACAAGTCCCTCATTATTCCTGTCCTAACATATGGCGCAGAAGCCTGGACAATTTCCACCACTGATGAGAGGATACTTGGTGTTTTCAAGAGAAAAGTTCTGTGCAGTATCTTCGGACCTATTTGCGTGGATGGCGAGTACCGCATGAGGTACAACAATGAGCTGTATGAGCTGTACGCTGACATTGACATACACGGTGTCCAATAAGTTTTAATAAATATGTTTTCCGTTAATTTTAAATAACAGAAAGTAGGCGTATGTTTTTATTTTGACATATATGAAATCCCGTTACATTTCTGAGCAGCGTGTCATAGAATTCATTTCATTTCAGCTGTAGTTGAGTTAAATAAAAACGATGAAGAACGTGCGCGAAGTAATTATTAATCAATTTTTGCGAGGCATAAAGCCATATGCAATTTTCAAATCATTGAAACAAGGTGGAATCAAGTGCGATTTTGTTTATAAGACCATAAAACGATTTAAGGAAACTGGGTCTACTGAAAATCGACCGAAAAGTGGCCGTCCACGCACTGCCCGGACGAAGAGCAATATCAAAATTGTAAGAGAACAAATTCGACGAAAAAGGTGCCGCTCCGTGAGAAAAATAGCTGCCTCTTTAAAAATAAGCAAGTCATCTGCTCATTTGCTTTTAAAAAAAGATGTTGGACTTAAGCCGTACAAAAAACAAAAAATTCACGGCGTTTCCATTTATTCGAAGGACAAGAGAGCTGAAAGAGTCTGCAGTATTCAGGCTTGACACGGTGGCGACGAGTTCGTATTTTCTGATGAAAAACTTTTCGTGTTGCAGCAATCGCATAATGCACAGAACGACCGAGTATGGGTTGTTTCATTGGAGGATGTTCCTGAATCAGAATTATTTGTCCCCAGATATCAGAGTGCTCTCTCGATCATGGTTTGGGGCGGATTTTGCAAGAGGGGTAAATTGCCGCTTGTTTTTATTGAAAAGGGGGTCAAAGTAAATGCTGTGTACTACAAAGAGCACGTTTTGAAATCAGTAGTCCTCCCTGCTTGCAAACACTTGTTTGGTGACGACTACTATTGTTTTCAACAAGACGGAGCGCCATCACATACTGCAAAAATTTGTCAAGACTGATGCGAAGAGAATTTGGCTGATTTTTTGAGGAAGGATGAGTGGCCACCAAGCAGCCCTGATCTTAATCCTATGGATTTCTTCGCATGGGGATATATAACAGCAAAGCTCAACGACTATAAAATAAGAAATTTGGGGCAGCTACGTAAAACTTTACAAAAGATATGGGAGGAAATGCCCATGAATCATGTACGTGCCGCATGCGACTCTTTTGAAAAGAGATTGGGTTTAGTAAAAAAAGCAAAGGGGGGCGTAATAAATAAAAACCTTTTATAATTTTTCAAAATGTATAAGACAACTCATTTGGATAAAATTTTTCCATTCATTTCGTCAACTTGCCTTAATATAGCGAAAAACATTTTTATTAAAACTTATTGGACACCGTGTAGTCAATCGAATCAAAATACAGCGGCTGCGTTGGCTAGGTCATGTCGGACGAGTGGAAGAAGACGCTCTAGCAAAGAGAGAATTTAATGCTGCATTCGCTGAAGGATGCAAGAGAAGAGGAAGACCATACCTCCGTTGGAAGGACCATGTGTTGGGTAACCTGGCTGCGCTTGGAATATCCAATTGGCGCCAGCAACCGAAGAACAGAGAAGACTGGCGTCGCATTATATGTTCGACCTAAATCGATCATCGGTTGTTATGGCCACATACGAAGAAGAATTATTCTGAAAATAGAGTCTAAAAACTGAAAAGACATATTTCCTTTAACTTTCCGTGAATCCACATGCTCTACACGGTACATGCAAATAAGTATAATAATATACGCTTTCTTTTTTTGTTTGGTATTTATATTCAAAACTATGAATATGTCAAAGTATTTGCCAACATATTTTATTTACAAAAATAAACATTTGTATAACTTTTTGCTGACAAAAATACATATACAAATAAATTTACCCTGCCAATAGTATACAGCCTTGCATAAATAGGGTGCATACATTTCGAATGAAACGGAAACGAAAATAAAAAAGGCAAAATTGTGTATTTGAAACATTTTTTGTAACTTCTAAATTGCTGCAATTTGCATAAAGAAACTATTTAGCAAAAACTATTTACCATCTCAAACGAGCCAACATACGAAAGAATGAGGGAAATTTGTTCAAAGAAATATGTTGTTGTTGTTTTTTGGTTCTGAATTCCAATAAAAGTTGACGATTTGAAGTTGTTCAAACTGCTATGGTTGCCAAAATATAAGAACAATTTGCTTAAATAAATATTTTTTCCCAAAATATAACTACAATATACTTTAAGTTTCTCATTTTGCGTCTTTTCTTTCATTTGATCAAAAGCTGCTTAGTAAAACTCGTGCTTTTAATTATTTTAAATTCATTTTTGATTCACATTTTGGTTCGTACCATCAAAACATCATGCCTTTTGGTTAAGATAGTACATATTCATTCATAAAATTGAAAAATCTTATTCAAACTCTAATTAAAAACTTTGAAAAGATTGAATGCCATGAAAAAGCCATCACCACGCACACTTACATACATATATATACATATAAACTAAATACGGTCGCAATTGATGCTGTCAACCAAGTTGTTGAACAGCAATATGCCCATACTCAACGATGTTAATAATAGCCACATAGTCTTTTGTTAATTAATATGGCGCTGTGGTATATTACAACAAATAGGTATCTTCAAAAATGTCAAATTCATGCAAATTAGTCAATGATGCTGTATGCGTGCATAGTGGCAAAAGAAGTACCTGCTCGTCAAGTGAATTGTTGTGGACACTATACGAGTACCACTTAACCTGACTTTTCTGTATATGTAATTGCAACAACAACAACAAGATACACTTTGAGAAAAAAAGTTTTAGAATTAAGTCTCTTTTATTTTTCATAAGTTGGCAGCATTTTGATGTATTATGATGTTGATTTTGAGATTGATCTGTCAATTAGCCTGTTGACAAGGGTCGAAAATATACATTGTATAATGCTATTATTTTCCAGCAAACTGAAATATTTGTAATTAGGCGCATCGGGGCCCGACTCGCTCCAAATGATCTCGATTTTTCTTCAAATAGACCATTTATTGTCTGAAGGCATACAAGAACGATTTGGAATTTGGATCACAAATACGCGTTGAGCGCTTCTCAAATGAGAAATTGTTCAATTGTAATTTCTTCCGGATAATTAAGCAGTGGATAAACATAATTGCTTGGGTATGCTGAAGCGTTTTTGAGAGATGGAGAGAGATTGTTTAAAATGTAGCCTATTTTAAAGAAGACCCAATAAATTTGAATGAATAATTGATGTTTATGTGCTTTATTGAATCAGTCCTGAAACACAATTAGCTGAATGTAAATATGTGGTTAGGTAATAACCGTACTTGGCATACTTTTCATTTATACAAAGGGTTGGTTTTATTTTCTTCACCTTTTTTGTTTTTTGATATCCTTGCTTTCAGCCACTTTCTAACTACATAAATATTCATTCTTTGATATATTGTTGTTGGCATTAAGCCAGATTGGGTCAGTGCAAAGTCTAGGGAAAAAATATTCAATTCAACTGTGTGTCAGCTTTTGAATATGAAAGTTTGAAATTATGATGTTCTACTGAAATGTCAGAAAGAAAGAAGTTTTTTGTTATGTCTCTTGTTTCAAGGAGGGTTTGATTAGCAAAGCTCTAAAGCAAAAAACAAAAAAAAAACAAAAAGGACATAGACTAATGTCTACAAAGTTAAAGAAAATCCTACCATACAAAACAAAAAGAAGTGAAGAAGCCCAACGCAAATATTTTCTAAAGATATTTTTGCAAAGATAACTTTTTAGACAAAAATCTAAAATAACTTTGAAGTTATTTGCTTACAATAGCCATAATGATTATTATTATTATTATTATCGTTGTTATTTCAACAATTGAATTATTCAGTTTAATTACACTCACCCTAAAGAGTATATATTATGAATAATAAATATTAAATTTTCAATTCAAAAGTTACTTTATCCAATACTTAAACGTTTGTGTAAAATATTCAAAAAAAAATATACAATGACAATATATTGTCTATGATGGTGATAATTTCATTAAAACTTATAATCATTTCTTATAGGTTTAAGAAAGTGTTGCAGAGAGAGAGAGAGAGAGAGAGTTCGAGCTGACGTGATTTAATTCTAAACTACTTAAATGCAATGCATGAGTACTTCGATAATTTAGTGTGTTCACCATAAAATTGTATATATATATATATACACCGATTTTAAAACGATTTAATTTCATTTAAGCCTTTTAACTACCAAGTGAGTGTTCAGCATAGTATGTAATTTTAATTTCGGTAATTTTAATTAATATTCAAAGCATATCCTCAACACTTTGCACACCCGTTCGTGTAAGTGAGTATGATACGATAGAAGAAAGCTTAGTTAAAGTTTAAAAGTATGCCTTGAGGTTAGTTATTGGTTTAAACACAAGCATCCTAGTGAATAATTTCGCAAAAGTACATTGCGTTGTAGCTGTTGTTGATATGTTGCTGGCAGGCGCTGTCGAGTCATAGCCTAAAAAGGTGTTTAATTAAAATTATCATGTAAAATCTTACCAATGCTACACGAAGCAAAGGTTATAGAAATAATTATAATAATTATTATTATTTTGAGTTCATCGAATATATAATATTTCATATAAATTATCTTTAAAATGGGTAGAAATTATAAAGCAATATACTTAATATTTGATAATTTTTGATTATTAAAAAAGTTGATGGGTTTTTAGTATTTCGCAATTGAATTAATAAAGTTGAATTTTTTAAGACGCTACTTATTGCACCCCGAATATCACTGAACACTGGTATTTATTTATCCTGAGAAGTCCAATATTATTAAAATTCCCAATATTCTCAAAAAATGTTAAAATAAAACCACAATAAATTAAAAAATGATCTTACAGTGGGCCTTTTCTACATTAAATAAACATTTTCTTGTAAAATTACTTCTGTCTTTTCAAATTAGTTTATATGTCCAATATGGTTGTCTTATATGAAGGACAATTAAAATTATTTCACGATTTCGTATGAAAGTTACGTTAAATAATGGGTATGGATTGCCCATTTCTCGTGAGATTTTGTATGGAAGCCGCATCAAGAAATAGACCTTGCTTGTTGGCTTATTTCTCACTACAATATTTATCTAAGTACGAAATATAGTTCTGTCTAAAATACTGCCAGAAGAAGGAAATTGAGTATAGGAACCCTAACGCTATGGGGCACAGACTTAATTCTATCCCTATCCGAGGAAATGAAATATGTAGGAGTAATCTTAAATAAAACTCTGACTTGGAATAACCATTTATCCTATATAGCTGGCAAATGGTGGAATGGTCGTATAGCACCGTAATAGTGCCAATGATCATCTATGTTTCCTTGGAGTGGTGACCGAAGGTAGATCAAACAAAGGCTAGAATGATCCTTAGCAAGGTTCATCGAATGGCCTGTTTGGGTGTCACGGAAACAATGCGCACTCACTGGACTCACTGCTCCACACCTCATGGTCAAAAGGACGGCAACCAGTGCGGCACTAGGGCTACCCAAGATGGATAGAAAGCTAGGCTTCTCCAAGCACTTTGAAGTGGTCATCAAAGACCGTTCGACTTGGAGGAGTAGCGATATTTCAGGCGGAGGTCCATGCCTTAGAGGTATGTGCGAGAGAGTGCACACGTAGAGGTACCCGTGGCACCAAAATATGCATCCTCTCGGCATAAAAATCCTGGCAAAATTCTGGTTACAATCAAGGCTGATTTGGGAATGTTTTAAACTTCTCAATGCCCTAGTGGGTTCCGGGATATGAGGGACACGAAGGAAATAAAATGGCCGACTCCATTGCAAAGGAAGGCGCAAGCAGTCATTTCATTGGGCCAGAGCCTTTTTGCGGGGTTACAAACAGTTTCATAAACAACTTGATATGCGAAAGGGAGAAACGGAATCTACTCAATTACTGGAGAGCCCAAACGGGCATGTGGTAGTTGAAGGGACTTATTGACCCCGCATATGTTAAAATGACATAAAACTCTACACAGAGGTGCTCACTGGTCACCGTAGACTCAACTACCATATGAAGAAAATAGGTGTGATAGAAAACGATACCTGTGGATTCTATAAATAGTCTAGAATTGTTCTAATTGGGCAATGGGCGCACAAAAGATCTTTTAGGTCGCATTGCATTGAATAGCTTGAATAATAATATTAATAAAATACTGTTTAAAGTATAAACAATTCAGACACTCTGTATGAGATGAACCATCAACAATGAACAGTGGTTCTCCCATTTTCTGCAAAATTATTAAGCCCATTATCACCTTTGGATCATAAATTACTCATGCCGAATTTATTGTAGTTTAAATATTAACATATCGTTAAATCGACTTCTAGGTGACTCTGATTCTACATATATTTAAGAAACTTTCCTTAAGTGGTTACCAATATATGACCGTAATGAATATACCATGCACTCGTGCAGGATATAGAAAAACGATTTTGAAAAAAAAAACCAAGTTGTGCTCTGTTCACTACAACTTCAATTCGATTGAGCATGCACGATGAGCAGTACTAATGAATAATAATAGAAACAATTGAAATCGCCCAAAATGTGTACCGTTCTTCAAATATAATTTCAACAATTCAAAAAATATACACAATACTACAAAAACAATTAAAAATTAAAATAATATATGGTCTGCGCCAAAGCAGTCCCAATGGCGTCTTGAGCGTAATATGAAATATGAGATCGACTAAAAAAAAATTACAAGTAATTATCAAAAAAACCGTTTTTTTTATTGCAAGACCATGGAAACCATGCGCTTTAGTATCGTCTTCGTTTTCAAAAGCATTTTGTTAATTGAATGAAATCTATCCATATGTCATCCTTTTCAAAATGAAAACATTTGACATGTGACATTTGTTTTTTACCTAAACTTTTTTACTGTTCCACTTAAACAAACACACATCATCCAACTGTTATGAACAAACGTAATGGTATGTGCAATAGAGTGTTTTTTTTTCGAAGCAACCAAAATTAATTTTCCACAAATTTAATGGGTAAATGAAAAGGGGAAATCAGTAAAATCTCAATCAGTTGATTGAATTTTCAAATTTTGAAGATATCGGCAACTTTGATATAAACTCAAGAATTACCTACGATTAAAATTGATAATTTGGGTTCTTTCTTCTTCGAAGGCAAATGAACTTAAATGAATATCAATTTTTTGGTTTTTCTTGATTTTCTTAAAATGTTTATATGCGAACTTTACGAAAATGATACTAAATTCTCTCTTAGCTCAACTTAAGCGGTTACTGCCTTTTGGCAAAGAAATATGCATTATTTTCACCTATATTGACATTGGATAGAAGTTTTCATAGTAATACCATCGGACAATAAAATTATTAAAAAAATCTGACTTTCCATGCAGATGCACAAAAATATTAAAATAATAATAAATGAGATTAGTGTGTACAAATGAAGTCTGATTGTGACATTAAATATTATACTTCCTCCTAAAGTATGAACGCCTAAAAGCACCCCACAAATAAAATTTTATTGCACACATCAAATACAATACATTGTCACAGTAACTTTGCTTTTAACTCACTCATCGTTTTGGCTCTTTGCGATTGTTTGCTTACAATTCCGTTTAAACGATGCCCTTGATGTGACAGTGACACATACAAGTGTATTTTTAATACTATAAACATACATAGTTACAAACGTATATACTTTTTATTCCAGACTATACGAATTCATCCATATACCCAACCCTGTGTATATCAGCAGGTCATAGAGTGGAAAGTGGTAGACAAAAAAAAAAAAAGTTCACATGATAAAAAGGTGAACAAAATATTTCATATATTTTGTGACAATGTCACAATTATTGTTAGGTAAGCGCAAATCAAATATAGCAATAAAATCAAAGTACCAAATAAATGTATTTGGTAATTCTCAGGGTGATAAAAACACTTACGTATGTTTTTATATGTAAATAGTAGAGTGTGTGTGTGTGAGAGAGAGAGAGAGAGAGAAAGAGAGTGAGAGAAATACACAGAAGACACATTTGAAATGTATACATTGAGTTTATAGCTTTTGGGAAGATTTCGTGATACATACATACGTAATCCACACTTGCTTAACTGAGCGCCTAAAAATATGCTCGTAGAAAAATATTAATTTTTAAAATATATATGTAAATACTTGTGATTGGAAGACGGCTTCTGGGTGGATACTATATATATAAAGTATACATTATAAATTGATTTGCTTACAAGAATACAAATCTATAAACTTTCTTAAGTGCAAAGTCGAAGTAAATGTTTTACTTTTGACATTTCTAAAGCAAGAATTTCATATTACTCGTATAACATGATTTTTTATGTGTTTAAGTCAGAATGTTTCACAGCAATGTTTATGGCGGAGAAGCCAAAAACAGTTTTCTAAAGGAAAACATTTCGAAAATCAATAAAATTATATATTTTTTAATGTCGCCCATTGAATTGAATTTGTTCTTCCAAACAAATGGATATAAAAAGATTTATGCAAATACTATACTTATATGTGGCAAGCATTTATAAACAATAAAAAAAAAATAAAATAAAATAAAATAAAAATAAAAATTAAGAAAAACAAGGAAATTTACTTTGAGCACCTTTTTAGGATACAAAACAAAAGAAATGAACAACATCAATGTGGTTAGTTTACTGCCTCAAGGTATACAATAATATTATATTTGCATTAATATGTATTATCTTTTTCGTAATGCCGCCGTTTGACAGTTTCAAGATTTTATTTGATATTTTAAATATGTTGCACATTCCGTAAACAAGTAAGGTATTTATTGAGGTATGACAGCGATCGAGATATTCAGAATCGTTAATAAAATCAATTATCACCCACGGCTATTTGTCATCTCATTATTATATGTGTTCCTTATTTAACATACATTTCCACTGTGTTTATGTGTTTTGATAACATACTACATGTATACATACAACACGTGTATGATATTATTACAATATATAAAATAAATTAGCATAAAACTAAAAGAGAAATACATAAAATAATGCCGTACCATTTGTACAGATGGCTAAGAAAGTTTAATGTTAAAATTAGCAATTAAATAAATTAGCAAATATAATAAAATTGTCGGCACTTTGACGATGACAAATCAGCTTGGGCATACCTGTAGAAAGCTGTCATTTTCATAAATATTATTCATACAGAGTTCATAGATTTTTAAAATGGTATAACAGTACAAGTTGGTACATATTTTTTGAAATCAGCTTAGGTTCGGTCAACTCGAAATGTCATCATAAGAAAAAATATTTTGTAGGGTTTTCTGATCCAAATATTATTACAAAATAAATAAATAAAATAATCATACAACTATAGATTGTATAACGATACAATTAATGATTTACGAAACGCTGAGTAAATTTAAGGCGTAAATTTAAGGCTCATAAAAAGTACAAAAAACCTCATAAATACAACCACAAAAGATTAGTGAGGCGTTCATAAATGAATTGGCTTATAGAGGTAGGTAACTTATTTTTCTCAAGACGCATAAATAAGTCAAAGAAATGGTCTTAAATTCATCCCAGAAACGAGTCATAGTTCATCCAATTCATACATTTTCTATAATCCATAGTTAAGTCTCATTTATGATTCATATTTAGGAGTCTTTTATGACTCATTATTAGGACTCACAAAGTGGAAGCACCCAGGATGGAAATAATACTCGTATACACTTTATGAGCTTAAATATGATCAAAACACTCTTGAATAAAAGTAGTTAGTCTTTTGGTGTATTGGGTATTCATGAAATTTTGTCGTTAATGAGTTATGAAAATATGAATATATGTATATATACATAGTGCTTTCATAGGTATATTATATATTTATCTGTTTGATGTCAAACAAGCAAATGATTTTTGTGATATTTTGAATATCATTGAAAGTACTGTTAGTATGAATGACTTTTAGCGGGAGGAGAATTGGAGCTGTGGAATAATAAAAAATTAAATATGTGGCACTAAAGGGTCTTTGGCCGATCTTCTTTTCCAATACTATTTAAATTAATTTTCTACACTATTAGAAGGCATCTATTTACATTAGTCAGTTCCGTACGGCAGAACTCTTGTGACATTATTTTTTCTGAGCTTTGTCACAGAGCTTTTGGAAGGTTTTTCACTGCCGCACAAATTTCCAATTACTTGCCGACAGGTGGGCACCATTCGAAAGAACAATATTTTCGATATTAAAGTCGCCGCTGCACACTAACCACTAAGCTATGGCTACTACTGAGCATTCTGCGATGCATTAGCAAAATATATAATGATTTTTGTGATAACAGGGAGTGTTCTGCATCAGCAGATCTGATAATCGAGTGGCAAAAATTCCGATGACCAGTTAACTGGCGTCAAGCTTTATCTGTGTGGAATTTCGGCTGTTGTTTGCGACAAATACGCGTATACGATGTTGGTAACATTGGATCGATTTCACATCCATCATACTGGAAACATGTCTTCATCAACATGTTTCGATCATGTTTCGTGTTGCTGCAAAGTCGATCAGCCTCATTTTGTTATCGTACATGTTCTATAACTTTGATTATAACTACGGGTGTATATGTTAGTTGTAGATTCTCTCTTCTCTCTCTCTCTCCCTCTCTTTTTATCTTGCTATCTATATAGGTGTAACTTGTTATATCGCTCTAGTATGGTTTCACATTTAAGCAAGTATACAGGAGTATATGTTCTCTTTATTATTTGCATATACACATATATATTCTAATCATAATATCTAGCTCGTGATCATTTAAATGAATTCCAATCTGGCTAATCTGATGTGATCATAAAATCTTAATTTTCTTCTATGACAAAATGCTATATAAGCATTGATAATACATCTCTCTCTCTCTCTCTCTATCTCTCTATACCTTCGCATGTAACTATTTCAACATCCATATGTATTAATATGTTATATATTTATATATGTATACATACACATATATATGTACAATATAGAAACTTATTGATTTTTCAACGTTGATTTGTGTACTTTTGATTTATATTCTAATTCTAATACTTGTATTTGTTTACATATGTGTGCACCTACCAAAAAAATCTAAAAAGAGTAAAGTACATACAATTTTATTTTGTTTTGCTTGTAATTTACGCCTGTATTTTATAAACGTGCACATAGATAGAAGTTATTCATTATCGTTGTTGGCATTGATGATGAAATCCATTTATTGCAATTCGGCTAAAGAGACAAAAGAGCAAAAATTTCAACTTACTTTGAAAGTGGGGAAATTTCACATTTTTTTTTTGTGGCTTTCATCTTTCAAAACAAGCAAGTAATGAAATATTCAATTTCTCAGTTAATTGGGTAATAAAATAAAAATAAATTTGCAACCAAATCGATACTAGACTGGGTCAATTTTGCAATTAGGTATGATATGAATACTGCACGCATAACAAACTGTGTAATCAACAAGTAATTTCATTCAACCTACGACCGCAATTACATGCTTACGATGCTGTAAGTTAATCTCATTAAAGTTTATTCAATAAATTTCGTTTTTACGAATTTTATTACCGTTAATGAGAAATGTGAATTAAGTCAATTAAGATACAATATAAATAACCTTTTGGGCGAATGGCAAAGAAATAAAAAAAAACCAATTACTCTTTAGATGTGAAGTTGCAATCAAATATGATCGATCTGCAGCAAGGTTATACTCATGATAAGTCCATGAGTATTGAATTCTACGTATCTCAATGTAATTTATACTGTTTGTATTAATTGCAAAAATATTTTTGTCTCTATTTTTATACCCTGCATAATGCAATATGCATGGTATATTCATTTCGGTCAGATGTTTGTGTCCACTTGAAGGAATCTCCGGAGATATAGACATGGATATATATTCGTGATCAGCGTCGATTAAATTTTCGATTTAACGATGTCCGTCCGTCCGTCCGTCCGTCCGTCCGTCCGTCCGTCCGTCTGTCTGTCACCTGGCTGGTTCGCACGATAACTTGAGTAAATATTGAGCTATTTCGATGAAATTTGGCATAAGTAATCTATGATCCAAGGGTACGGAGGGGATTGATATTGGGCATGATCGGTCAATAACCACGCCCACACCAAGCATTCAAAGCGACTAACCTCGAAATTTTCAAAATCTTTAACTTGCTATAACTCACACAATATACCACTTGGGACAATAATATTTTGCACATAGAGTTATGTTATACTACTATATAACCTCACCAAAAGTGGATGAGCCACGCCTACTTTCTAGCGTAGCTCCCATACAAAGTGTCTGTACTTCTTTTAAATTGAAACTGCTGTAACTTCTACAATCTTCTGTCTAGAATAACCATAATTGACACTTAGATTAACACGGTAGTCAGAAATAACATGGCAGAAAATCAATATGCCACGCCCACTCCTTTTTGGGTCTCCCATACAAAGTTGCGGAAATTAAAAAAAATGTTACCGGTTATAACTTGCAAACTATTCAGCGTAGAATAACGAGATTTAAGGTGTGGATTAGTATTGTACGAGCAACTAGGCTTACAGAAAATGGGCGCACCACGCCCAGTGTTTATCGTAGCCCCCATACAAATTTTAAATTGAAACAGCTGTAACTTCGGCAATCTTCTGTCTAGAATAACCATAATTGACACTTAAATTAATATCGTAGTCGGCAAAAATCTGACAGAAAATCAGTGTGCCACGCCCACTCCTTCATGGGTCTCCCATACAAAGTCGAGTGAATTAAACTAAAATGTTAAGCTCCATAGCTTACAAACCATTTAGCCTAGGACAACGAGACTTAGGGTATGGATTAGTATTGTACGAGCAACTAGGCTCACAGAAAATGGGCGCACCACGCCCAGTGTTTATCGTAGCCCCCATACAAATTTTAAATTGAAACAGCTGTAACTTCGGCAATCTTCTGTCTAGAATAACCATAATTGACACCTAAATTAATATCGTAGTCGGTAAAAATCTGGCAGAAAATCAGTGTGCCACGCCCACTCCTTCATGGGTCTCCCATACAAAGTCGAGTGAATTAAACCGAAATGTTAAGCTCCATAGCTTACAAACCATTTAGCCTAGGACAACGAGACTTAGGGTATGGATTAGTATTGTACGAGCAACTAGGCTCACAGAAAATGGGCGCACCACGCCCAGTGTTTATCGTAGCCCCCATACAAATTTTAAATTGAAACAGCTGTAACTTCGGCAATCTTCCGTCTAGAATAACCATAATTGACACCTAAATTAATATCGTAGTCGGCAAAAATCTGGCAGAAAATCAGTGTGCCACGCCCACTCCTTCATGGGTCTCCCATACAAAGTCGAGTGAATTAAACTGAAATGTTAAGCTCCATAGCTTACAAACCATTTAGCCTAGGACAACGAGACTTAGGGTATGGATTAGTATTGTACGAGCAACTAGGCTCACAGAAAATGGGCGCACCACGCCCAGTGTTTATCGTAGCCCCCATACAAATTTTAAATTGAAACAGCTGTAACTTCGGCAATCTTCTGTCTAGAATAACCATAATTGACACCTAAATTAATATCGTAGTCGGCAAAAATCTGGCAGAAAATCAGTGTGCCACGCCCACTCCTTCATGGGTCTCCCATACAAAGTCGAGTGAATTAAACTGAAATGTTAAGCTCCATAGCTTACAAACCATTTAGTCTAGGACAACGAGACTTAGGGTATGGATTAGTATTGTACGAGCAACTAGGCTCACAGAAAATGGGCGCACCACGCCCAGTGTTTATCGTAGCCCCCATACAAATTTTAAATTGAAACAGCTGTAACTTCGGCAATCTTCTGTCTAGAATAACCATAATTGACACCTAAATTAATATCGTAGTCGGCAAAAATCTGGCAGAAAATCAGTGTGCCACGCCCACTCCTTCATGAGTCTCCCATACAAAGTTAAGGGAATTAAACTAAAACTTTTAAGCTCCATAACTTACAAACCATTTAGCGTAGGACTACGAGATTTAAGGTATGGATTAGTATTGTACGAGCAACTAGGCTCACAGAAAATGGGCGCACCACGCCCAGTGTTTATCGTAGCCCCCATACAAATTTTAAATTGAAACAGCTGTAACTTAGGCAATCTTATGTCTACAATAACCATAATTGACACTTAAATTAATATCGTAGTCGGAAATAATCTGGCGAAAAATCAGCGTACCACGCCCACTTCTTATTGAGGCTCCCATACAAAGTTGAGGAAATTAAACAAAAATATTAACCACCATAACTTAGAAACTATTCAACGTAGGACACCAAATTTAAGGTGTGGATTAACATTGAAAAATTAATTGGATTTACTAGAAAGTGGTAAGCCACGCCCACTTTTTATATAGCTCCCATACTAAGCCTCGGAATTATCTTAAAATCCTTTTACTTCGTCAAAGTCAACCATATTTCGGGTGTAAATTAGTAGTATATGCAAAAATTGTTTCTCGAAAAGTAGAAATAAAAGAAAAGTTGGATATTCGAGTAAACTTTTTATATATAAATCTACATATGCAGGGTATAGTTTGGTCGGCCCCAGCCGACTGTAAGGAGATTTTTTTTTTTCTTTTTGCATCCATATGTATCACGAGTGAGAGAAAGAAATTACAAACATGCCAATGCTTTACAAGTGTAAAGCAATATTGATGTAATACAAGTTTTATAACTGGTTGTACTGCACTCCACCAACTAAGTTGAAAACAATTTTTTTTTTATAGCTTATAATTGCGTACTGACATGAATATCACTCTATACATACATATTGTATAGGGGAGTGTTGAAAAATTACGCATGATTGGAGATTGTAAATAAAATTACCTGTTTTTTTTTTATGTGATTTTGTAAATCAATTTTGGTTTTTAAATTTTTAATTATGTTTTAATTAAAAACCGCGCTCATCACCTCTATCTCACTTAATCAATGCTTGCAAATCAGTAAAGTGGAATATGGGTCATGGCATCAATATCAAAAGATGTTAAGTACAAAAAGGAAAATTACTTTATTACCAATAAAAAGGACATTATTAAAAAATGAGATGTGCATATAGTAATTGGTTTTGGTTTTTCGTATTGTTATGAATTTACATTCGCAAAGAATTTTAACAAAGTATTGTTTAATGAAAAAAAAAATGCCAATTGAAGTAAAATCGTGACTGGAATTGATTGCCAATCTGAAATCAATAATTATGAACTTCAACAAAGCTCAAAAAAAAAAAAATATATACAAGTAGTTTGTACATATAGAGCATAAATTTGAAAAAAAAAATTACACAACAAAAGAATAACATGTTTACAACAAGCTATGAGAAAATACAACAGCATCCGATAATGGAATAAAATATACCAACATATGGATACTCGTGTGTACACGCAATGCGAATAAAAATAAACATAAGACAGACAACAAATATGCCGTGACAACTGTATGCATTGCAACGAGACAGATATGTTGTCTGAAATTTTTTTCAAGTGTGACGAAATTATGTGTAGGTAAAATATACGCTGAAGTATGAAGAAATCGATATGATGAAAACATGCATTTTAACAAATAGTGATTTTGTTTTGCATTTTTTTATAGACTCTATTATAGTAATCTCAATCTCACATGTTACAATTCTTATAAGCAATAAGCCTGCTTAATGCCCATAATTTCAACAAAAGTTGTGAGAGAGAGTTTCTAAAAAATCTTACTGCCCTATATCGTAGCAATATTTAAGAGACTGAACGAACTGACAAAAATCGTACTATCAAAAATGATTGTCTTCCATCGATGAACGAGATTCAGTCTCTAGCAATTGAACGACTCTAAACATATTTTCCACTGTATTCCATCAATTTAATCACAAAAGAAGCCAAATGAGTTCTCAGGCATGAATCCAATGGAATTACTTTGGGACAAACTTGATCGCTGAGCATAAAATCTCGAGCCAACCAGTCAAATTTGCATGTGGAATTCCTTAAAGCAAGTCTGGGACAAATTAGAAGAGGAAAGATTCCGAAACATTGTCGAAAGAATACTAAAAATATGCGTTGTTCTCATCTAATCAAAATATGGTCTTTTCAATGAAAAGGATTTAAAAAATTAGGAGACTGGACAAATCTTGAACAAGAGCATAATGTTACGGGAATTGTCGCCGCATAAAACGAAATACCCTGTGTCAACACACTAATAGTGCCAGTATTTTGGACAAAACGTCACTGTCGATACAGCATCATCAGCCCCAGAAAATCGATTTGTAGAAAATTGAGAAGCCGAGAGCATTCAAAATCTATAAATCTTTCGTAATGCCTCGTCTCAGATATGATGCTGACTTTTGAATAATTTTCACGACAACTGATATGATTCTTGAAATTTTCGAGAGGAAATGCTACAAGCATGATGCTTTCAATATAGCTAAACATATTGAAATCTAACGGTTGCATTGGCTTGGAATGGAGGAATAGCAAACGGATGAAACAGTTCCAGCAAAGAAAGTGTTCTGACTCAGGTGGAAATATGAAATTCTATTTCTATATTCCATTCATTAAGAGAACCACATCTCGGCGTAACTTCAAATCGCTTTAGATATTTAAATATTTATTACCATCATCATATATGGCCATTACAAGTATAACGCTTCCCAAGTATGGACAGGTCTACGTCCCGGAAACATTCGACCATGTGGTCCACCAAGGTCCATTCACCTCATCAGAATACGGAAATGCTTTGTACGGGAACAAAACAAAGCATTTCTGTATTATTGCTGTTACAACAACAACAACATGGCCATTACAACCCGTTATCGAGTTACGGCCGACCTCAGCAGCTCCATCCAGGCTTCTCTGTTTTGCACGCGCCTTCTCCAATCAGTTACACCAAGCGCAGATCGGTTAGGCATGGCTTTCCCCTTCGTCGTCGTCCAACAGCTTCCGTTTCAAAAACCTTTTTCGCCGGAGCGCAGCATGTCCTAGCCACCGCAGACGCTGAATAGTGATGCATTGATCTATGTCAATGTCTTCGTAGAGCTCGCACAGTTTGTGGTTCATTCGAATACAATAGTCGTCACCGACGCAAACAGAATCGAAGATCTTGCGAGTAATCTTTCTCTCGAACACCCCATGCGTGGCTGCATCAGTCTGCGACAAAACTCATTTAAATATGTATACTCGTATTTTATTGCTGTTCTGAAAAGGTTCAAATGTCTCGATGATATGACATATGCTCGTATTGTCATGAAATTATATAATATATAAATATTACGTTGTGATTATTTTCCATAAAAAACATACAATCAATAAAATAAATAAAAATCTGTTTTATATGTTCTTCGAGGTGCATGTCCAATCAGCTGTTTTGTGTACTGATTCTGTATTAATTATAAAATTCTTTCAACCATAATTGAAATGAATTGAATTGCTTTCTACTTCATTTTTCTTATCATTAAAATCATCATGTGACATTTATAGGGTACGAAGAAGCCTTTGGCTCGGCTTTTCTTCCAATACCGTTTTGTAATGTTAAATTTTTTGGACTGTATTAGAAGGGATCTATTTATGTTAGACGGTTTCGAATGACGAGAATCTTGTGACATCAATTGATGAGCTACTGCTGATAGTAATGGCAACTCCATTTATTGTTGAACAGGGAGTACTACAATATAATATACATATAGTTGTGGAGTTGTATTACTTATGCCTTTATGATGCTTATCAATATTGTATTTATCCTTTATTTGATGAACACATGATATCACATACTTAGCAGAGTAACATCAAAATAACGATTTTATATAATGAAGAGTATGAGCATACGGAAATAAAGGGAAAATAAAAAGAATACGTACATATTAAGGTATATTGTTTGAGTTTAATATGTATGCGTTCAATCATATAGCTTTGAAGTTAACATAAATGTGAATATTTTGGTCCAATAGTTATATCGCTGACAAGAACAAGAAAAAAAAATCAAAAATTAACTATAGACTACAACAATTTTGTTTTTTTTTTGGGTACTATACATAATGATAACAACAATAAGGACTTTCAAAAGATTATCTCACTTTGTGTGATTCTTTATGATTTTTTTTTCTTTTTGTATTTTGCAAAGTGTTCTGCTGTGTATGACATTTTACTTTCATGTTTAATGTCACTAAATAAAAAAAAAATTATAATAATAAAAAAAAAACAATGAAGCACAATTTCCTTTTATATAATGCTATTATAATATTAAAAATTATTCCTTAAGTGAATACAAAAAAGGGATCAGACAGCCTATTTGTGAAAAATAAATGTGATGGCAAATGTGACACAATATTACATAATATTCCTTATGAACATGATTTAAAATAAATATTCAACAAATACAGAGAAAGAGAATATATTTTTAAAGATGGAGTGCAAAATTGTCCTACCATGATTTGGGCACACCTGTATAAAATTGTCGTTAAAGCTCAAAAAACAAAAAATTTAATGTCGTTGATGTAATAAATGTATAGTAATGTATAGTAATATTTCCCTCAAACATGCTTATTTCCTATCTTTATATTTATTATACCTTTCATAATAAATATCATTAAATCAACTCAATTCGTAAAATTTCCACATTTTCCTCACTTCAGTGAATATTAGCCAAAATCACCATAGAAAATCACTTAATCAATCATGATAAATTTGCCCAATTCATTTGGTTTTGATTTCTTTTTTTGTCGTTTGCATATAAGAATATTATCTAATAATTGTCTTTATTATTTTCTACCATTATATTGTATCGCAAATATATATATCGTATATACTTACATCAATATTTTTCTTGTATTCCCACTTTTGCGTAAGGTAATATTTCTTAATTAAGATTAACTAACGGAACGACTGAGATTGAGTGCGCTGAAATTGCATATTTTCGAATTTAATGAATCTCTCTAATGAGCTAATTACAATGTATAATGGCTTCTATTTAGAATTAGAATTTTCGATATTATATATTTGCAGGTATTATTGCAAATTTTAATAATGTATAATTAGTTATAAAGTACAATACAATATATAACGAATTTGTAATAGCAATTATTTGAAAATTGTATTGTAGAATTCATAAATTTTATTTGAAAAATCACCGAATGCCAATAAAAGTAATCTTCTTTTTGTTTTCGGCATAAAAATCACATGAATGAATTGAATAATAAATTGACAATGACAAAAATAAGCCCAAAAAAACAATTCCAATTAAATAACGCTCATACTCAATTAGTTGCATATATACGTACAAGTACATATGTATGTGTAAGTATGTAAGTACACATATGGATGTACGTGTAGGCGGTTTGGAAAGTTGTGAAAACGACATCAATAATGTAGTACTACAATCGAACAAATATTTCGACGCCATTTTACTATTACATCTTTCATTAGATTTCCATTAGAACTTGACAAGTTAAGATATTGATTTATTTTAATGGAAAAAAAATAAAGATAAAGATACAAGATGGTGGAAGTAGTTCTCATTTATTTCCAACTGTGCACTCATGAGCATTAGAATGTAAACGCGTGGTCATACAGGTGTTGAAGATGACCCATGCAAATGACGTCCAAATACAACGATTAAAGTGCAGCTCTGGCTGGCTCTAAAATTTCTCTCGTATATTGTACAATTTTCGATATTTGAAGCATCTGTCTAACTGAGTACAGCAAAATGTTAATCATGAAAATTGTTTGACTCGACGCTCAATGTAATTTGATCAACATTGATTTTTTTTATCTTTCAACTTTTAAAACTTTTCAAACTACGATCGTACAAGTGCTCATACATAACCCTTGTAGATAAGACAATCAAAATCAATTATAAAGAATAATCATTTGGTAAATATGCATAATAATTTGAAATCAACACAACATTGAAAGGGAGAGGAACACAACAAAAAAGAAGGCGTGTATTATACAGAAAAAAAAACTACACCATTTTTGTACGTGTGTATGTGTTTAAGTAATTATGATATTAATCAAAGTTATAAATTTATATAATGATATCTATAGTAAACAAGATAATTAAGTTCAAACTGTCGAATTATGTAAAATGCGATGCGACGAATCACTTTGATTTGCCTGCAATTTTGTTTTTGTTCTATTAAAAAAATTCAAAAACAAAAAGTGATTCATCGCTTCGCATTTTACATAATTCGCATTATTCGGGAAATTATTTTTGAGGAATGCTGTTGCTTTGAAAATACTCTGAATAAATACAATATGAAGTTAGGTTGAGAGAGGGCACAAGTAAGTCAGATCTACTACTGTTGTGATTTTTCCTACAACAGATACCACTAATAAGGAGTATTCTTTTCAGTTAGGGCTATTTTTGTGCCTTGTCTTGTTAGTTCATCGGCTGTACAGTTACCCCTGTATCCTATTATCGAACATAGAATAATATTAAATATAGCTTTGATCTTTGGTTGGAACATATTTCAGTAGTCAGGTAGCAGGAATGAAATTAAAAACATAAACGCAAGAGATTTAAGATTTGTGATTTTTTTAACCTCCTTGAAATATTATACATGAAAGTACATTGTGTATAGTTCACAGAAATCTAAGGAGTTTACATTAATCAATTTAGGCTCACAAAATTCAAATCTGATTTTTTTTTTTTTTGATTACATAAAGATATAAATTAAACTAAATTGTTCATTAAATAGTTTAGTAATTGTAAAATCAAAAGTAATGGCCCACAGTTACACCCAAATAGGAACATCATTTTGATTAGAACAAAGGGGCAATATATAAAAGTTGTTAGAATATGTTAACGCTATACTCCATTTCGATAACATCTAGAACTGCGAATTATGAAGTACTAAATGAAAATTCCTTTGAAACGTGTGACTTCGAGCATACTCATCAAGTAGCGCCATTTCTGACTTTCTTCTGCGCAGCTCTTCTTTACATGTTTCTCATTATTCTAATTCTAATTCTTATTCGATTTTTGATTATGGAATACATATTTTTAATTTAAACTATTTTTAACCATTGCAATTCCTATTTTCAGTACACAATTCATTTTTTAAAAGACAAATAGAAAATTAGTTATTAATAAAAGCTAAACAGACAACCTCACAATGAATATATTTTAATTTATTTTACTTAGCTATTTGATTGAATGTTACACATATGAAATGTTTGTTTATGAAAGTGTCATGACATTTTATTGATTCTACACCAGTGTATAGACCAATTAATTGCTTCCAAAGCAGTCCCAATTGGTTTAATGGTGGATTTCAATATGAGTATTTTATTAATAATTTACAATTTAGATGCATTATCAATTAATCAATAAAGTTTGGCTGCTTTCAATTTACCATGGGATAGCTTTAGATTCATTGATTCCTAATATGCCATTTCTCCAGCCAATATTGTATATTATTCACGTGACTTTATAGTTTTAATATTGCTTTACGGGGATTATCGTCGTCACTCAAATATCGCTATATCGTCTGCAAATATTGAAATAAAAATATTGCTATTTCTTGGCAGATCTGACCTTTAGGGTAGGTGTTTGAGAGGAGTACGAATCCTATATAGTTTTTGTAAATATTATCGGGAAAGCGACATCCGATTTTGTAGAACAGGTCTTCATAACAAATTCCATTAAAAGCTTGTACGACATGTAAGAATACTACTGAACAGTACTACTGGCGTGCTTCGAAAGCTTTTGTAATTTGTATGAATCGGTGAACTTGTTCTATCGTATCATATTTTGCTCTGAATCCAAAATGGATGCAGGGATATAATAGGTCCGTTCGCGTACGTAATAGTTTTTACAAATTATTACAAATTTTACTTTTTCTTACTGGAAATATGTTCGCGTACGCCAAAAACCAGTAAAAGAGGAGAAATTGAAAGAGCAAATTATTTCCTCTCTGTGATAATTCTTGCAAATTTATACTAATAATATTTTTACTAGTAAGAATTCGTAACAATGAAAAAAACAACTGTTCTTACTGGCAAGTGACAGAACTGAAGGAGTTTGCAAAGCACTAGTAAATCTTACAAATTTTCCGTTCGCGTACTTTTTCTCATTTGTTCTCATTTTTAGAGCAGATTTTTCTTACGCTCTTGAATCGTGTTGATAGAGAAATTTTACTAGTAAAGTACGCAAACGGATCTAATATTAATTATTTCGACAATTAGTTTTATCTTTGACATTAATAGCTTTTCAAATGCTTTTGATAAGACAGTGAGTAGGCTAATAGGCTTGTTCGACGTTACGAGTGGTTTTGGAATCATAATTATTTGTAAAATGTTCCATGTTGAAGGGAAATTTCAAAGACGTAAACGGCAGCTTGTTGACATTTAATTATTTTCTTATGATTTTATTAAGTTTAATTTAATTGGTAGACTTAAATATCTCGTAGGTTCACAAAGAAGCGTTTTCATGGCAAATTCTTACTATCAAAAGAATTGACATGCTTGCCAAAATGTGGATACCATTTGAAAAAAAAAAATTTGATATTTAAACCCACGACCTACATATCAGAAGGCCGATGACATCCATTTTGAGGTGTTGCAATTATAGCAGCTCCAAAAGCCAACTTGGTACCTTTCTAAGCTCTCAGTCACCGCGAAATGAATAAGATCAGGATTCTGGGATTCGAATGCAAGAAATGTATACCCTAGAGTTGCAAAAAAATTGAGAAAACCTTCGTTCTGCAATATTATGCCTAGGAGGACTGTAAACGGAGATTATTGTTAATTTTTGGGGTACCATTCTTTACAAAATTCTTCAAATACAAAGTTTTACTCTATTGATTAGTAGAGTATCTGACTGTGTAATAACTCTTAAAGTTCAAAAACGGATTTTGTTGCATAGAAATGAACATCAAATTTTGTACTCTCTGTATGAAGATTTTTACAGTATTCAATTGAAAATTTACACTATAAAATTGCGATATATTTTAATTACGATAACAAAAAAAAAGAAAACAAAAAAAAAGGTTAATAGAACGCAGAAACTAAAAATTAGACCAATAAATAATAATAATAACAGTAATAATTGAAAAGAATACCAGAATTGAAGGGCGTGTTTAATTGACGGCAAATCAATATTGATTTAGCACATATACACACACATACAGAGCACTCACACTTGTTGAAGAAATTATTATTATTATTATTATTATTATCTTCTTTATTTATTTTTATTTTATTTTTTTTTTTTGCATTAATATTATGTTGATATTTTGAATACGATTTTTTTTTTATTAAAAAGAAAAATCCACTTTTGTCACAAATTTATTTAATTTGTTGTTTTATTAAATTTCATAATACAACAATAAACATATTATTGCACGTGTTAAATTTGCACAATATCTATCAAACATCCGCGAGCGCGTTTTGGTGCAACAAATGTAACCGATAACAAGTCAGCAATAATCGAGATATACGCTAAATGAAAAAAATGAGAAAAAAAAAACTGCATTTGAGAATATACATATCATTGTATCGTTGTTAATAATACGCGTCGGTATTGCGTCACATCGAATAAATTGTAAAGCACCATATATGCGGTAAAGTGCGAATACACATTGTCGACTAAATCTTCACAGATTGATTCATTTCTCAATTAAATCACAAGCTGTTTGTAAATAGTAGTAGTAAGCGTTAAACAAACGCTTTAATTCATTGACGCTGTCGACACTCACGATTCTAGGACGGTAATGATAACGGTTGACAATATAAACTATATGCGAGATATTGAACCGATAATTGACGTCCGCACATATTGCCTTCTTGAGATAAACTGGATTTTCGGAGTTTGACAAATCGTAACAAATGTTGCTGCCACCGTTGCTGCTGTTCGTGGCAGCGAACATACAACAAATAAATTGTGGGAAAATAAAAATCAAAAAGCAAAAAACAACTTGGAAGGAAACAGAAACAAAAACAAAACCAACTAGTACACAATAAGCAAAAGAGAAGAGTCAAATAAGCATATTTACCCATCATATGTATGTACGAGTACAGACAAACGGATAGACAACACATGTGCAAACAACAGAAATTCGAAAAAAAGAGAGATTCATACCGCCACATTAAGGTAAGAGTATCAGATGAAGTACCGTAACAGCACAAGCCATAGCAGTGAGCAGTAGCAGTGAGTAAAATCTGCAGCATTGCTGCAATAACATACCTTAATACATACATACATATACAATATATGTATGTAAATTGCTTTTTGGGCAGCTCTACTTGCTGCTCATTCAATCAGTACTCAGACGAACAACAGACAAACATATATAGTATTAGACAGGTCGGCAATGAAAAGACAGACAGACAGACAGACAAACGAATAAACGCAGATGTACAGCTGTTTCAAGTATTTTCGTATTCGGAATGATTAATATTACTACTTGTACACTCACTCACATTCTCGGTTTTTTTTTTTTTTTTTTTTGTTCTCAATCTTGCCATATATTCGTATTTGATTCGTTTCGAAACGACAAACGGGCCTGCATAAAATTGCTCTACTAAACTTGTACAACCTGTATGTTAGCCGATTGGTGAGTGAACTGAATGTACTTATAAAGTAAAATATCATATAGGTGGATATTTCAAAATTATTGTAGTCAATGTTCAAGTGTTTGGTTTTTTTTTTTGTATTTTATTTTTTTTTTATTTATTATTTGTAAATATAAATAAATCATAAAAAAAGGTTTCAAAACATGTTTTAAAATTGGTTTCAATACTGTTTATTTCTCATTGTATGTAAGTGTTTCTGCATCAGCGGTGTTTGGAATCCTTGTTGACCTCAAAATTTTATATTTCTTTAATCTTTGGAAACATAAATTCATGCAGATGGAAATAAATTTAATTTAATTAAGTTATTTTTTTATTTTAAAATATACATAAATGTTGATAATAATAAATCTTATTCGCAAAAATTGTAAATAGATTTATACAATCGTAATACGAAACGAACGGAAAACATATTTTAACACCGGCAATTATCAGAAAATAAATAGCAAATGGAAACAATTATAATCTAAAATAAAAAAAAAAAAACATCAACAACAAATAAACAGTTAATCGATGAGAGCTTAAATAAAAGAAATAAACTCATTGATAGGTTGATAGCAAGCATGAGAGCCACCAAATGAAAAGGAAATAGTAGTGAGAAGCTGCAGCACAAATACGCATGTTAAAATGAATCGGAAATATTAGAATAACTACAAATATGCTGTTGTATGTATCTATTTATGTATGCACGATTGTGGAAATATTTCTTAGGCACGACATATTGAAAATGTTTTGCAATAGCAAAAAAAAAAATAAGGAAAAAGAAAGAGAAACAATAATGCCAAAAATTAATAATAAACAAAAATATATACATATTTTTATTTATTCTAGTGTCAAATCATCACATTGTTTTTTATAATTCTACGTCAAACTATGCAATAAATATGCGACTGTTATTGTATCAATTTAAACAGATGTTTTATATTGTATATTATAAGATTTGGTTAATATTTTATTTATTTACAAAAAAAATCCTTATCCTACTTATTTGAACATTTATTCGATATACATATATCGGAAAATATTATTTTTTTTTTTCATTTCACATTTCATTTACATAATTTCTATTTATCTAATATAACTAACATCGAACATTTAACATTTTTATGTTATATTATTGAAAAGCTTTATTAAGCGCGCACTAAATGTTATTTATTTTAGAATGCCAATAGTGATCCAACATTTAACACTTTTCATCCCGATGTTCCATTTCTTAAACTCTAATATGCAAAACTATTACTAATTTTTTAAATATTTTTTTTTTCATGTTGCACTTATAGTTACTACCTAAAAAATTGTTAATTGCTTACCGACAGGTGGGTACCGTACGAAACACTACTATTTAAAGTAAATTTATTTTTTCGTTCACGTGTGATGTACAAAAAAAACCAAAATTTTCAATAACCTTAAAATCATACACAATTTTAAAAGTAAGCATTACGAATTCTCTAGAATAGTTAACTGACGCAAGTTAATTATGATTTCATTTAAGTTAAATAGATTCAACTCTGATCTTCGATTTTCCAAAAGCTGGCCTGCCAGTTCCATTTTTAACCCTACGATTAACGATAGCTTCGACGTTGAAAAAAAAGCGATAGGGTATACAGGGACCCACTGTGTTATTTCCGTTATTAAAGTGTATTTCGATGATTTTATATGTTGAATTATGGTTGCATTAAGTGCCTAGTTAGTTAGATTAAATCCAATGTGGAAGAAAGAAGAGATTTTTGATAACAAATATTTTATTTAACAATTTCAAATTAAAGAAAATACAAAAATTTTAAAATTAAACCGTGTTTCGTGCTTAAGTGTTGTTCAATGCTAGAGTGCATGTTTCGCACTGATACATTAATATGGAATGTTCCAGGCAAACTGCTTTATTGCACGTATAACAATATGGTATAACCTGGGTTTGCGCCGATGTCCATCCATAAATGGCATAAATGGCATGATGGCCGACATGTACGTGGTGAATATCCAGGGGCACCCCCAACTATAGATGTCGGTACTATCTGTAAGAGCAATGTAAATAAAATGTATTATTATAAGTTATTACTGCCTTTGTGTTACAATAGTACAAATTTACCTTTACGTCAAATGTATTCATAGGCTCCGATTCACCTTTGGTCACTTTTTCTGAGCTGTGTCACAGAGTTTTGTTCTTTTTTTTAAGTTCTTTCATGGCAAATTGACAAATATATCAATAAAGTAATGTTGCATTATTTAGAAATATTTTACCATATATTAGAGAAATATGTCTAATTGATGTCGCGAACAGCAATCACAACTGATTGGCATACAAGTGTTAATTTTTTTTTTATTGACCTTATAACCACAGCATAAGTATAGTGTTATTGATTTTGAGCGCACAAAGCTTAGCGTCATATAAACATATATCGTAATCAACATTGGAAATCGAATTGTGGTTGGTGCCTACGCTAAAATAAATTTTGCACGTTGTGTTCTTTATCGAATGTGTTGGTAGTCAGTTATCAATTCGGGAGATGCTCGTTGCAATTTCAACAGATCTCGCGATATTTTCACTCGTTGTTCTTATTCTAGTCTAAACAACTCTACTGGATTTTCCAGAAATGAATTTATAATACATACATACAGCGTGGTAAAGGAGGTGGGGGTTAGGGGACATATCCTCCCTTAGTTAATGGTCTAAAACAAATAAAAGTTTTATATGTTTGTTATATCATAATTAAATACATTAATTTTGTTATTGATTAGTAAAGATTTGCAGCTATCGAAAATTACTCGAAAATTCATAGCATACAGAAAACAGTTTTTGTAGCAAATTAAAGAGGAAACATGTACATTTCCGAAACATAAATGAGCTTGAAAGCGATAGATTACTTCGAGAAAAACAAGGAAACACCATCCATCGTTCTCAATATCGTAAATTAAATATCGATCCTTTGAGTATACCAAATTTCATGGTCAGTACTGTTTTTAGTGCATCTAACAGAAATGTTAATTGAGATAACTTGTAAAATACTGTTAAAATTACGATTCTAAATATTTGTGCAGAAATAATAAGAATTTATAAAAATCGAATGCTTTATTCTCTTTGAAAAATAAAGCTTCACTCTCTCTCTCTCTTTCTCAGGCACTCTCTCCCTCTCTCCCTCTCTCTGTTTCCATTACTGCTTTCATACATACATAATGTAACATTCACTTCTGCATATAAGGTTTTAGGCGTTATAACGGCGTCGTCAATGAGCAATCAACAGGTTGAATTTTTTTTTTGTCATGCTTACGAATTAAATATGAAAATATATTTGTACATACATGTTTTATACAAATTTCATTGCACACAATACCTTATACAAGCTAAGGCAAAAGATGAATTTCTCCATAATAAAAAGTAACAACAACAACAACAAAGGTACAAAACAAACGAAGAAGAAAACATCCTTGAAGGTTGTTGTGAAACTTTTTATTTTTGTTTTCATCCCTTTTGTATTTTTATTGTTTTTTCTTTGAATTGTTCCTACATTTGATATGGGCAACCAAACCGAAAGGAACAGTACAAATATGTATATAACAATGGTATAAAGACGATGATGAAATTTGAAGATATGTGTACATATTTTTAGGCGCTCCATATACATTTCTATTTCGTACGAATATTATGAATGTATTTTAAAGTTTTGCAATGTAATGAGGCGCATAATTAATACATATTAATGTAACTTACCGGACGTATAATTTATTAAAGGATTTATATTCACACAAAGGATTTTATTTAAGGGTTGGAATAGAATAAAAGCTTAATTTGCTTGAAGGTATTTCGACGTAGGTAGTATGTTTAGTAGTGTTAAGCTTACCTGAAAAGAGAAATGATAAAAAACGAATGTTGAAATCAGTTTAATTAAAGATGACATTAAATATTTTAGCAAGGTTTTAGTTAGCATTTAGTAATTTAGAATATCCTTAATAGTTTTTACGGCAATTTTAATAAAGCGTTTCCTCTCATAAACATCTATATGTAAATATGTAGGTGTTTTTTCGAACAGTACATTTTCCTAGACTGACTCTCTTCACTTCACTTATCATTTCATACGTTGCACTGTTTACCTCATATTCTCATTCTCTGAAACTACTTAGTTACGTAGTTAATCGTGAACTAATGCCAAGGAGTAGTAAATTAATTCCAATGTTGGGCATTAAGAAAAGTAGGCAGTGCAACACATGAAATATAAGTGAAGTGGGAGTCAGTCAAAAGAAAAATGTATTGCTTGGACGGATTTAGCTCTTAAGAGTATATAGAACTGTAAATTTACAACACCTCATTTTTTTTATTCTTTTTTTGTTTTGTACTTCTGTACCATATTCGAAGGCGCATGCAAATATTATATAATATTTATGTACATTCGCATATTTAGATATGTACCGTATTAAATGTGTATTTGTGTATGTTAAGCTGTCGAATATATATGTCTATTAGGGTCCACAAATCGTGTATCCAAAAAAAAAAAAATAGAAGATACTACCTATGCTTCCAAGAATTTGAGCGATGGATCTAAATTGGAATATTTTGATCCTTCGAATTTTCACAATTATGTATTACTAGTTTTTATTTCTGTTTTTACTTTACAATTTGTCACGTTTTCTCCCTATTATGTTGACCCATCCTAATGTGTGTGTAATATGTATGTATTTTTGATTATGTGTTAGAGCCTACACGCAGCGAAAAGGGAAATTATTTTACAGAGAGAGAGAGAGAGAGAAAGGTGTTTTATTCTTCGCGCGTTGTTAAGCATTTGAAGTCATCATATGTTTGACATGGATTTTAAAGTATTATTAACATATATATGTACAAACTACAAGTATGTATACGCGGATATAGTACTTAGCCAGCTCCCTATGTTTATTTGGAATATGGATGAGCGGTTTTAATAAGAGAAATAAGTACTGAAGAAGAAATTCAAAAAAATAATAAATATGTGTACGATCGCATGCAAACGTGCAGAGGATTTAATACAGCTTATTTACATGAGTGGGCGAAGAAACTAAGGCCACAACGAAGCAGAAATGAAAATTTACGTACGAGTATACATACGAGTATATCATTAAGAAAAAATAAATGTACATACATAATGAGATTAATGCAAGCACGGATATTTCAGTGTTACTTCGGTTTCTACTAAAGAAATTAAGACGACATTTTTAGACATTTTTTTATAACAATTATTTTCAAAATTTGGTTCATCATAAAGAAATGTCCAGCATCTGCACATTTTATGCTTTTGTATACTTTTCTTGTAGAACAATATGGCCTCAAAGTAGGCCTTAAAATAACCAAAGCTCTTTGCGGAAAATTTTTATTTCAGGTGTGCGAACAGGTAAAAGTACCTGGGAGCCAATTCCGGCGAACACGCTGGGTGCGGAAGCAATTCGAAGTGTAATTCGTACAATTTTGCCATGGTAGCACTACGACTTGTGACGCGGTGTATTGGCTTGGTGAAAGATCATGTTTTCCTTTTCATATAGGGCATGTTCTCGCGATTTCCTACTTCAATTGGGCTATATAGCTATCGCTATTGATGGTCTGAACTTTTTATAGGTAATCGATGAACAAAACACCGTACGCATCCCAAAATACGTACGCTATGATTTTGACAACTGACTGTTGCATTTTAGGCCACTTTCGGTGAGGTTCGTCAGCTGCTGTCCATTATAGTGTAGTTGTGGATCAAAGTTTTATCCATTGTTATAAGTATCCATCTCGCAGAAATAGCTACCAACACCACTTAGAATTATCGAAATATTGTCGTGATTGGTCCACTATAAGCAAACGCGCATCCATTTCGAAAAGGAAAAGTGTCTCAAGGATAAGTGTTAATGCAAAATAAAGCAGATATATTGCTTCTATATTTTTGAAATGTCAGCAATATCCTGCAACTTTACTTTACTGTTTGGCAAAACAATTTTTGGAACTTTTTTAGTATTTTTCGGTTTCATCACCACTTTTGGGCGACCAGAACGTTCGGTATTATCGGTGTTCATGCAGTCGTGTTTAAAGTCAACATACCACTTCTCCACCATTTCTCTCGATGGAGCAGAATCCACTTATCAAGGGAGAGTAACGCTTATCAAGCCAAACTTTTACTTCAACAGCGTGTCTCCCTCAGCAATGAAAAATCAGTATACGAAATTGCTTTAAATCATTTGAGGCTTTGTTTTGCGATATTCTTGAAACTACTTCATACCTTCTCCATCTGTGAGAGATTGAGTAAATTTTCGATTATTTTCAGTGAAGCCAATTAATTATTAGAAGTGAATAGTGCTCAATTCTCGATAATGATTTTACTCAAAAAAGTTTCTAAATCATTTTATGCATATTTGCGGAGGTCAGCCTGTTCGTTAGTCAGTGAACTATTTCACTATAAAATAATCATTTAAAAATTTAGCCCTATCAGTTGTAGAGGATTGCATTGAAAGAAGCTCAAATTATTTATTTTCATATACTTTAATCTCGGAAAACATAATTTCTTTAAAATGAAACACATTCCTCCTCTCGATATCTCTTTTTTTATGTAACCCACAAGCTTTCAAAATTAATTTTGTTCACTAAGTACGAGTACTACTACGATGAACAGTTAAAGAAGAGCGAGAACATAAATCTCTAAATTGCATCACGTCTTATGCATAGCATATATATTCTTTAAAACTAAAGCTCATTGCAATTATATCAACTGCAGCAGCAATGTAGTCAACTTTGAAGGATTATCATAAAAAAACCACAAGTGTATGCTGCATTTTAAACACGAACAAATGGTGCAAGAAAAATGTTTTTAAAACTTAAATACTCACAATATTGCGTAATGAAATATTGCATTGTGTAATATGTATTTGATACATGATTGGAGTTTAGTTTCTTAAATTTTTTAGATGTTGTTGTGCTAAAACATTTCAAATTTATTTTATTGCAATTACATTAGCACATGAACAATACTCATATACATGTGTATTGTGTAATTCTTCAGTGTAGCAGTGACATGTATAAAATGCCTAAAAATAGTGTTCTATATTATTGTGAATTGTTGACAGGTGGTGACAACTAAATGACAATCTCAAGCCGAATATGCATAGACTGCTGTGGGCGGTTGTGTGTGATATACATACGTTCTAATGCCACCTATTCCTATTATGAATATCAATATTTATGGCATATCATAATCGTCGTCTTCTACATTCTTGATGTTATTATAGTGCTTATAAATAAATACATTTTCTTTTCTTCAGCAATTTGTGTGATTGCTTTTGTCAATGCTACGCATTTATGATTGCCTTGGCTGCTAAACTAAAACGTACCTCTAGCAACATTAATTATATATACATTTTTGAAAGTCACAACCATATGTCATAACCATAATTGACATTTGAAATTAGTCGCGATTTTAATTCGTTTAACGCTCAGATTGATATTCGTATTGACTGAATAATGATGGACAGTTTTAGGTTATTTGTGATACAGCTGTAGCATATTTGTTGAGTGGTTGATTGGTTGGTTATATGCTTGATTGGTATATATGTGTATAGAGGCAGTATATTGGCCGATATTTAAGAGTGGAAAACAAAAAGTTGTTGCAAGATAAAGACTAAGAATTTTTGTGTGTTCGTTTGTGTGAGTGCATGTGTGGCAGTACGTGCGTGCAAATTACATACTACATATGTATATCTAACATACAAATATCAAAATGTTGCAATGAACTTTGCGCAAATGATTTAGTACAATTTGCAAAGCGAAAGAATAGAATATAGAATTTTGAAAGGACAAAATAATTTAATTTTTATTACTAAAGTTGGCTAAGTGGAGTTTTTAAAAAAATATTTTTATTATGGCAAATGGAAGATAAATAAAAATGTATGCTATCATCCATTTAGATGATGCTGTATTAGATATTAAAGTGAAAGTAGAACAAAAGATTCCTGAATAAAATTAAGCAATAATGATTGACCAAATAAATGTTTTGTTTTTTATGAATACCTATTTATATCTTTCATACCAATTTATCATTTGACTTTGTAAAATCTAAATAATTTATGTGTTCTTCTTTCAAACTTCTCATATTTCCAATTTTAAGGTTATTATTACCAATACTACATACATACTTCATTATTGTAGTATGTGGCATATATGTTATCCTTAAACTAGTATGTGGTCATATTTCTGAAACTTCAGTTCAGTGGTGGAGTTACTTGTTTGTACGACGGAGTATTTTAGAAAATATAGTATCATAGCGAAAAATTTGAAAATCCATTCATTTCCATCTCTGTGCATAAAACATTGTTTAAATTGAATATGTATTTTTATTCAATAATCATTTTAATCAATAATTAATCCTTCCCTTAATTCATAGCTTGTCTTGAGAGCATCTAGGCATCATTATAAAAATTTGTTTATGGTATTATATAAAAACATTGCCAAGAAGGGAGCAGCAACACCCTTTGTAGGCCCAGAACCCCTCTGTGGTGTGGGCAAAGGAGCTTTTTCCATACTCATTAAGAGGATTGAAGAATCAGAAAGAAAAACATACTGGGGAAAACCTACCAGGGTTATCCCAATCCAAGACACTTTTAGGGACCTATAACCTAAAACGATTTGAGGAATGTATCAGTTTGAACAATAATAATATAATAATCATCACCTAACAAAAATGGGAATTTTCTCGAATGAAACCTGCTGACATTGCAGGGAAAAGAATGAAATTGCAAAACATGTGTGGGGAACGTGCTCAGCACTTATGCACACAAGAAAGAAAAACCTTAGGTAAGACTTAGAGAAATACTCTAATCCATGATAGGGTTCACAATTGACCTAGGGTCGCAGTGCAATACAACCCTCTAATAATAATAATATAAAATATAAATCGCGCACTAAATTCACTGCATCAGCGCGCGGTGGAGGCGGCCATTGAGCGCCATGCTCATAGCATCGTACTGGGGGGGCCGCCCACCGCCGATAGTCCTCTATGCTTTTTGTTACAAAAGAATCACTTATAGCTCTTTTTAAGCTCATCAGCACATATGTGCATTAATTATCAAAAACATCGACGATCAACTGACAACAGCAACTATTGCGATAACTGACCACAAAACATGGTCAGTTCACCCGTAGGAAAGTATCGGCTTCTTCAAAAATAAACGAAAATCGCAATAAAATAAAGCGTCCGCAAAAGAAACAGTATAATATTTAGTTCGATTTTAACATGAGGCCTTATTTTAGTTTGATGTCACTTCTTCCTACCGGATGAAGTTATCAAATTGTCATACAATCTCAACTCACCTTTTATCACCATAAAAAGTTCTTTTGTTGATAAATTCTTAACTTATGGAGATAATTAAATTTTATTGAATTTGATTCTTTATTTCACTTTATATACACACAATATAAGTACACATGTAATATATTTAATGTTTTTTTTTTTTAATTTGATCTGGTTTATTTAACAACACAATGATTGACATTTAAATTGATTTACTTTTAAAATGTTTTTTAATAATATTCTGACAATATTCTCCTATTTTTACATTTTGCATTGACTACTAGAAATTAGTTTTCTGTCATTTCATTGACATGATTCAAAATTCAAGCGTTTCAAATTAAGATTTCCTCAGATATTAACCCGGCCAGTCTGGGAATTGCATAAATATTTGCACAAGTCGATCGCTAAAACACAGTTTAATAGTTTTGCACACACTTTTTTGAAATATATTAACACAGTATAAATATTATACAAAAATTACCGTTAAATTCAAACACGTTCCCAATAAAATGTTTACATAAACTGATAAAAATGTTCTTTAGCTGGTAATGTACCATTCCATAGTTCACGATAGTGATTTTTTTTTTGAGTTATATGAATTTAGTACAAGTACTATTGCACCTCCATTCACTTGAACCGTTGAACGCATTGTGATTGCATGTAACATATGTAAATAAAGTGGAACGACTACATACACTGGTAATTTGACAATTTTGCGAGCCTACTACTTAGTACACTAACACTTATGTTGCGTTTTTAAATGTGGCTGGTATTTATGCTAGTTTCATATGAAACTAATGCGTCATGTACGTATGGAGACAGATTCAAGTTTTTGTACACGTAAATATATGTATGACATAAAAAAGCCGGTATAAGTACTAGTCTGTCATCTATTTGTCTCACAATGCAATTCGTGTACGTAACGATCATGTGTATGTTTTTTGTTGTGGTTTTTTTTTTAGCTCTATTCTCACGGTAGCGCATATAGATATGTACTACTACGCTGTACAAAACAACTTTATTAAATTAAAATTGTTTAATAGCATATATAGTTACATACATTTTTTTGGAGTAAAACTTTTAATAGAGCGAAATTTGAAAGATGAAAATTCAAGTGCTATATTTGCCATATATTCCATTAAAGCAAAATTTAATGCACCCTCACTCAAAAGAATGCATGTATAAGTAAAGTCTGTTAAAAATAGGTTAAGGCTTGGCTCAACCGCTTAACATGTTATTAATCGCATATGTTAAATCACACCAATAGGTAATTAATAACGTAGTTAATAGACAACATGCATTTTTAACAAATCGCATATATATCTTTTTTTTTTTGTGTGCATTATTTAGATGTTGCTTCAATGGTAAAAACTGGAAAGACTTTATACATACTACTTACATTCCTTAAATAACAATCATTAGAAATAAGTACAAAAAAAACCGATTTTTATTCTGAAAACAAATTACTAACAAATGTCAAGATATGCATTTATTCAAACACATCCAAATTGGCAATTGTCTCGATTGAACAATAATAAATCAAATACCATACTTCAGCGTAAAAGTTTGTCAGAGTGCCAGTGCCATAGTCAAGGGAATCTTCAAATATATTCTTCTTTCCTCCTCTATTTATTTAACGATGTATTTTTCATTGAAGCAATAATTTGACAATAGGTATGTTTTCGTACTTTTCCAGTAACAATTATCAAGTAAACAAATTTCTGAGCATTCGCTCTCAAAGAGAAAAATATGCCAAAAAGTACAAGAACGCAAAACCAGCAAAAACCTACAAGTTTCACGAACAGCTGATACTCCACTAAGTAAATTGCAATTGTTCGTTTGCTTGTTAGTTTCTTTTGCTTATGATCAGCTGTTTTTACTACTTTACTGGCTTAAATTTGTCTAGTAACAATTTGCAACTTCCCCTCAAAATGAAATGTCATTTCGCTCTCTCAATTTCCCATTCTTTGCAAGTTTTTTGGGTACGAGAACGCCAAAAACGTGATAGTTTGTAACAATTATCACAAACTATTGCGTACAAGAACACACCTAATATCTACTGAATATCTATTGCATATCGTTGCTGCGTCAACAAAAACAGTTGTGTTTTTCAGTAATTTATTAGGAGAGCAAAAAAACGCATTGTTTTTAGAGTATTTCTAGTACTACGAGCACATAGATCTTTTGATTACTTCTAAACCAAAAGAGATATAAAAAATCGGCAAATGCAGAAATGTGGGCAATAGATAGTGTTAATAATATGCAATAAAACGTGTTCTTCCATTCGCTCGGCATCACCTAGCCAGCGCAGCCGCTGAATTTTAATGCACACCACTATGTCAGTGTCGGCATACATACAACTCATGATTGTATCTTATTCCATACTCAACGTCAACGCGTAGGTATCATCAGTGATGTGCTGTCCAAGATGTCGTGACTGTACATTTGTTGACACTAGATACTTTCTCTTGCGCTCGTTCACAATAAGACCCATTCGATCTGAATCTCCTTCCAACCCTGGGACGGCCGGGTGTTCATGTCGATATATTATATTTTGTTGAAGATAGTGCCATTAAGTCGTAGATCAGCAGCTCGTATTATTTTCTCCATAATAAGATTGACGAATCACCCTGTCCGAAACCCCGTTCGGTATTAAATGGCGTAGACAGGTCTTTCCCAACATTCACTGCACAATGGGAGTTATACAGTGTTAATCTGCAAAGACGAATGAGCTTCGCAGGAATACCTAACTCAGACATTATTGTGTAAACGTAATCCCTTACCGAACTATTGAAAGCGGTTTTATAATCGACAAAGAGGTGGCGTGTGTCGATCTATTTCTCTTGGCTCTTCTCCAGAGTTTGGCGCAGTGCGAAAATCTGGTCAATGGCAGATTTGCTAGGTCTCAAGGCAAACTGATAAGGTCCAATCAGGTCATTAAGCATATGCTTTAATATTTCACACAGTATACTCAAGACGTCCGTGTATGCAATTCTAAGAAGATTTATATGATGGTAGTTGTCAAAAATTTTGGGGTCTGACCATCAGAAACTGCAGCTTTGTTGTTTTTCAGTCTAGAAATGGTATTTTTGACTTCATCATGCTTGGGTGGTGGAACAGCTGTACCATCATCCGTTATTGGGGTGTTGTAGAACTTTAAACCCATATCCTAGTTCTGTAGGTGAAAAGTACTGAGTCATTAAAGAGTCATTTTTGTAAAGAAATATATTTTAATCATAGTTAGTTAGTCTGATATGTGATTAATTTCTTTAAAAATGCAACATGAAATAAGGCCTTCTGGCCTTTAGGTCGTGGACCCAATTCCCGGCTGAAGCATAAATTTAATTTAATTTAATTGAATTTAATTTAAGATTTTTCTTTCGAACTGTGCCCACCTGTCGGCAAGCATTGGGCAATACTTTCTGCAGTCGAAGTTCCGGTCGAAATCCGTCACTCAAACCCACATTTAAAGCACTGGAATACTGAAATATAATTTGTACAACTAACAAAAGATTAGTTGCACTTCCTGTGTCAACTGTAACAACAGAATCAAATTTTCTAATGTTAGGCAGTTTGTCAAAGCTTCTTAGCTCTCTGACTTATATATTCTGGTTTATTCAAGGGGTGCTAAAACATTATTGCTGCTGGTAACGCAATAACAGCTGAAAATGTATGAAAATTTACAAAATGTTTACAAAAACTACGAAGATTGAAATGGTTGTTATAAAATTATTGTGTATAAAATCATAAAAATGCTTTACTTCTTTCTAAGTTCTTGGATATTTGGATGTATACATACTTGTAATAGCCAGTTGTATTATTGTATGCACAAATAAACAATGCCATCTCGGGCATACCAGCTCTGTTCCCTTGGTATGATATCAGATCTACTAAAACTGTTCTAAAAATCGAAGTAGAACTTCTTTGGAAATACTAGTTCTTTGGTAAAACATAAAAGCAGAGAATGTAGAAGAATAGAAAAATCATTCCTTTAAAGTTCTCTGCTCTGATGAAAGCATACATTTAGGGATATTTTCAAAAAAAGCTTTATGTGAAATTTACGCTGAGCAAACATGAGTGACATCTGCCGTTTGCTAGCAACAATTTGAATAAGAAAATCGAAAACGAAAACGCTTTTAATGTGAAAGCTTTATGGGAATGGTGAAAAGCTATAAAGCATGTGAGTAAAGAAAACTACTAAAGAAAGACACTAAAGAGATTCCTTATACGTGTTTTAATTAGCAATATGAATGGAAATTATAGTATCTTCATATATACAATATGTATAGGAATATGTATGCAACATGCAATACATATAACTTTGGTCGCACAAAAAAAATCTTCGTTTCATAGGAAAATTTTGACAAGCGCACATTAAAGTTGAAACTAAGAACTTTCTGTTTTGCACCAGAAAGAAATAGCAAGTTTTATTAATTATTTTATAGACTTACATATTTCCTTGTGTACACTTAACAGAGCATGGAAGCATGTATGCCTTTGTATGATTGTAGATACTATTTACATGAATAAACCAACGAATTGTGGCATTGTACAACTAAAAGCACGTACATACGCGTATATATCTTATGTATATATGCATACTTAATCATTATGTTGGTGTTGGTTTGCACTATACCTATATAGTTAAATATAAATATGAATAACTATGTGAATATGAATATTGCGGTTACAACGACGTGTTATGATTAAAAGGAATATACCATATACAATACATAAAAACATACATATGTAAAAAGTAAACACGAATGCGCGAATGTACGTATGTTTAGAAAGATATATTTGCTTTTCAAGACTCTTCAAGTTATCATCACCCTCTTCGTTCTCTTCATTGGACCTAATGCATTACGCTCTGCTCTGATGTATCAAACATGTGTGGGCTGGAGATATTTACATTTGCATTTGTATTATGTTATATATAAATATATAATACATCCTGATCGACATATATAATTTTAGATAGGAATGTGTGCTATGTCTCCAATAAGATCAAGTATCCTACTTTTATAGTAGTCGTCGATCATTAAGTTTGCTGATATAAAGGAACTGTAGTTAATAGTCTTGTTCTTGTGAAGTTGTGTGTGAATTTAATTAATGAGTTAATTTTCATTGAAAGCTTTATACCGCAATTACAACATTACTTTAATATCAATAATTGAATATAAACAAAACATTAGCAAAAGTGAAGTGTCGGTGAGAATATATGAAATTTTGACGCAATGGTAGGAGCACTTTAATTGAAAAAAAAAATTTATTTAAATTATAAGAAAAACATAATAATTTCAATTGTTTCTAAACTATATTTTTGATTTGATATTTATTGAGTGGTATTGATATTTAAACGAGAGGTGTCACATACGCAGATAGATGAAAATATAAATGTATAAAAAATTATTGACATATCAGATGCATAAATAAATTTTTGAAAATTATTAAAAAGTGACAAAATATGCTCAAATATATAAAATTGCACAATAAAATGGAAATTTCCAAAATATGAAAAAACATATGGAATATACAGGAACAATTGTTAGTATACTGATAACATTTTAAACTAAAATTTCATCCAAAGTACAATGTGGATGCGAAGGTGATGTGAAAAAAAAAAAATCAAAACAAAATTATAATGCTGGCTGCCAATAAATAAGGTTAATCAAATTCAAATGACATTCATGTGATGTTTTGATGTTCTTGTCTTCTCTCTCAGCATTCCATCTATCGTAGTAAACTTTGTATAAAAGCGTAAACTTCTTTTTATTTTTGTTTTTTACCCATCATCTCTTGTTTCCACCCTCTTATATAAAAGCAAAAAACACATACAACTCACAACAGATAATGATCTTATTTTGATTGATTTCACCATATTATGATTTACATATGATTTTATTTTTCATAAACAAGCCACAAACTTATATATCGTATAACATATGTACGTAAGTAGCTAAGCTTATTTGTTGGATTTGTAGAATTTTTTCCATGGCATAGTACATATTTTAAATATGAATATAAATCGTCAAGAAAATAGTATCAAAATATTGACATTTCAATGTAAATACGAATATATATGCAAATTTATTTTGTATGTAAATTCTATCAAACTAAATGCGAAAAGTTATTTTGTAAATTTCATATTATAAATGTCGCTAACAATATGTTATAGTTGTAGTTCGATTGTATATTAAATATTTCAAGAGTTAATAAAGATAAAGTTGAACTATAACATGCTCGGTTAGACATAAACGGTCTTAACTAATTTATGTTTCATTGCGAGATATTCAATGTTATCTTCTATTTGAATAAATGTAAAAATAAACTCTATTTCGTTTGATATGAACAATTTGTATTGAAAGCGTTTAAAATTTTCTATTCAAATTTATTATGAAAGACGATTTCATTTATGTGGCTGCTTCGGCTGAATCCGCCGTGATGAAATATTTAACGTGCCTCTCATATTTCAATCAGATATGAACTAAAGCATCAAGAATGGTCCTAGGTGAAATATGAACTCTCATTGTTTATACAAACAATTTACCCCTTTCGTGTATACGAAGGTCTCCGGGTAACTTCATTCAATTCAATATACATAAAGTGAAAAAAATTGTAATATACCAGGTGTACAAGCTTAAATCCGCTGTTTGCTCGTTGTTGTTGTTGTTGTTGTAGCAGCAAGAATACGGAAGTGCTTTGTTTGTTGCCGTACAAAGCATTTCCGTATTCTGCTGAGTTGAATGGACCTTGGTCGACCACGTGGTCGAGTGCTTCCGGGACGTAGACCCGTCCATTCTTGGGAAGCGCTGTTTACTCGTAGATGGCGTTAGTGAGCATATTGAGCTATTATCGACTATGCATCCTTTTTTTTATGAGTTCGACATCTGTTTACATCAATTAGTAAACATCATCAGTGATTTCATACAACAACATACATTTTTCCTCGTATAATCATATCTAGTTTCGTACCAGAAAAAGAGCATATGCGGGAAGCTCTAATTTTTTGCTTCAATTTGAAGAAATCTGCTGCTGAGTCGCATCGAATGCTTGTCGAGACAGTGCGCTATCGGAAACCACTTGCAGAGACTGGTTTCGTTGGTTCAAAGAAGGCCATTTTGACTTGAGTGACAAGAAGCGTGAAAATAGACCCAGAAAAGTTGAGGGCCATGATTTGCAGGCTCTTTTGGCTGAGGACGACACCCAATCGCAAAAAATGCTTGCCGAACAGTTAAGTGTTACTCAACAAGCCATTTAGATACATTTACGAGCCATGGGGAAGGTTCAAAAATTTGGAAAATGGGTACCTCATCAATTGAACGATAGGCAGATGGAGCGACGCCAAAACACATGCGAAATCTTGCTTGCTTGAACAAAAAAGGACGTCGTTCCTGCATCTTGTGGTGACTTGCGTTGAAAAGTGGATATACTTTGAGAATTCTAAACGAAAAAAATCGTGGGTCGATCCCGGCCAACCAGCAACTTCTTCTCCAAGACCAAATCGCTTTGGACGCAAGACGATGCTGTGCGTTTGGTGGGATCAGCAGCAAAACTACTTGCACACACTCAATTGGGAGATGCTATCTCACCCCGCTTATTTACCAGACTTGGCACCTTCTGAGTATCACTTGTTTTCGTCGATGGGTCACGCGCTCGCCGAAAAGCACTTCGATTCGTATGAAGACGTCGGAAAATGGCTTGACGAGTGGTTTGCCTCGAAAAATGAGGAATTCTTTTGGCATTGTATACACAAATTGCCCGAGAGATGGGAAAAATGTATAGCTAGTGAGGGCAAATACTTTGAATACTTTGACCAAAAAAACATCGGATTTAAGCTTGTACACTTGGTAAGTCATTCTAAATGGTGTCTTATATTGAAGCTTCATTTCATTTATTATTAATTCAATTAAATTAGTAACACTGGATTTTTAGTTAGCGGTCTGGAGTCTGTCGTACTGTAGCGGTTCTGATCATGCTGGACCGACACATTTTAATCTACTCCAGAGATGAGATTTGAGCAAAAATATATATCGTTTTTTACATTTCCGACCATTTCTCCAAGTAGTTACAATTATCTAATCAAAATAAAGATGTCAACGAAGACAAAGATGTTAACGATGACAAAGATGACAAAAACAACAGCTGGAGAGGAGAGGAATGATAAATTCCTCTAATACATAATTACTTCATTCACTACAAGCCAATGGTTTTGTTTTCCAAATACTTTTGTGTAACCAAATTAACCAACCCACTCAACTCACTCAACCAATTTTAAAGACTGAGCGTATTTTCTATTGTGCCTTAATATCCTTTTAATGAATAAGTATTATTACTTAAATAAATTTCAATGTAATTTTGCTCCACAAATTTCAATATTCCATTTACGGAAGATTAGAATTGAAAGAGAAATAGATAGAGAGAGATATTCTTAATTATGCCATTTCACGTACACCATAATCGCGAGTACTAAGTACTACTACTGTGCCCAAAAAGTAAAGTGAATTGTTTGCTAAATTTATGCAATCAATATTCTTCACTCATATTGTTCAAGGATATCTCTTTTGGATCACTTTTGGACTGTTTCGAGGAATGAAAGAATATTGACATAAGTGCATTGTATCGAATGAGTATAACCTTGAAGAAGATGAAATATATTTACAAGAATAAACAAAGAAATTTCATTTTAAATATTGTACAATACATCTATATGAATTCCGTTTACTTTTTGGGAACAATACACTATAAAGTATATCATACATATATATAGGCGTATTATCGCCTCACATTATACGCTAAGACGGTGACGCTCTATTCGCATTCTTGTGGTGTTCTTAATATGTTGATGTACGTATGTACGTAAAAATATGCAAAGCGTCATGGTAAATTGATAATAAATGTCTCAGGTGTACTTTATGATAAATAATCCGTTAAGACTAATGAGCATTTAATGGTAGCACAACTAGTACGGGAAGCAAAGGCAATAAGGTGCTTAAAATGGTATCTATGGCATATTAAGATATGCTCAAATTCAATGAACAGCTGAAGAAAAGGCATCAAATGAACAACAAACAATTTTACTATCACAGCATGTTCAATATGTACGCTACGATAAATACGATAAGTATTTATGTATGTATGGATATTTCACTGTTGGTAAAAGTGAGTGAGTAGGAGTCGGCTACCGTCTTATTATGGCATTTTAATGAGTTCATTAATTAATCGGTGACGGCAACAATGATGTTGATAATGTTGATGACAATTTGGTTGATGGCGATGGCGATGATGATGATGATGATGATGATGATGTTGGTTGGTGTATGTATGTACGAGTATTATTCGAAATCAATTCGATTATAAAATAGATTTATTTATAGTCATTCATAATTCACATATTAAAGAGTTTATTAAAATTTAAACACATGGTTATGTAGTGTCACACGTCACTACATAAGCAACACACATATATATATATAGTTTTACTTGTTCCAATGAATATGTACACGTTTACATAATTCAGTTATCAGATACAAGGCAGCAATTGTTATTGATGCGTACTGATTGGCTATATATATTATTGAAATTGCTGCTGGTGCATACCTTATACCTTATATGATATCAACAGCGATAGCAGCAGTAACATTTAAATCGATGACAGATAGAAAATGAATATCATTTGAGAAGTCTACATTGACGTATTTGCCCAGTTGTTGTGTGCATCCATACAGAGAAAATGCTTGAACTCGTCACTCACTGCATACACATATCGTACAACACTATATTGATATATTGATTGCATTGCTGCATTTTATTGATAACCATTTGTCTCATATCGTATTCGAAACTCATGTCATATGACAAATTTACTAAAGTGCATACACTTTGTATGCATATTCATTTCGATTTTCATGCTAAATGAAAGTGTGTGTGTGTGTGTGTACTCGTATATGAATATTGTGACATGTGCTGGTGATATGTTAATATTATTATTCAAATTATGATGATGAAATAAAAATGTGGAAAGACCGTAAATGAAAATAATTTCATAGCGTTTCATTTAGTTAATTTCATAAATGTGATTTATTGCTTTAAATATTACGCTATGCCAGTATAATCCTAAATTCATATAGTTTTATAAATATAAAATAAACAGAAATTGAGACAAAAATCTCTAATTGAAGCTGTACATCTCGTATGAGTCTCATACAAGAAGCTAATGGTAAAAATGACTCACAGAAAATGGCACATTAAGTTTGGTAAAAGATATATTACTTGGACGACAAACCAATGAAAATATGTTCTGTGGACAGACTTGAAAAAGATCAATCGCATTCATCCACATGGCAGACTATACGTCAAGCGCCCAGAAAGCAATTAACTTGATCTCTTAAATTATCTTCGCCAATAGTTAAACATGGCGGCGGATCTATTTTTGTTTGAGGATGTTTTTCGTGGAATGGCCTTCGCCAAATTCATCGCATTGTCGGAAGTATGAATATGACATTGACGTATTGGAGAATGTAATGTAAAACAACGCATCGTATTTCTGGAGCGACGTTAAAAATGTTGTGAATACACAATACAATACGAATTCGGACAATTTTTTTTAAAAAGTGATGGACGCCTGATGCGCGATCTCAGTAGAGCGATGACGAAACCTTACGCAATCAATGCAAATACGATGTGGAGCTGTTTGAAAGCAAAAAGGATTCCCGACAAAATATTAATTATTATTCAGTATTATTCATGTAGTGTTTTCTGCAATATGTGATGGCACCTTCACTCTATAATGATGGTGCCATCATATAGTTAGTTCTGCTTGCTATGTGATGTCACCTTCATTTTTAATAGGGGTCCTCTACGTGGCGACCATCAGGCAATGTCTTCCTGGCACCCGCTGGGAGGTGGCTAAAGTGAGTGGTGAAAACCTGCTTGGTTAGAGGTTGTACGTTGGGCTTGGGAGCCACCACATAAAAACTTCCCCCAATGAAAAATCAAACCGCACCTCGCATAAAATGCCTAAATCGATTTTCGGTTGTAACGGGCCCATAAGTATTCAGTATAAAAATAAAGTTCCTGTTTGTTTTACTAAGAGGAGAAACAGAGCTGTTCCCAAGATATTTCATTAGCTTGAATTTGCAGACATTGTAGTGTTATTTTGAGAAATAGTAGTTGGAGATCTGCTCTTAATTTTGAGGCTGTGAATCATATAAAAAATAAAGTGATGTTCCTGCTGATAAGAGTATTTATTAGCATAATTCTTGCCTTTTTCCGGTGAGTGTTAGCTATACTATTTTAATGACCAAATTCAAGTCGGTCGAGTTAGAAAACATTTTTTCTTTGTCAGACCAGTAAGCTGAATTTTATAAATATAACGGCATTTAGTTTCCTCTTTCGATTTATGCCCTCTTTGCTGTAGGGGATCGAAGCACTGTGTGCATGTTCAAAGCTTGAATGCAGTGGCAGAAATCGTGTTTGAGAACTTTTTTGAAATGAAGTTTAGGCTGCTGCAAAACTTGAACACTGAAAACTTATATGAACAACAACATAAGATATTATTTTATTTTATTTCATTGTAGCACAACACGTGAAAATAAAATAATTGCAAAAATATGTGCAAAGTCAATGTCTACCCCAGAAAATTACGTGGCGCGCACTGTCTGGATTTTGGTGCCACCTTTATGGAAGGCGAGTTGTATCCCTGTTTTTAATCGGTGTTCAGTAATCCATTCGGTTTTTTGTTCTAAAAATGCTGATATATGCGACAAAAGCATTGGAAAAGATGATGGCGGAAAATGACATTACCAGCACAACATCAACAACAGCACAAATACCGGCAACAGCATTAGAGGTTGTAGCGGTGACACCAGCAACGATAACAACAGCGATCGAAAATTTTAAAGGTGAACAACTCACAGAAGAACAACCACAAAAAATTACAATCCAACATGGCATGGTATTGTTGGTAGAAATTTCGGATCATACGTTATAGATGAGACGTGCCATTTTAATTACTTCTACTTAGGTTAAGTGGTAATTTTATTATTTAAGAACGGTTAAACAAAAACATCTTGAATTTGTTATAAAGCAAGAAGCAGTCGGTAATTGAAGTAGTAGAAGAAGAATCAGAATAGAAGAGAATATCAACCAAGGTATGAGCCCACCGGCATCTCTCTCCCATATACACAGCCATAAAGGTTCCTCTTTGTTTTAATATACATAAAACATTTTTCATTTTAAAAATAATATTGTAAAAAAAATTATATAATAAAATGCTATTGCTCTTCTGAAATCCTAGCTGCGCCACTGACATCTGTGATTGATATTGCTGAGTGATGATTTGACCCGTAGATATAAATAAATAATTATTCTCACAAATTTTGAAAAAGAGTCGAGGATAAGAGAACTTATTTTCTGGCCTAAAATATGCAACAGATTGTAAATACATACTACATAAATCTAATATCGATCGATCAAGCAATACCATTTATATGTATATTATAAATTATACCACTTCCTTCGATAGCGACAACATTTATAACATTTACATCTCATTAACACTCTTTGACATATTTTTGATACATGACATATGTCATCGCTTGCAATTGTACATTGTTAATCCATTGAATAATTTTCATCCATTTCTGTATCAGCAACGTTGGATAACAACAACAACAAAATACAAAAGCAATGCAAAAACGAAAATTGAATTAGCTGTCAGCATAATTAGAAGAGAAATTTACGATGCCAACTATGAAATGCCAACTGAAATTTCACATTATGGCAAATAGTGAGAATAACTGACAGCTGAAAACTTGCAAGCAGGTGCAATTATGTGTGAAACAATCAAATAATATTATAACCAAGTCCAAAATCTTGAATGTCTAATTTGTTGTTTGGTACTTGTCTATTATTATGTTATATTATTTTGTGAAATGTACAACATGAAGTATTCGTATGAAAAAAAGGATTCCAGTTAAGTATGGTACGCAAAGCATATGTAATTTATAATTTACAGCTCCAATTATTATTACATATTACAAAGAACTACGCACAATAAAGAGAAAAGAACACAAAAAACAAAAAAACCGAAAAACAAACAAACAAAAACGACAGCAATGATGATAAAGTGTTTTCAACGAATGAAGAAGCCGAAAACCAAATAAAAATAAAATAAAAACAAAAACTGTGGCACGCGAACGTTTAAAATAAAATACCAGTATGATGATGGTTTTCGTTGCAAAAATATGAAATATTGTTTGTTTGGGGTTAAAGTTGCGTACGGTTAGATTGAGCTAAAAGTGTTAAGGAGCACCGACTGAGATAGAAGCACATTGACTGTCTGTCTGTTTAATGGTGTAAAAAATGCACAAAATGGTGTTGATATTATTGCTGTTGCTGGAGAAAACAAAAAAAAAAAAAAACAAAACAAAAGTGTTGAAAAAAGGTTTAAAAACATTTTTGTATGCTACAATTTTGAAATGGAACAAATCAAAAGTAAAGGGGAGGAAGTAAAAAGAGAGATGAGTCCTTAGATTGTTATGACTTGGTGGAAACAGCTGTTTTAATTTTACACATGAAATACGTTTGCAGCAGCTTCGTTCATTTCGTTGGTTGGTTCGTTTGTTCATTCCCAAGAAAAAAACAAAAATAAGAAAAAAGTGAACTGCTGTTGTAGTGAGTTCAAAATCCGCAACTTTGTTGTGAATTAGAAATTTATGAAGTAGAAAAATGAACCAAGAATGTCATCAAATAAATCATCTTTTCTTATTACATATTCTTCTTCATACGTATGCTAGTATGAAAGGAGTAGTTTTTGCTCTAGTTAAGATGTTGAAATGAGTACTTAGATTTACAAAAGTAGCAAAAGCAAATGCTCAACTTGCTACTTAAAAGTGTTGAAAAGAACTTTATTTGTAAAATGTAAACATGTGAATGCGATGAAAACCGCAATTTATTTTGCTATAAGAAATATGACGACAGCATACTTAATTTTTGGTCGATTAATAATTTGACAATATTGACTGGCATTTTCTCTTTTCATCATTACTATTTACTTTAAAAGTTTTCCCATCCTTTCAGTATTGTTTCGGTATGAATGCAATTTATCAAATGATACTTTAATCGAGTTACATAGAAGAATAATGAAATAGGTAGAATGAAAGAAATACGATAATGTTTGTTGATAAGCTATTTTTTGTATCCATATAGGGTGTATCATTTCATGGAGCCAATTCGACAAGACTAGATAATTCATTCCATATGGTATTTGTTTATTACGGATATTTTCAATAAAAAAATGAACAATTTTTTTAAGGAAAAAAATCCACGGAAGGTGTACGATTATAAATAATCGATCGAATTGATGACCGCAGGTGTTCTGCCCTATACCCTTCAAAAGCAAACCAAGATTTAGAGGTCTTGACTTATGCTGAGTGCAATGCATTTTAAGCCTTTGTACTAAAAGTATCTGATACCCATGTTAAACGATTTGCTCTTATTTCATATTCAATATGATTGGCAAACATGATCCAAAATTTGCAATGGAAGTAGGTGCCACGTTAATGCATCAGATGACATAGGGTTAAAGACAAAGGATTGGCAGAGATTGCCTAAAACTTGATGGCAAATTATCTTTACTTGCCTTGCAGAATATATTCTACCGAAATTGTTTCCTTTAAAACGAAACACCCTATGGCTATATATAAAGCATGATTATAGGCTTGTCGCCCTTTTTTGCTTTGCACTACATACATACCTATATAAAGTAAAGTATTCATAGTGACATGGCAATGAATATTAATAAGTGAGTTAGTAAGAAAAAGTTGAACTTCGAGAATAAGGGCAATTTTAAATAGGAATTGGATAAGTGAAAGCAGAAATGACAATATAACGATTATATATATATATATATATATATATACATATATATATATATATATATATATATATATATATATATATAAATATATTTATATATATATATATATATATATATATATATATATATATATATTTATATATATATATATATATATATATATTTATATATATATATATATATATATATATTTATATATATATATATATATATATATATTTATATATATATATATATATATATATATATACACTTTCATTAATCTTACTAATCACGGTATTAATAGAGACAATTAAACTACATGATATTGATGAAAATACATTTATGAAATTGCCATTATTTGCTGCTACTGCTTTATAGCCAGCACACCCACGAACATGGCATCTGCAAACCCTTGGCTAAATGCTTACGCAGTCGTGCGTAATCATTAGTTTAACATTATTATGTGTTTTGCTTGATTATTATGACTATTGTATCCATGATCATAATAATGATAATAATAACAATAATAATAATAATTATTATTATTTTTATATACTTTACATACATATAAGCACGTATATATGTGATACTGAGAGAATTTTATCCCATCATCAGCTTCGTGCTCGCAAGAATAAATGTCAGTTTCTTGGGATCGGTTGATTCTTTTTTCTGTAGACAATTTATAATATTAGGCACCACACTGTGCACATGTTAGTATCATATATTCTTGGGAGCAGGCAAACACCAGCCTCACAATAATTTGTGTGGTCATTATAGATGACGTGTCGCATGCTAAGTAAGTATTTAAATCTTCACACACATGACTATGGTTTTGGTTTATTTATTATTATTATTGTTTTTTCTTTTGTACATACATGTACAATGGCAAGTAAAGGTTCATGCATGCATGTGCCTACACATGAGTACATAACATACATATCGTATGTGTATGTATGATACTTACGACTTCAAACTTTTGAAAATATTTCAATGGTAGTTTAACCATATGCATAACAACTTGCATACAACTCGCCACCTTCTCTTTCGAGGATTTATGATTATTTACTATATGCGTTATAGGATGAATGACATAATCTGTTTTATCAGATAGAATATAAAAGTTGTTGGAATGATTTTGTTTAGAGATTTTCAAAATAATTTTTTACCCAAATAAACCTCACAAAATTTTATCTTCTAGTGATGAAGTTTCGAGGTGCCCCAGTGGCATAGCCATGGAGGTTAAAAGGATAGATTCCCTTGGGCGATGTATTAATTAGAAATTATGAGATCAATAGATTTTCGGTTGCAATGACCACAGAAGAAAGTAGGTAAGTAAAACACATCAAAATCTAGTGGTTACATTGGCTAGGTGAAGTCGAGCCAGACGTTGTTATTCAGAAGCCGCTGGAGGATGACGCAAAGAACAAATACCTAACCTTAGGTGTAGAAAACAAGTACTGGAGAACGTGTCAGGTCTTGAACTCTCCAACTGCTGCCTGCTAGCGAAGAGCAGAGATAGATGGAGAAGCATGCTCAAATCGGACACATTTGGTGTTGGATTTAATGGCCACATAACTAAGTAAATATACTTCAAATATATACAAAGTTGTCGTTAACGTTAATGAAGTAAAGTGAATGCTTCGTTAAGTATATTTTTGTTTAGTACACGTATATAAAGGGTGATCTGGTACATTTCTTCCAAGTTTAGTAGCGTTGGGTGTACCTCTTAATATGACGTTGAGGCAAATAACATTTTATGAGTTTATTTTTTTCGCTAAAATGGCAAATTTCCACAGATATTCCCAAATCGTTGTACAAAAAAAAAAAACCCAAACCACCTTACTCAGAATAATTTAATTTACGTAATTTTGTTTTGCTCCTACATATCCTACACATTGACGCGTTCAAGCGATACAATATTGTACGATATGTTCGCTTGGATGACACTGACTTTAATGGTGACAAATGAGCTCACTTGTCCCGGCCACCATATTTACTGGATTATTATATTTTCTCTTTTGTTTTGCTTACCTATTTCTTTTTTCTTTTTTGTATTTATCATTCACTATTTATGTGTCCTTCTGTGTTTTTTGCGTTTGTATTAAAGTAAGTCTAATCATATTCAATTAAATGAATTGCCAGTATAAAGTACAATAATATTGGGATTAAGATAGCGATTACGCATTGCGAGTGTAAGCGAACAAGTGCAAAATGTAAATTATGTCAAGGACAAAACGACTACTGTCTTGCATGTCTGAACTCACTGGTTCAGTAGTATCATGAGGGAGAAGCAGGCTTGTGTGACATGACCGAATGTGCGATTCAAATACAATTCAAAAAATAGAACAATGTGGGTGGTGTCTTATGCGTGCTAAAGTGGTCATAACCGGTAATGGCCTAAAAAAGAGAAAAAAAAAATGTATACGTAAATACAAGGGGTAAGGTGATGAATAAGCACGTAAGCTAGTGCGTTGGTCATTATACCAAGCAATCGTTTCAGTAATGCACAAAAATAGAAAAAGAGTGAAATACAAAGACATCATTGGAGAAATTTTTTCTCTGCTATATATGAAATAATAATATAAATAAAAAACCACAAAAAAAATATGTCAAATAAGATGCGAATAACTTCGTTCAGCGTCACAACCCCAATGTTCATTCTGCTGTCATCTGAGCTCTCAAAGAAGAAATAAAAAAGTGAAAAACAAAATTTTAACACCCAGCCAAGAGTACTATGAAAATTTTCTTATGGCACTTTTTGTTTCCTCTCCTTTATGAACGAGTACATACAAATAATGCTTTATCACTACCGCTCTTGTAGCAATGATGCGTGCAATACATAACAACATGTATGTATTTGTTTAACATTCACTAGTGCGTGTACGTTATACATTAAACAGCGCCTAAAAGTATGTTATCTTTAAATAAACTTTTTGATAAACGTAAAGAAAGTAAAAATAAAAAAAAAACACATGAAATGAGCTGCCAAAATAAAGTTGAGGTGGCTCAAGACAAGCAACAACAACAACAACAACAATGGGTGCACAATAAGAAAATACTTAAAGGCGCCTAAGGTAGCAGCGTCTGGTATCATCATGATTGTTGTCGTCGTCGTCGTCTCCGTCATCGTCGACATCGTCTCCGTCATCTTCATTGTCATCTTCATCGTTTAAAAAAGTGAAAATATGTCAAACGAGCGAGAATTAAATTATCTCAAGTGGCGGTACACAGTAGCGGTACACACCAACAACATCAGTAGCTGCAATAATAATACATAATAATGCAAAAAAAAAAAAAAAAATAATAATAATAATAAAAACAACAACAAAAATGTGAAAAATTAAAAAAAGGAAAATGACAACTTGCTTGCTTCTTCTGCACACGGTTTAAATATGTTCTTGGTAAATTGCTTAAAAGTATGCTATCCGTACATATACTATAAAAAATATTTATAAAGTATAAAAATAAAATAAATCGCTATAAAATGTAGCTAAGAAAAAGCAACAGCTACGTGATATAAAGTTTTGATTTGACGACAAAATTGCGTGCATCGCGTGGTCAACGAACATGAACATCATACAAATAAATAAAATAAAATGAAATAAATATTCAAGGAAAATGTAAAAAATATATATATATATATATTTTTTTTTTTTAAGAATACCCATACATATAAAATTCCAACAAGTTTTAGCTTTAACTAAAATAAATGGAAAATAAACTTTTCACTGAATAACTTAAACGCTTCACTTGCTAAGAGGACCATAAACTATGTACATATATACACCATATACATACATTCGTATGGATAGCATAAACAATATATTTTATTTTAAAATACGTTGTCGAATAGGTACGAATGAAAAATATATTCATAGTCTACTTTTAGGATGATTGAAAATGAATGCTACCATTGAATTCATTGCCATTGATAAAGCGATCGATATATAATATTTGGAAATTTAGTAAAGCAGATATTATCATGCTTATTTACCTACAAGTGCACAAATATACCCATATATGGAGTTGCTTGCTGGTATGCACATACTCATACGTTTTGTTCATATAAAATTATGAAATTTGCCGAAAAATTTGTAAAGTGTACGGTGAAAATGCTATGAGTGAACTACGGAGCCAGAAGTGGTTTGCTAGATTCTGTTGTGGAAAATTCATTGTCAAAAAAGCACTTCGAATTAATCGGCTCACTAAAAAAGTCGATGGAGACGCTAAATTGCCAAATAAATTTGATTGACAGCATTACCTTCAGTGAAGCACTGCTTAAACGCAACGAATTCAAAACATTTTTTAAGTGAATTACGTATTAGGGGTGATGAAAAATGAGAAAATGGAAAAATGGAAAAATGGTGGAAGGACAATAGTCCATCACAAATGATTTCAAAGCCTGGATTGACGACAAACAAGGTGATGCTGACTGTATGGTGTGATTGAATGGGTATTGTTCATTATGAGCTGCTATACTCTGCTGAAACGTCCAATTCGGTCCTCTACTGTGCATAATTCGACCGATTGAAGAAAGCAATAAAAAAAAGAGCGAAGACACATTGGCTAACAGAAAAAGTGTTGTATTACATCAATGCTAGTGGCCACACACATCTTTGATGACTCGGAATAAATTGACAGACTTTGGTTGGGAAGTTTTGATGCATCCATAGTCCGGACCTTGCACCGTTTGTCTACCATTTGTTTTGAACTCTGCAAAACTCTCTTGATGGTAAAAAAAGGACGCAGAAGAAGAGGAAGACCAAACCTCTGTTGGAAGGACTAAGTGATAGGTAACCTGACGGCTCTTGGAATATCTAATTGGCGCCAGCAAGCGAAGAACAGAGAAGACTAGGGTCGCATTATATGTTCGAACTAAAGCGATCATCGGTTGTTATGGCCACATAAGAAGAAGAAGAAGGTCAAAAAATTGCCTGACGAAGATCCGCTGAATTTATGAACATATTAAAAAAATGGGAAAATATAAAGATCACACTGAGCAACACCGGCAATGAAAACGGTAGAAGCGCTTAGCTGGGAATACGGCTCCATGCGATTTACTCATCACCTCCATCTGATTGCAAATTCTTTTCATCGACGGGACATGCAGTTACGGAGCAGCCTAACGCCTTTTACAAAAATGTGAACAAATCTATCAATGAATGGTTTGGTAATGAAAATATATTTTTATAAAAAATTTCAATTTCGCTATTAATTGCTTTATACCAACAATGTAAGTAGTGAACATTCATTATATGTATGAATTTAGTTCATGGCTTATGTTATGTTTTATGCTTTCGATAAAGATTTAAATGCAAATAAATATTTACGCCATTTTGGCATGCAACGAGTCACATGTATTGGGTTTCCAATTTTCGGGACTTTTGCTGTTCCCGATATTTCAGGGATTTGCATAAGTAATATCGCAATTTTACGAAAACAATTAAATAAATTCTTTTTGAATTTATTCTAGTTGAAGGACCATCTCTAATTATACAAATAGTGCTTTTGCGAACGTGTTATTCTAAAAATTAAAACCAAAAAATTAAACCAATCAAGTAATCAATGGTTTTGTATAATTGCATTTTTACTTATTAAATTTTTAAACAACATTTCTCGAAAATTGAAGAAGTAATATTGTACAGTAAAAAATTTTGGACTTATATTCCGTATTATTCTGCTATTAAAATCGTATTTAATTGATATTTCAATATTTAAGATTTTTTTAGTCTGATTTGAACTGATGGCCAATATATCGAATAATATAAACAAGTAAAATTATTTGAAAATTTCTATTTCTTTGAACTGTTCAAATAGTTTAAACAGCTTAACATTCTTTGTCGCCTTCCTTCATTAAAAAAAAAATGCGGTCACCGGGATTGAGAATACTAATAAGTCCAGTATGTAGAAATTTATCAATTCGCATATTTGATTTAGAAGTTCTTTTCTTAGAAATCTTTTATTAGTATTGTAGCATAAATTATAATTCGCATGACTTGTTGAAATTTTCAGTTTTTGTTTTTTCTTTATTTAATTAACAAGTACCTATGTATGTGAACACAATATAGTCCAATAATTCGTCCATTTTTAGTCCTTTTATATGAATGCTAATGATTTCGTATTAATAGTATATGTATGTGTGTTCTGACAAAATAAATTTGTAGCAGAGTTGGATTTATGACCATTTTATTGGAAGTTTATTTTGCGATGGCTATTTACGTTTATAATTATCATCATACAATAATTTATAATTATAATCATCAACAAATGAATAAATATGTAATTTATTTTTATTCTTATTTTATGGTGAATATATTTTATGATAAATTTTGCATAAAGTTGAAGTTGTCAACCAGTAATATGTTTTTTATTCCTTCTGTAATGAATGTGGCTACACATTTTATTCTTCTAACCGAAATAAAATGGAAATTAATTGATTTATTTTCGTGTAAAAGCGTATAAAAAATTGTAAATAACTGGAAACATGTTAAGATGATATTACACACTAATAATTAATTATTAATAATATTAATAATTAAGTGTATTAAGTAAGTAAGTATGTGAAGTATTACGTGTAGCCCCATTCAGTACAGAATGACACATCCAGTAATGAAGGTGCGTCCTAATGTGGATTGTTGCCAGCCGTTCGTTCACAGGTGTGAACTGTGAGCCTCATGCCAACAGAAAATCTACGTCCCAGTTTTTGCCTCTCTGCATGGTGAATGTTATATATATCACAGGATGCTCGTTTAAAGCAACCCTTTCACTTCAAACTCATTTTCTGTAGAGCGGTTAGGTCAGCCTTATGTGTATCAAGAATATCAACCAGATGGATAGAGGCAGGAATCGGACATTCCAGGTCCGTATCCATAAATCGTGGTCCTTATTTCGTTTGCGGGGGTCATCATGTACATTTTTACATTGTGGATGGTCTCAAGTCCAATGCACAACGTCTAAACGAGGTGCCAGATAGATGTTACCCGATATTTGCCACGTGGAGGGCCCCCATTAAAAATGAAACAATATTGAATATATGTATAATTAATTACTTTGCACCCACTAGCGTAGATTTTTACGCAGCTTAACTTTGCGTAATTTTTATTAATATTTACTTTGGAATAGCAATAGCATATATCGAGTAGTTTTTAATCAAAATTTTAATTTATACTTTATATAGGTACAATATATTATTAGGAAAATATACTCGTATAATAAATTATCTTATGAAATAAATTTACCTTCCTTCCTTATTCATCTTTATTGATATCATATAAGGGATAATAACATGGATAATAATTTGACGTGAAGCTTACCTGAAAATATAAAAGAAAATAAGTAAACGTAAATAAGTATGTGTGTGTGACATGGGAGCAAAAAAAAAGTACATCCATAATTTTAAAGAAAATATTTACAAAAATACTAAATATAGTATCTTACAATAGTCTCTTCGTGATATGCTTAAATGCTTAACTTTAATACGTGTTCATGATTTAGTATGAACATGAGACATTAGATGATGATGATGATGATATCAATTTTCTATGTTTATGCACATGACACCAACATGTTAAGAATGCTGTCAAAATCATATCAAATTCTCTAATTTTGTATAAAAAAACATGATGATAATATTTTTAAAAACCAGCGAAAATAATATTTTTCAATTTTTCAGTCTATTCGGTCTTTCACATGTTTGACGTTGTAGGTGATCATAATTTTAAACAATTTTAAATTCAGTATTATAACATAGCTTTGCGGTTGTCGCTGCAAAGTGTCATTTATACATACGTAAAATATACACATATGAATTAATATTGGTTTTATAATGGACCAGCCAGCAGGGGCTTTTTGTTGGTTTTGAACCTTGTCGAAGCGAAGAATGACAGTAGTGACAGAGGACAGATTAACTTGCTTAAAATACCATCTAGAACAAGAATATTTTATATATAGATTGATTTTATACTGCCTAATTATTTTCCAAGAAAAGGAAGAGCGACGCCCAAAGTTTATAATGGCTCCCATACAAACTGCCTGAATTTTATTTAAATTTAAACCACTGCCATTTCTTATGTCTAGAAATATCTTATTTAACATTGAGATTAATATTGTAGTTAGAAATAAGTATGGAAAAAATTTATGAACCACACCCACTATTTAGTCTAGCTCCCACTCAAACTTTCAACCATCATAACTTGCATAGTCTTTCGCCTATTATTTTGCATATTCACTCCGAATATTATTTGAAATGTTTCACATACAAAACTTTTGTCTTCGTTCTATGAGGCTGTTTTTTTTTTTTCGTTGTTTGTCCAATAATGCTGCATAATCCACTCCTAGAACTCTTCTTCTCTTCCACAGATAATTGATGAATATTATGCGTTGTGAATCCCAAAAAATGCAGGCCAAACCCTTCCGCATGGTGCATTGCTCCTTTTTTCGTAGGTTTGGACCGCTTTTGCGGCTTTCCAGCCACTCTGTAGACTGCCTACTGGACTCAGACGTATGGTAATGCACCCACGTTTAATCTATTGTGACAAAATGTTGAAACAAATCTGCTCGACTACGTCGCAACAACACTAAACCGACGTTTTTGATCGACGGTCAACAAACGTGTATCCATCGCGCCGATTGATTTTTTTTTCATCTCCAAAATATCATACAAAATGTATCCCACCCATTCTTTTGAAATACTTATGGCGTCAGCTAATTCATACAACTTCACTTTTCGAGCACTCAAAACGATTCGATGTTGTTGTTGTGGCAACTTCAATTTGTGTCGCCGTTAGCATGCACGAGCTATTGTTTGTTTGTGTCTTCGTAGAAGTCAAGTCCTAGAAATGTAGCTACCTCAAGTGGCTGTGTCCAGGTCTGTACGGGTGTAAAATTTGTAGGGTGCAAGGGACAATTGAATAGATGGACTGTGTCGTGATTGGTCGCAATCGGGGCATTCGCCCGGTATATTGGGATTAATTCTCGATAGATAATTATTGTGGAACTTACTGTATTCCGACCTGAGCTACGCCAGGATGCATCTTATTTTCCTGGGCAATATTTTTTCTACGTTGGCAACAGGTGGGGGGGGTCTTCCGTTAAGGATTTTGTTGGGCTGGTGTGCACTAGTCGCAGCTTCTATCGCTTTCGCATACAAGCATTTGGAAGCACAGGAGTGCGAGTTGTGATTCAGCGAATTATTGTTCGTTAGTCTGTCAATGTCGTCATTTTAAATTTTCAAGTCGTTCCTAATCCGCCTCGGGGGTGGCGGCGCAAATCTAAGAGCGTTGTTGGGGTGCTCTTCCATGTGACAGGCTAGCCAAAATTGTCTGGCCAGCAACTCGTTGTATTCTCCGGACCTTCAGCAGCTTCGTCTTGTCGTACAGGTGGTCCTCGTGTGACATAAGGTGGCAACCGGTGATGGTGCGGAGTGCTGCATTATGGGCCCCTTGTAATCTACGCCACTGTGTGTCACTTATGGATGGTGTCCATACGGAGGTTGCATAATTCGCCACTGATCTGCCTATCGCTTTGTATGCTGTAAGTAATGTTTCGCTGTCTTTATCCCATGAACTTCCAGCGAGGGCCTTGCCCACATTGTTGCGCTTGCAAACGGTATCGCGAGTTTTAGCAGCGTGAGTGGAGAAAGTGAGGAGATGATCGAAAGTTACGCCTAGGATACTTGGGTTTTTCACCGTTGAGATTCTTCGATTGTCAATGGCGATGTCTACTTCAATCTCAACTTTCTTGGTCCATGGGATGAAGAGCGTTGCAGTTGATTTCTCAGGAGAACGGTGTAAGTTTCTGCCACGGAGAAATTGCGCTTTACTTTATAAAGTAGCGCAATTTCACAACAATTTCAAAACGATTCGATACACTTGCTTGACGTTTTCGACAGTCGCAGTCGCTTTTGGTCTTCCAGATCAAGGTGCGTCTTCGGTGCTTGTGTATGAATACGCATAGAATATTCCTAATCGTGAATATATTGATTACGATGATCGAAAATCGTTACTATATGTCCCTAGTTTTCCTTGTTGATTGCAGCAAATACGCCAAATAAACACCATGTTCGGCAATAAAAAAAAATTGGTTTTACAATTGGTGTAATACTCCTTTTTTATTGCTAAACTTTTTCCTTACGAAACTAACGATAAGTAATAAAATCTTATCAAACTAAATATACATTTTATTATCATAATTCCACAGCAGCATTAGCATTAATAACAATCAAATTTCTGATTGTGTTATAATGCATGTATGGGTATTATGTAATGTATTATGATAAAAAGCAATCATGTAAAGCTTGCGTAAGTCATGTATTCATAAGGAATAACTTAATAACTAATTACTTTTATTTTGCATAGCTTAAGAAGCTGCTCTCTTGCTGCGGCATTAAGGTGATTTTATAAGATTCCATCTTAAAGTTGATAATGATTTTTATATTTGTTTTAATAGTGTCAATCGACAAACAGTTGAAAGAATTTAGGACTGAATATACTGAATTCTTTCAATATAAGCATTAATAGCAGAGCTCCAAAGCATTGAGCTTGAATATTAACATTTTGTTGTTAGATAACAATTTCGATGTCTTTCGTATTAATGAATTCAATTTAGCTACTACGAAAGTGATCTTTCTTGGAAACCCCATTTTAGTTCAAAATAATCTTATATTTTTTTGAGTTTTCCCAAATATTCCACATATTTACATATGGTCATAAATTTGCATGCAACCATATACATACACATATGTATATGTCTGGTTTGTTAGCAAATATATATTTATTCGTTTTTCATATGTACAAAAATTTATTAAATTTATTGCCAACAATTCTATGTGAAAAGAAAATACACTAAAGTCATTTGCTCTCTAAGGAGACCGTATTTGTATATATTATTTATATATTTGCATGTATTATTTGTACATAGAAATAAATTATAAAAAAAAAAAAAATTACGCGTATTATACGAGTATATTTACGTAATTCCCAAATACAGCTTGAGGCTTTATTATGCGATTTATTTACTTACTCTTCTCTGTTATATTTTTTTTTTTTTTTGTGTAGTTATTGACAATACATACAAACAATATGTATGTAAATATATGTATGATGACAAAAAATAGATATGCATGTCGTATATATACGCAAAATGATATTGAAGAAGAGAATAAAGAATGTTATGAATGAAGAAACGATATAAAGCAAAAAAAAAAGGGTATCATGGGCAGTAGTAATGTGAGTGAACGATACTCATGCTCAATTGATACAAACCAAGAGTAGATTCCTATCCTATAAAGTATTTGTATGCATACAAGTACAACTGGTTAATATCAATTCGTTTTTGTGATTTACATACATACATATATATATATATAAATGTACATATGTACATATCCGTATATACTTATGTAGGACATTTAGCACAATCAGATCTTGTTATTTGTAAAGAAGCTCACAGGATGATGCATGAATGTAAATATATATGTATACCCATACAGAAAAGAAGTAAATTGTCCCAGGATACCAACACTCTTCGTAGATGGTACAAAGGAAGCAAAAAAAAAAAAAACATCACGCATATTTGTGAAAATATTTTGTATGGTCTTGCAAAGACAAAATTTGCTAAATATTGCAAAGAAAATATTTATCTTACGGTTAGCTGATCCTATTTAATTCTAAACAACAGATTGCAAATGTATTTAAAAATAGTATTCAATTTCAACAGGCAACAGCAATACAATAAATTTACTTTTTCGATTAAATGAATCGGGAAAAATAATTTGTCTAGCTGTAACTTTTGCATTTCTGCAAAACACTATTGTAAAAATATTAGGGTTGTTCAGAATCTTGTGCAAATGGTCTTGCATCATTGCAATTGCAAAATGGTGTAGTAAATTTTTGCTTTACACTAACAAAATATACAGTCGTGCATTTACTACACTCTTGCAACGACGCAACACCAAAAACCCGTAGGTTATGTATGCAACACTGAATTGCAAACTAACAGCTGATCAGCAACAAAATAAAAAAAAACTGAAAATGGAAGGCGAACAAATCAAAAAAAGAATAAATGAAGAATGAAAGAATAAAGAATAAAAATAAATAAAAAATGCATGCTCATCAAATTCTAATTTAATGAAAAATGGTTATTTACTGAAATTATGAAGAGAATATTTCATACCTTCGTTGCACATAATTTCATCAGCAGCTTCGTCAATTAAAGAGTCGACTATTTGCTCCTTACAGCTTTTTTTCGGCATTTCTTCTAATTTGTGCGCAATTTTAACATCAAAATAATTTGCTATTTCACCAATCAGCTGTGAATAGCTTGGCTTGCAACAAGTAATGCAAAGTAAACAAAAAAGTCGTTCACAATTGATGATAAATATTTACAATTGCACGAATTTGCAATCTTAAATGCACAAGATTCTGAACAGCCCTATTGTATTGTCGCTTTGAATGTACACAGATGTCAAAAACATCAGTGAATGCTTTTGATAAAATAGTTTATACAGACGGTTGGTAAATATAATATGTGGGTAGGTAGGCTAAGGATAAAGAATCAATATACTTCCGCAATAGTTTGATCAATTGATTCCGCTACAGTAAACTAGACATTATTATCAACCAAACAAATTTAAAGGCATTTTAAATATTGAAGAAAGAAAGAGTAATCTGCCAAAAGTTAAATGGGTGATTATCGATCGCATGAATGTCATAAAAGATAAATAAATATGTGGCACTTATAAGCCACGAAGCGCTCTTTGGTCGATCTTCGCTTCCATTACTGTTATGCTTGAAAAATTTTGGAAGGTATTAGAACGCCGGTCCCGAACGGCAGAACTCTTGCGACATCACTTTTTCTGAGCTTTGTCACAGAGTTTTTTTAGAAGCCTTCCCATGGAAAATTATTACTGCCGGAAGAATTGCTAATTGCTAGCCGAGAGGTGGGTACCGTTCGAAAGAAAAATCATTTCCTTATTAAATTGTTTATGCTTCAGCTGGGGATTGAGAGCCCACGACCTACAGATCAGAAGATCATCACACTAATCACTAAGCTACGGCAACCACTGGATGTCATATTTACATATTTACTTGACTTGAAAATAATGAATTTCAGTTATTGGTGCAGCATCAGCTGCTACAGAAGCAGTATGCTCATTTGATCTATGACAATGAAACTTGAAAACACATTGCATTGCTTTTAAAAATGTGTAATTTAAAAAATGCAAAATGTAATGATATGGTCTTATTTCCGTAAGATAAAGATAACATTTTCAATCAAATCGTCAACTGATAACACATGGATAGCACACATATAAATCGAGTGAGAACTCCAACTCCGAGAGAGAAAGCAGCCAACTGCCAAAGGTCAAAATTGCTTTGTTGTTACCACAAATGAATGGATAAAATTGATTTGAAAGACAATGGATTATAAAATGATTGCACGAACAACCGCGAATAGAAGTATTTATGGGTCCCAACTTTGAATTGAGCTATTGTGAGTCCCTCAAAATTGCATTGTACTATTGCTAACTATAATAAAGAAAACTCATTGACATAAAAATACTTCAAATCATTGTCAATAGATTTTCAGTTAATTATACCCATTCGCTAACAGCCTAGACATACGGCAACCTAATTCCGGATTACCGGAGCACTTAATCTGAATAAAATATTAACCTGACAGACGGCAGTATTGCGGATTAACTAAACGGCAGATTGTTGTTTTATTAGGTCTGCTCACTTACATTACTATCAGTATCAATTTCTGTCATCTGTCACTCTCGATATGAAGTACGTGAACTGAAAACTATCAGAAACTTGTAAATTGACATTCACCGTTCATAATTGACAGCTGGATTTATTTGTTCGCCAAGACTTTTCATGTTGAAAACTGTTAACAATTGTTGAAAGTTTTTTGTTAGCGAACACACCTAATATTTTGTAAAATGGATGGAGAAAAATTCACAATAGTCAATTTTCAGAAGTGTTGCCATCGCAAATTGTCCTAATCCTCTTTTATTTTGAGAATTAACTCATGGAGTTTAGCTGCAGTTAATGCTCGAGTTAATTCGAATTAACTCGGTAATCCGGAATTAGGCTGCCGTCTGTCTAGGCTATAAGATATTAATTAGATGGTAGAAATATTTTTATCTCTTTATGTTTTCACCTACACTTTTCAAAATATGTCACTTCTCCTTATCGGTGTCGCAAACGGAAGAACAAACTCACTATGACATTAATAAGAATGAACTTGCAAATCATTCAAAGAAACCAAAAATATTGAAACTGCTTCATGGTTGGTTCATTGCAGTGACAGATCCACAGATATCCTACTGTGACACGCAATTAGCATTAAATACACTACAGTCCTCACAAAAACCTTCTGAGATAGACAACTGTTACGTTCTATCGATTAAATTTTAGCACTGTGGGTATATAGTTTTTGTTCGATTGAACAAATTTGTTGGAAAAAGTTTAAAAAACTTTAAACAAAACTAAATGGCAAATATATGATGATGCTGATAATGACATAGATGATGGAAATAATCGAGAAAAATAGTTTCATTTGTCAGTTTTTCTTTCATAATACTTCAACAAATACAACACGACTTTTTTATATTTTCCACTCCCACTTCTTCTTTCTTCAATTGATTTCAATTTATTGTTGCAATTGTTGCTATTAAAAAGTGCATACTGATATTATGACATTTCTATGAAAAAATGATTTTACAAAAATAAATACGATATTTGGTCGAGGTCGTTTAATAATAGTAAATTTAAGCGCAAATAAAATGAACAGATTTTTTAATATGTTGGTATTATAAATATTATATTAAGGCATACTAAATTTTGTATCGATATTAGATTCTGTTGATATACTTGATGCATATAACTTCAACGAAATACTGATTGAGTCATATCAAATCATAAAACGCTAAAGGGAAAAACAATTTCTATTTTTGTTGGAAAAAAATATGAAAAAAAAAAGTTAGATGTTAGTTAATTAGTTTTTTTCACCAATCTGTGAAATGTTTTGTATTCTGGCCATTTGTACGAAATCGATAGATCGAATGCTTTGAGCTTTTCCATTTTTTTCTAAATATCAATTGGTATTGTAAATTCATTACTTTTAAGTCTTATCGAAAATCCAATCTGATAGAATTGGTATTCGACCTAATTGAGTTCTTCCTACTACAGTAATTCATTTTACATTTTTGTTTGCTTATTCGGTACATCGAGCAAGCAACACTTTCAGTTCATAAGCTTTGACATGGAATGTACGAGTATTGTAATAAAAAAGATTTTCTACTTGGTTTGGCTTGTTGGAGATGGCGCACTGATGCAACAACACCTATGTAATCATACCATTACAAAATGGAATCCATACATCGTTATTCACCACAGCAACCAATGTCATTTTAGCATTTTTCTCTCACTTTGTCACAACGATATTTGGGGCTACTTTACGTACGATATGTGTTTTCAATACGTTTACTCGTAGAACATTTACAAATGAAATGAGAAAATTTTTCTTTTTTGATTTTCAATTCTACTTGATGTTTTCAATTTCTAGAGCTTCGTATTTGCATTTATATGTAGTATTTTTTTATTTTTTGTACTGTGGCTGTGTACCTGCTTAAGAATGGTTATGATGTACTATATACAATGATGGGATATTTACTTTTCAGTGGTTAATACAGAAAATATTTGATTTCATATAATTCATGTTTCCCATAGTACGATGGGATTATGAGAGTGTTCACAAAATTGCTCAATTGGAATGTTTCCTTTTTTTTTTTGGTTGGATTTTTATTTCTAAGCACAAAAAATGTACACAAGTCCTATTATTCAAATTTTAATTAATTCTTAATTGTGGGGAAGTACATCAAAAAGGTCATTTTGTACATTTTTATTTGCACCTTTTTGCGTTTGCACTTTCTTTTTACTGTGAGCACTTAGTTTTGTATTCATTATGTCGCGACTTTGTTGCTTGGATGGTTGATGCTTATCATGATACAATCAGTTTAACCTCATTGGGTTTATTACGGCTAAGAACGGCAACAATTATATTTATATTGTATATAATACGGACCAAGTGAAGAAAAAAGAAAAAATATATATGAAAAATGTTTGGGTCAAATAGGCATGAAACATGAATCGTGTATAAATCATACTAAAATTTAGAACGTACTTTGAAAATGAAATTATGTGAGAGAGATTTAAAATGGAATATTTAATGAACATTTAATACAACAAAGAGTTTCTTATTTCAACAATTTAAAACGCAAACGATTATAGCAACTATCATGTACATTATACAATCATCTGCAATATTAATTATGGGGTTAAATATCCAATAAAATAAACCCAGAAATTAACAATTAAAACATTTAAAAATATATTATGTGACGCATTGGTCACAATAATTTTGAAAGTTTATTTAAAAAGCAACAATATATATAGATATGGGATCTTTACCCTATTACAAAAATTTCGACAACAAATGAAGTGTGCAAAGTTTTATATACAATAACAAAAAAAAAAAAAAAAAGAAAAGTTTTAATGAAATATTCATAGTCCAATGCATCTATGGAGTACATACATTGTAGTTTTCTAGGATATTGCGATACAATAAAAACAAAGGAGTACCCTATTCGGTACATTCGGTACCCTATAACGGCTCTAAATTTTTGTCCATTTTAAATGATTCATTTTCTGTTGGACAGAAAATATTTTAAATAACTACTTTAAAAACTGTTCGCTGCAAGGCTGCTTTCAGGCCTATTTTATGATAGATTTATTCGTTCACTTTCACACGGCCCAATAATACCAGCGGATAGCAGTCATCGGCAATAACAGTAGTCCATGCCATTAGAAATGATGGTAGTTGCTTATTATCGATCGAATGAATATCCAAATTCCCGACCGAAGAGGGGAAGTAGCAGAGTAATTCGATCCAATACAACGAAACCTTCAAAAATCGAAGGTGTTATTATAATTCAATGAATGAGTAAATGGACTGGTCTATGAAATCGATATTTATCTAAACATCATATTTTTCAATTCGATAACTCTGAAATCGATATTTATGTAAACTTCATACTCTACAATTCGATAACTCGAGAGGATCGATTTTCATTCCATTCTCAAAAAAAAAACGTGTTTCCGCTATTTTCGTAAGTCTTAATCCAGCGTAATCCAGCTATGGATGCTGATTAAGTTACTCAATTGCGGCTACTTTGGTTCATCGGACATCATACTTTTTTTTAATATTGTGTAGTTGTAATCGACATATTTTTTTTTTTTGTATGAAAATATTTTACTGTAGACATAATATCCAATATCATACCGTAAGATAGGCACAGTTCAAAAAATATCAATGAATACTGGAATATATAACGTCAGTTTGAAGAACAAAAGCAATCAACATGAATGATTTTTCATTAATGTTCTCACTGCAATCGGGTCTCCGCCCCGGAACAGACTCCGGACTCTTGGATCATTTCCGAGGTCTGGACCAAGGATTGCTACCTCAGGGTTACAACTTTTTCGAAAGTCTGTTACAACAACAACAACAACAATGATTTTTCAAAAGTGCAACTTTTTAATGCATCAAAAGATCACTGCATAATTTAATTTAAAAATATTGTTATCAAAAATATTATCATCAAAATGTTTTACAGAAGTTGTTTCCGCTAAAAATCCGAGGCGGTAATTTAGAATGTGGTCTTAGAAGGGTTTTATGATAACAGTTCTAGAGAGCGAATGGAAGAACAGGCTCCAGCGAATGTTCGACCTAAATCGATCATCGGTTTTATGGCCTCATAAGAGGAAGAAGAAGAAGGTTCTAGAGACATTAAGAAATTACTAAAATTTATCAATTTCAATGTCTTACATTTTGATGTCCCTTGCGACGCGACGTCTTTGGTTCCATATATTCGAATGCAATGTTGCCAGAAATGTTGATCCATTAATGGCCACTCTAATGTACTTGTACATAATACAACTTATGTTGTTTGTATTGCCTATACATATGCATGCTAGTATATATTTATTGTAGCTACTTGAACATATTGAAGTAAAAGTTTTAAATTGAGTTTTAGGGAACAACATCATGTACATATGTAGGAATAACAACTATTTTAGTTGTACATTTGTACAATACATGTATATTGTAGGTAGATATTGTTGTTGAAGTGGTCGTGATTTTTTTTTGTTTTGCAAAACGGATATAATTTCTAAAAAATAAAAAATACATGTGTAAATGTAAAAATATGGTAAATTTTTAATAGGAAATAAAGTAATGGCATAGTGAATAAATATTGTTAACGTTTTGCATTTTAGTATTATTTATTTATTAAAAATGTACTACACAACAAAAAACAATATGAACGATAGGTAAAAACTGTACCTTTTGCTCATTTAGGTATTCGTTAGTTATACACCACAATGTTGTAAAAATAATAAGCCTAAAATTATACATTCAAAATTTTCAATTTGTTTCACACATCAGGCATTGCCACACATATCTAATATAATTCGTATGTGTATGTATGTATGTACAACCTACACGCATACGAGTAATTTGCTTCATTTGTACTATACCCCAGCACCGAATGATTGCGTTCGTTTATGAGAACATTTATTTAATGTGGTGCGGTATAGGCAATTCATTGCGAAAGCTATTTATTAATGAAAAAAAAACATATATATATATATATATATATATATATATATATATATATATATATATATATATATATATATATATATGTACATACTAGCATATGTATTGTGCATAATTTGTACAAAATACTCATATAGCACAATCTGTTAAATTAAAATCACTTGAATGCTAATATAGAGGAAAGGAAGTTACATAGACATTAGCTATCTGCTTTAAAAGCGTGCATATTAAATTTTCATAAATTTATTGTGAGGATGAGGGTGTATGCTTCTGTGCACTTTATCAATAAATTTATTTTCTTTATTATTCAAACACATTGATAAGAAAAAATTGACCAAATAAAAATGATACCAACACACAATGAAGGTCATCAGGACAATCCCCAAAAATATATACACACACACACGGTGGAAATTTTCCACGCCGCGATATGTCGTGCAAAGAAAAGTAAAAATATAAAAAGAAAAACAATTTCATAATATTTGTCATTTCCAACACTTTTATTTTTCTTTTTCTACTTACAGGTAGATAGTACAGTATAAACGTACGTATATGGCGTAATTCTACTTATTACAGTATTAAAGAGGTAAACATATATTTTTTTTTCTCCTTTAAACTCCTAGTTGGAGCATAGGGCCTCCACAAGGCTTCGCCATCGCACACGGTTTTGGGTAGTTGATCTAGCGCCTTCCCATGTGATGCCGGCAGCAGCTAGCTCACCCAGTATTGATCGTCTCCAGGTGTTTCTCGGTCGTCCGCGGCCTCTGATCCCCTGCGGATTCCACTCAAGCGACATTCGCGTGATGCTATCTGGTTGCTTTCTTAGCATGTGGCCAATCCAACGCCACTTTCTACGCTTAATCTGGATCAGTATGGGCTCTTCGCTCGACAGACGCCATAGTGCCTCGTTTGAAATAGTGTTAGGCCAGAAAATTCTACAAATGATCCTCAAACACTTGTTGACGAAAGCTTGAAGTCACTGCGTGATGGAGTTCGAGATCAGCCATGTTTCCCTTCCGTACAGTAGTGTCGATTTCACACATGCGGAGAATATTCGTAAGTTCTTGCGTCTGGATATTTGGGAATTTGCCCATACTGATTTTAGCCGGCCAAATGTTGTCTTTGCTTTGCTCAGCCTGCAGTTAGCATCCTCCTCAGCTCCCCCGTCTGTTGCTATCGTGCAACCGAGGTAGCAGAAACTTTCGACGAACTCAATCGCACAGCCGTCAATCATTATATGGCTTCTATTGGAATGATTGCTTCTCATAGCTTTGGTCTTCGAAATATTTATCCCTAATCCGACAATTCGTGCCAGCGCGACTAAACTGTTCGCCTTCGCTTGCATATCGGAGCATTTGTGCGAGAGGAGACAAATGTCATCGGCAAAGTCCAAGTCCTCAAGCTGCCACGCGAGATTCCACACAATGCCAGTTCTCTTGTGCTGAGTGAGGCTGCTCATGACTTCATCCAGCACAATGGCGAAGAGAAGCGGGGAGAGAGGGCAGCCCTTCCGCACTACAGCGTTGGTCGTGAATGAATCATTGATGTTACCATTGTGTAGAACCGCCAACTCAGAGTTCTCGTAAAGCGCCATTATGAGGCGAATCAGCTTCAGGGGGACACCTTTTCTACTCAAAGCCATCCAGATGGAATGACGCTTAAGTGTGTCGAATGCCTTCTTGAAGTCGACGAACAGCATGTATAGTGGGGAGCGCCATTCAATCGAGTGCTCGACGATGATACAAAGTGTGTTAGCCTGGTCAACGCAGCTACGTTTCGGACGAAATCCAGCCTGTTCGTCCCTTAAAGCATTTTCAACGCACTGGAGTCTATTCTGTATAAGTGATGCCAGAATTTTGTAGATGGAATTGAGCAAGGTTATTCCTCTCCAGTTGCCACAGTCGCGCAGATCACCCTTTCTCGGAAGCTTAACGATGAAGCCCTTCGTCCAAGAGGGAGGTAGCTTTTCGCTGTCTCAAACAGCAGCTATGTGAAGATACAGAATTTCAGCTGATGTTTGTGGGTCGGCTGTCAGCAATTCTGGCTGAATGCCGTCAATGCCCGCTACTTTGTTAAGCTTAAGCTTCTTAATTACGTCTCTTATTTCCGCTATGCTTGGACATAAAGTTGTTATTCTGCTATTGACTCTGGTGTTGTCGAGTTGACAGCTATTACTATCCTCAGTATATGGCGTAATTCTACATATTACAGTATTAAAGAGGTAAACATATAGTGGTATATAAATTTTTTTTTTTTATATTTCTTCCAAGTATTCTTAATTCATTTTTTATCTATAAATATTTAAATAAAAAATGTCTAATGAATTAGTAATGCAACGTTGTTGAAGCAATTGATGTTGCAAAGGCTTGACAAAGTTGCGAACGTGAAGCAACATATTGCGTCGTATTTATGTTAGATGTTGCCAACAAACTAGGAAACATTAATGTTAAGATACATGAAGATCTACTTTCTGACATGTCGTGCAGACAAAGGAAGAGGTGTCGTACAGTTTTTGGTGACAACGAAAAAATGTTTTTAAGGATTCAATGTTTATTAGACATGTAACGACTCAATTTAGGGTATTTGTATAATCCCTATTCAAACAAATATCTCTTCTCTAACTACTAGCTACAATATTATTATAAATACTTATGTATATTGATATTTAGATAAATTTTTGTATTTCAATATAATACAAAATATTATGATTAATTGATTGACTGAATGCCTATTTATCTTATATAGTATATTTGACATATTTGAATAAGAAAACAAAAAAACGTTTAAAACCCATGTTAGCGTACATAATATTTCCCAAGTGTTTTCCCTCCGATATTGAAATAATCACAAATCACGTACATCAACATATTATGTATATAGTCACATGTATATTGATATTGCATGGAAAATTGTTTACTAATTGTATGTATACATTTTATATATTTATTTGTCTTGTATTGAAAACAAATTAACTGGGTAATTTCATATTGTTTAACATAAAACGTGAATAACAATGAATACTCAAAAATTCAATAAAACAAAAAAAATAATATTTGTTCAATGTTATTGTCATATATACATACATATACCTATTACCGACTTTTGGTAACACTCTGTATGACAATGCAATACTACGCTTCAAATAATTATGAATCCAATCATATGAGTCGTCAGTCGTCAGATACACAGGGGGAATGATATGTAACACTATGGTGTACGTGCCATAATTGTGTGTACTGATGGTAGTGCGACTATATCCAAGATGGGACAACATACTCTAATGTATGTACAGCCATTGGGAATACGGTCAATAGTATGCAAACTCTGAATAGCTGCCGCCCTCCAGTTACAATTAGGCACCCCTTTGGCAACTTGGTTCTACTAAGAATGGCCTCCTTTTCCAGCTAAGCCGTGGCTTCAATTTATGGATTTATCAAAACAATACATCTGACGGAACACTGGTTCCATCTATATCTGTTTTAGCTTCTAAAAAGAACTCTGTGACAAAGCTCAGAAAAAGTGATGTCACAAGTGTTCTGCCGTTCGGAAATAAGTAGGTCCATTCTAATACTGTCCAAAATTTAAGACGCACAACAGTAATGGAAGAGAAGCTCGGCCAATGAGCCCTTTGGGGCTTTAAGTGCCACATATATATATTTTTTTTTTACTACAATCACCTGTTGTTGTTGTTGTTGTAATAGACAACGATTTCGAAATCACGAATAGGTATGTATGTGAGTTAATTGAGTTGTTGTTGTTCACATCGACCAGCTCCAGGAAGACGGCAGCCTCCAGGGGGTGCGTCCACAGTGTAGAGAGGGCCAAACTGGTAGGCCTTCTGGGGCAGGCGATGACGGGTGTCGTACGGGCTTTGTTTGCACCACGGGCATCGCACTGGAATTGTATCAGCCAGCTGGTGCATGTAGCAGTTCTGATAGACGATCCACCCAGATCTTCGTTGCGCCAAATTTGCTCGAGCGGATCTATGGAGCTGTTGTTTGCAGTCTGCAATTTGCGATGGGCAAACCCCCAGCACGATGTTATGAGCATGACCCTCGATGGCCGTCTAAACCGCGCGTTGATGCAATGAATTCAAAGCCACTCTATGCGTACTAGCGTTAAATCATCGAGCTGGTGACTCACATGCCCATCGAATGAGCGTAAGCCACCGCGGATGCTACGCGGGAGAGGGGCAAGCTGCATTAAACGGTGGATGGGGGGTGATGGAAGGTGGCAGGGAAGAAGAAATTGCTGCGAAAGCAGTTCGTTTTGCTCACGCACTTTTAACATTCGCCTTTCCTGATGTAGGTGATCCTCATGCGCTTTCTTATGGCAGCTCGTGCTGATGCGCAAAGCAGTATTCTGCCGGGTTTGTAGAAACCGCCAATGCGTGTCGCTTATGAGTGGCGTCCAAATTAGAGCCGCGTAGTTGTGATTGACCTGCCGATGGCCTTAAAAGTGATGAGCAGCGTCTCCTTGTCTTTCCCCCAGCCAGTACCAGCCAGTGGCTTAAGGACATTATTTCTGTTATGCCACCTTTGGATGGTGTTTTCAACATGCGCAGCAAAGGTCAAAAAGTAACTCCGAGGATTTTAGGTCTATTCACAGTTGAAATAGTTCTGCCATCGGCATCCACCAAGAGCACGGCTCTGAAATCTTTAGTCCAGGTGGTAAAGAGTGTTGCGTTCAACTTCTCAGGTGAGAATATAAGGCTTCTGTGGTTGAAGAATGCATGTTGGACATGCACCAAGTTCGCGTTGACCTCGCTGCTAATCGCCGCAATGTTGTGTCCCGATGCCAGGATCGTGCAATCATCCGCATAAGATATCAGTTTCTCAATCACCTGTTAAATGCACCTACTAAAGCTTACCTAACAATTGGCCGTCGAGTGCAACTTGCATATATTTATAAGTTACTTGTATAACCTAACATGACGTAACCTATCAGCCTGCCCTTATAATACGTACATATATTGTTTGTACATATTCATTTGTATTCTTCTAACCTATTTATTATTCGCATATCATTGATGAGCATGATAATCAATCAAATATTTTTGATTGAATACAATGTAAATATTATGAATGACTAAATTCATTAAAAGCCCTATATTAGATTATTTGATGTAACATTCAGTACATCACAGTACATATGTACACTAGGGTGCACATAAAGACGTTAAAAGAATGCATTCGATTGCTCAAGGTTTTGCGGAGGTGTCTTGCCCTACGATTTTGGCTGCTGTAGTCAACTCAAGAGCTCAAGAGACTAAAACGCATACTTGATACACGTCGGGTATAACAATTGTGCAAAAGTACATTTACAACCTCGTCAAAATAGGAGACCGTACTCTCTTCTTTAATATATGACTATATTGATTACATTGAAATTTATAGACAATTTTGAGATGCCTGTGACATGTTATTACATGTATTACTTTTTTGAAAAATACTTGGTCATATAATTACGGCACACACTAATGCACATATTTGTCGTATACATATAGTTCGTAGAAAGCTTTGAGAAAAACTAATTGAGTAAGCAATAAACAAATGCTCATGCGATTATATAACCAGTTAAATTGATCAAGTTTATTCAATCAGTCAGTTGGTCTTGAAAAACTTTAAGCGTACAGGCTAAGTTCATCGTAAATAAATAGATACTTTGGTAAAAACAAGTGGCACACTACATACAACATATTTATATATACATAAGTCGTCATCACTAATGACATAGTTAAGAATTTCTAGACTACGACAATAGCGTCTTTTTTTTGTTTTCTTCCTTTTTTTTTTGTCTTTCCTTCAGCTACTTTCATGAACATAATTATTTTGCAAATGCTTCATATTTTTTTTTTTTCTGTGTTGCAGCGCACTTTCAGTTATTATTGCACAATCATTTGTTATTCTTCCCTTTTGTCTTACTTGGTTTTAAATTAAGTTAGATGAAAGGCATACAAAGTGCAAGAGTAGAGAGTAAAGTTGAATACACTACAATACAAAAGAGTAAAACTTTTTATCACGCGCTCCTTCATCTAAAATTTATTCCCATCTGCGTTGTCTTTTAATTAATTGTTATATAACGGATTTACGTTAAAACCAAAGTTTGCCACATTTTTGTTATCTCTTTTTTTTTGCAACTTTTCTTATTTTTATTATTATTACGAGTATTTTCATTTACTTTGTTTCATCGTCTTTTTCGTTGATGTTCCAAATTTAGTTGAATATTTTTGTATCATTTTTCTTTTTTATCTAAACTTCCAATATGCTTACAAATTATTTTTAAAGCATCTTTCAACGAGAGGTATCATTTGAATTTTCTATTTTTAATGCAATATTTTTGTGAAAAGAGCTGATCATTTTATTTTAGTCCAAAGTTCAAACTCTGAGGTAAGTAGTGAAACACAATATCTGCGGAATGTCCGACGCGACTCTTCTTGCATAATTGCGGCTGTATCTCGCGAATAATTGTCAATTTTGTATCTTTTAACTTGCCCCAAAAAAAAAAGTCAGATCGTGTTCGAGAAATCACACGTCCAGGAAATTTTTCACGCCATTATTTCACTAACTGTATGCCATGTGGCGGTGAACTGCTGAAAATAAACGTCGTCCACATCGATAGCATCAATTTCAGGCCAAGAAAAGTCAGTCAGCATCGTTCCGTAATGCAATCTCTTTACTGAAACGATCGAACCAGCTTATTTACTTACTTACTTAAGTGGCCATAACAACCGAATATCGATTTAGGTCGAATATAAAATGCGGCGCCAGCCATCCCTGTTGTTCGCTAGCTGGCGCCAGTTAGAAATTCCAAGCGCCTTCAGGCTCTCCAGTACTTGGTCTTTCCACCGGAGGTTTGGTCTTCCTCTTCTGCGTCGTCCTCCAGCGGGTTCCGAATATAACACCTTCTTAGCCGGAGCGCGTTTTTCCATTCTCTCGACATGACCAATCCAGCGCAGCCGCTGGATTCAAAGATCTTGCATAAGACTTTTCTCTCGAAAACTCCAAGTATTCGCTCATTCCAGGTGGAAATTTTCCAGGCTTCAGCGCCATATGTTAGGACAGACATGATGAGAGACTTGTAGAGCGTAGTTTTCGTTCTTCGAGAGAGGGCTCGACTTCTCAATTGCTTACTTAGTCCAAAGTAGCACTTGTTTTCAAAAAAATGATGCTTCAGATGCGACAGTTTTGCTTATTCAAGTACCCAGACAGGTGAAAAGGAGACTCATCACTTATCAGAATAATTTTCTTTGAGAACTCATAATCTTCTTCATGCATTTTCAGTACTTAATCTGCGAATCAACGGCATTTTCCATGGTCTCAAGGCTTCTATTCTTGTGTTAATTGCACTTTATAAGCATATAGACCAAGATCTTTATGCAAAATATGGTACAAAGTGGCTTTGGATAAGCCCAATTCTTAAGATCGTCTCGAAATTGAGAAACCTAAATTTTGAGCCACACTCTCAGCTACAGCTGCGATATTTTCAGTTGATCTAGCCCGATAAGTACGAGTCTTTAAAAAAAAATAAATAAATATGTGGCACATAAAGCCCCAAAGGGCTCATTGGCCGAGCTTCTCTTCCATTACTGTTGTGCGTCTTAAATTTTGGACAATATTAGAAGGGACCTACTTATTTTAGCCGGTTCCGAACGGCAGAACACTTGTGACATCACTTTTTCTGAGCTTTGTCACAGAATTCTTTAAGAAGCTTTTTCATGGCAAGTTGTTACTATCGGAAGAATTGCCAATTGCTTGCCGACAGGTGGGTACCGTTCGAAAGAAAAATCTTATCGATATTAAATTTGTTATGCATCAGCCGGGGATTGAACTACGACCTACAGATCAGAAGGCGAACACACTAACCACTGAGCTACGGCACCCACAGTACGAGTCTTTACATTACTAATTTGTCAGAGACGTTCGAATTTATTGATTAATTTCACTATACCTCTGCGAGAAGGCGCTCAATGATGGCCATAAATAGTACAAATTTTATGTTGACAGCTGAAAAAATTATGGAAAATTTCAAATGACACCTCTTCTTGAAATACTCTGTATCAGTTGAAACTTTCTATTTTTAATTTGTGCATTAACAGAGTAACAGAGTGTTGATTATTAAAATTATTCATTTATGTGAAAAAATTACGTAAAGACCATTTGGACAAGTGCAAGAAAACAAAGCAAATATTTTGGATTTCATTATTTCATTACTGCTTCCTGTCGTTATCATTCTCACTTTAACAAATATCATATTAACAAATAGTTAGTTATAAATGTTGAAAATTGAATTTTTGTCAAGAGAAATTTACAAATATCTTTCTTTGCAAAAATTTGTCATACGCATGTAAATGTAAATAAACATATATTTATGTAAATGCATACATCTAAATACATATATTACATTTATTTAATATAATTTGCACATTTTAGTGAAATGTGGTACAATGAAACCACATGTATTCAAACGACTGCTCCATATAAACGCACGGTAATACATAAGCAAGAAAAGTTAAAAAGCAAGAAGATGAATATAAAAGAAATATGTAAATTAAAATTCACACATACTTCATATCTCTACAGGTATACATACACCTAGGTGCGTCATTTTACATTAGATCCGATGATTAGTTGCAAAGAAAAATATGAAACTTATAAGAACGCAAAGAACTCACAATTGAATTAATTTCTCGTATGGAATGTATATGATATTTACATTCTATATTAAATGGTTAACATACATTCTGTAATAATAAATATAAATTGTTATACATTAGCTACTAAAGTATCTAGTACTTTTTAATATTAATGTAATATAGATGTATTATAGTGGAATTGCTGTAGCGCAGCCCCACATATTTGCATCTGTTTATTTTCATTAAAAATTCCAAGCACAATTGTTGCGATGTTGACGCCTAAACCAACAAAACCAAATGATCATCGTCGTCATCATCACCTAATTTTTAGTAGTCGTCATTTAGTCATTTACATTTGACTATTGTGGTTTAATTTGCTCATCATATGCTACAAGTACACCTGTATTCTTATTTTGGGTAGCACAAGTATTATGCAGATTATATAAACTTTCTTATGTAAATGACTAAATTTGATTAAAAATAAAAATTAAATAAAAGTAATTAAATTTACATTTTCATTAACATCATCACTTGGTTTGTGTGATACTTTTCTCTTATGAATATTTGTGTAGTATTGTTGACGAATTCAGATAATTTGAATAGGGCTCGTTGTAATTCAATAATCGTTGAAAACTGTGTAGTTGTGCGAAAAATTTTGACATATTATTTTCTATCTAATATCTTTAGCTCATCTAAAAGGAGCTCGAATGAGATGTTTCCGTATAAATTAACGCTTCAAATTCCACTCATAGTGATGTACCGCAGACACAATTACAATTTACTCATAAGTGGCACGCGACTTGCCACTTTTGAGTCGGTTGGCAACTCTATATCCCTAAACTTTACTGCATAGCTCTTTTTATGCAGTGTATAAATCGATCAACCACAGTTGACTGTGGGGAAATTTACCTAAATAACAGTGGAGCCTGCGAGTTGCTCAGTTGATCAATTAGTCTGTTATTGCTTATCACGCTTATATTTCACTATCATCGCCAATATGACCAATGTCGTGTAAATGTCGCTATACGTTTAAGAGACCGTGCGTATGTATTACATTCATGTATGTTTGCGTATATTTTTTCACTTCCATTTCCCGATTGTAACATTTACTGCACAATACGCCTGAGGGAAATATAATATGGTACGTACACATATATGTATTATAGATATGCACACGAAATGATGGAAAAGGCGAGATATTATGATGAAATATGAAGACAATTTGATTTAGAAAAAAAAACAGAGCCGACTTTGTAGAAATTACTACAATCTCATAAGTTATTTCTTTTCAAAATTGGCGTCAAAGAAATGGCCATTTACTAACAATTCTACTTTAATATGAGTTTGTTTTCAACAAGGTTATGTGAGGGGGAATCTGATGAAAAACACTTTTTTCATAGGGAATCTCATGATTTAAATGATAGGGCTCTTCTTAATGGAAGCAGTCTAACCAATTACAAATCAGACTTCATTTTCTTTATCTGAAGCTTCGTTACCTGCCTTAGAAATAGATTGTATTTTCACACTTTCTTTCCTATAGGGAATAACTCTGACATTTCCATAGTTATTTTCGACAAATCGTATCGCTGCTTGGCATAGTTTGTTTGTCAGAGGTCATACCTCTTTCAAGATTATCTCCAGTACCCTAATCTACAAGATCAAGTAATTTTACGCCTCTGGACTATTTTTTGTAAGACTATTTGAATCCATTACTCTGCGCGAACAAGGCAGGCCAAGCCAGTGCAGCATTCTCAGAGTTGGAAAGTGAGTCACGGAAAATAGGTCTGACGGTGAACAAGAGCAAGACGAAAAACATGGTGTCAGCAAACAAAGAGTCCCTGCCATAATGGCCTAATCTCACGACGCACAAGGCGCAAGTATCAATTTGAAGCCTTGATAAGCTTCCCGTAAGATTGAAAAATCGGAAACCAACCTCCAGGTTCCTACGGTACCAATTGGGGCACATTGAATGGACGTACTACCCTTTTTGGTGGTGATCGAGGCCTAACTAAAACCTCTTCTGATCTAAGCACCCTGGTTTCAATGCAACTTCACATCGAGTACCACACTCCTTTGACGTGGAATATTCAACCCGCGTGTTCTTTGGGTTACCACAACCAGCACTAAAACCTCCCTCAAGGGCCGCTCCCAACGATCAGGTTGAAGGGATTCCAACCTTATCATCCGTGGTCCCATATTTAAAATCTTTTGGTAAGACCTCGTAGCCGAAGTCTCGAAAAACGAAAATCACACTCTACAATCATATATCATGCCTGTCCTCACATATGGCGCCGAAGCTTGGATAATTTCCACCTCACATGTGAGAATGTTCAGAGTTTTCGAGAGCTGTCAAAGCATTCTAAATTCGACCTTAATTGATTTTATGTTGTAATGGCCACATCAGTATGTATGTAATATTTAAAAGTCGGTGAAAGACGTTATTTCGAAAATTAATTTGAAGAGGTCTCAATGACTTTCAGAATGATCTATGAAAGGACAAAATAATTATTTGAAACTTCACTGAAAACATTCGTAAAATGATTCAATATACAAGAAAAATTCAAATTCAATTCAAGTGTTGCTGATAGCCATGGCTGCAAAATACATAATTAGTTTATGCGAATATTACTGTATTTCATCTTTGACATTCAAACTTGAAAATCACTTTTGAATTTTAAAATAATAACAACAATAAAATAAATTTTTAATCAACCATACTATTAGGGAAGGAGCTCTAGTGATAAATTGGGTAAATTTAAACTATAATAATTTTTTTATTTCTGCTTTGCCTCCTTGACTACGTCACTGCAGAAGTATATACACACAGGTGATGTACGAGTAATACATACATGCGTGAATGTGTGTGTGTGTGTGTGTGTGTGTGCGTGATTTATCAATTGCCAGTTGCCAATCAATTAAATTGCACCGGTAGGAACAGTAAATTTTAAGGTAGAATATTATATTATTTTTATATTTCTATCGTTATGTGCACGTACGTAAGTCTACTCTGCACATACGAATACTTGTACATATGGGCAGCCATAAAAATAGTACGTTTGTATTCGATATTTTGTTGTTTGTTTTTGGTTACATTTTTTTGTTTTCGTTTTATTTTTTTTTAATTTCATTACCATCTACCATTTGAAATAAATAACTCGGTAGGCAATTTAAGATACAGCAAGAATTATTTTTGGGAATTCCATTGGAACTATGTGCTTGGTCTCAAAAGTAATTTTGAAAATTGTTTCTTTTTTCGCTTTGCTTTTCGTACACACGGTGCAAGTATGTGTGTTCTTCTGATATTCATTTATTAGAAAGTACACCATTTAAAAGAGCTTCTTACTAACACATATGAGAAATGACTGTTCTTTTCAATAATATCTCTTTTTTAATGGCAAGGGTGGTAAGGTTGATGGGTAAGACGATGACTATTTCAATTGATTTTAGATCATATCGTAAATAACATAAGTAAAATGGTTTTCTTTTTCCTGTTTGTGGGTAGGTATCCATACATGTGTGCACACATTTTTTGGAGCTTCGAAACAGAACCGAAATATACGACAACAGCAATATGTAGTTGCTTATTAGAATTGGTACCATCCTCTTATGTAGGCACGTATATTAGTGTGCTTCATCAATATTTATATGAATATATTTGTTAATATATTAAAAAGAGAGGTCAGGTGAGTTATTCGGAACACTTACTACAAATTCTATAAAGAAAAATGTTCAATGACTGTCAAATGACAGACCTTTTGTTACCATTTTGTGCTCACTTATTTTTTCCGGTTAAAAGACATGTCGGACATGTCATTACATAATGCACTCGAAGAGTTGAGAGTCATCCAAGTATATTTAGTCATATATATTTGTCATATAAGTCATATGTGTCTGTAAGAGTATAATGAATCTAAACTGTGATAGTACCAAAGTTACATGCTTTTTAAAATCATGTAACACTTTAATTTAACATTCTCTATGCAATGAATGATATGTATTAGTAAACGACAGGTACAAATGCTTATACAGTCGAATGCGTGTACGAATACTTTGCTTATGAACAAAATTTCAAACATTTTAACATTTGTATAGGTGAAGCACATATGCATATACAAATATATTTGTTTGAGGATATGTCCTTGTCAGTATTGAAATTTTCTCAATTTCCTGAGTACTCCATAATAATACAGTAAAGGTGAACAGAAGGATATTACAAAATTTCTCATAGAGAAGCATTTATTTTTTTTGTTCAGAAAAATAATACTATTATATATTGTACAAAATAGGGGTTCGGGGAAATTATTGAAACAATTTCAATTTAATAATTATTTCAAAACTATGGAACCTTATTATATATATGAACCGATTGTGAGTGGCAGAATTCTTAAAACATATATTTTTAACGGCGTCCAACAATGAATAATGAAAATTCTCTCCAGACTGTGCAAATTTCAATACTATATCTTCAGAAAATTTCATATATTTGACAGAAATTTCAAAAATTGATATGTATAGAATAGTTTTTTTGCTGATTTTTGTTTTCAGACTTTGAGTATTGGTTCTCGTATACATCAATTCATTCAAAATGTATTGAATTTTAATTCAGCGGTAAAACTCCAACGTTGCTTGTCCACTGTTCACTTTGCTTACTTACTTATGTGGGCATTACAACCGAAAATCGATTTAGGCCGAATCTAACATGCTTCGCCAGCCATCTCTTTACTTCGCTAGCTGGCGCCAATTAGAAATTCCAAGCGCTGACAAGTTCTCCATTACTTGATCTTTCCATCGGAGGTTAAGTCTCCCTCTTCTGCATCGTCACATATGGCTGAATATATCACCTTCTTAGCCGGACAGTGTTCTTCCATTCGCTCTACATGAGCGCAGCCGCTTAATTTTAATACGCTTTCGATGTCGGCATACAACTCATACAGCTCATGGTTGTACCTTATTCGATACTCGCCATCAACGCAAATAGGTCCAAAGATCTTGCGTAGGACTTTTCTCTCGAAAACTCGGAGGATTCTCTCATCTGAGGTGGAAATTGTCCAGGCTTCAGCGCCATATGTAAGGACAGGCATGATGAGAGAATTGTAGAGCGTAGTCGAAAGGGCTCGACTTCTCAATTCCTTACTTAGCCCAAACTAGCACCTGTTTGCAAGAGTGATCATTCGCAATATCTAGTTCCAAGATAGACCAAGTCCTTTACTAAGAGTCCCTTACCACTTAAAAAGCATAGTTGTCAACAGAGACGTGCTGTCCACGACGCCGGGACTCTTTGTGTGTTGACACTATATACTTCGTCTTGCCCTCGTTCACCGTAAGACCCATTTGACGCGGCTCTGTTTCCAACTCTGAGAATGCTGCATTGATTCGATTTCATTTAGTTCTTACTAAATTTAAATTGGACTTCAAAATAGACTATCAGAAAATGTTATTAAAACATAACATGGGGGTATATGTAAGACATATTTTAAAGACTACTACATATGTACGTATATCGTTATTTCAATCACCAAATCCACTTACAATCAATCCAAGGTTCTACTTATGAGAGTATTCGTGTGTATTTATGATTGAATGTGTGATAATTAAATTTCACAGAAGCTGTTGATCATCATATCGTATATATGTACACATATTATGATGATGTTGATGATGACTACGACACAAAGTGTTGTTATTAAATTTGGCCATCGATTTCCGAAATGACATTGGTGTCGTAAAATTGAATGCATGCATATATATATATATATATATATATATATATATATATATATATATATATATATATATATATATATATATATATATATATATATATATATATATATATATATATATAGTAAATTTTGTATATCGATTGATTGACGGTTAAAGACAAATAAGCAAATATGCATCTGTTTACATACATATGAATATATTGGTATATTCTCTTACAACATTGTATATACTCCAATACATTTATTTTACGATTTTGGGTACGAACATAACAAGTTTGCTATTGTTGATTTTATTCTTTCTTCAACATATTGCCTCCTCTCTCTCTCTCTCTCTCTCACACTCTTATTTTCTTTGTATTTCTCTCTTCTACTAATACATAATACTTTAATGACTGGCTGCCTTGTCCTTACAATGTTGACAGTTGGTATCCGGAAGTTGCTTGATTATACAACTGACTGTGTATGAATGTATATTTTTCGGCTTGTTGGTTGGTCAAATTACCAGTAAATAGAAATAAATTTGTATTTTTATTCCTTTTTTCATTTATTTGATTCTTATTGTTTGTTTTTTTTTTATATCCTTTTTTTCTTTTCTTTTATGTGGGTAAAATCTTATTGGGGCTATTGTATCGATAATAATAAAATGCAACAGTTGTCCACTCAGCATGTGCCAATATGTAATCGATGATTTTTTATAGAGGAATTAGAATTGAGCTTATCATATTATTGTTGTTGTTGTTGTTAGATATAAATGAATATTTTTAATTTTTAGATGTTTCCAGAATGCAGAAAAATCCATCAGGTGTAGCATTAAGTAGCATAAGCTCACTTACTTCTTTTCAACTTTTAAAGAGTTTTGTCTTAGCCCAAGTAAGCGGTCTCTATGATTTGTTCTCTTATATCTACTATTTGTTGAATCTTTCTGTTTTAGAAACTCAGAATAAGTATTCAAATCTTCCAAACTAGTAGGATATTCTTAACGTCTTAGCACAATTAGCAGAGCCAGAACCTATAACAATTAGCACAGCAAATTCAATTTGTCCTTTTCTTTGTAATCATCGATAATCAATATTGTGCAAGTAGTTTTTAGTTCAGGTTATATTATTGTGGCACACATAGGCCAAGAAAACTCATTGTGAGAGAACGCGGATACTCCCATTCTGATCACTCGCTGTATCATCTGAAATTATTTGTAAAATTCAGAAGATTACCTGTTGCAATCTCTGAAAATGGAACTAAGTCCTAAAAGTAATATTGACCTGGAAATGCTTTTCGTATTTTGCATAGTGCTGGGCAGTTACATAGCTTATGCGTAACGGTTTTGAGCTCTTCTTCGCGTCTACAGCTGGTGGAAGTGGAACTGATTGATCGGATTGACGGTTAACAAGATGATGTTGAATTTATGGTGAGGTTGGAAGAGAATTTTCAATTACGAGCTTACCGCTACTGTTAATCCTGATCTCTACTGCTCAGCACTCTACTAAGTGAATGAATCAATCAAAAGAGAGCGACCAAAATTGTATAATAGAAACCGAACATAATACTTCTTTGTTTTACATATACAATATAAAGTAAACTCGTAAAATATATATAGAAAAGTCGTAGAAAAAGGCAATTTAGAAGCAAAATGAAAGATGATAAAGAAATAAATTGACACACTACGATATTTCTAAACAAGAGTAATTAAGAAATAAAATTCATTAAAAGCAATAACAAGCCAACCAATGACGTTTACGATTGCTGCTAAAAAGATTGTTGATATGAGATAATGGAGAAAATCTGAAGAACTGGAAAATGGGGAGTTTAACAACTAAGTGTATGAAAGTTTGAGTAAAACTTTTTCGTATTCACATTCAAACCATGGCCAAATTATACATAGTTACACAGATTCAATTTGTTTACAGGTTAAAGAGCATATAAAATGCCAGCAGTGTATGTAAAAACAAAGAGGAAATAGAAAGTTTTTGCAATTCCTTAAACAACATAGTGGTCTGTTTGTTGCATTGTTTTATTTGTTTTTGCATTCCTCAACAAAAGTTGCTGGTAAACGGTTTTTCAATATTCAATATTTATCTATATGTTGGAATTAGATAATTCATAATCTTTTGCCTATTTACCTACATAGGAAATATTATATTTTGCAGCATATATTTGAAAGTTCAATTTACAAATTCGTAAAAATATCATATGCAGAATTATAGGAGATATTATTAGACACATATTACACCATACATATTTTGCAATTTTAATATTGCTACTCGGCTGCTCTGATAATAAGACTTTGGCATAGAGCTCATTCAGAAGCTCTTCATATCAGACATTTACTGTCAAAAGTATAAAAATTTATGTAACTTGTGAAAGTCAAAGTAAAAGTAAACGTCTGGTTTTATTTTTGTAAATGAAACAAAATTTACGATAAATATTCTGCAACAGCTAGAATTTCACACCTATTGTAAAACCCTATATTTTTCATACAACACACACACATATAGTACTAATTTGTGGAATGATTACAAACTTTATCATCAGCACTTTTAAACTTTTTCACCACACTCCATCTATACTATGCAGTGAATATTAAATTTTCGATATTTGTTTCGCCGCGTTGGCTTTATGGCAACGATAAATTCAAGTTTAAATGCTTTTGTTTTTATTAAATTGAATTTTTGAATAATATTTTATTAGTTCATCTACAAGTGGGAGAAAAAATATAACATGTAAAGAAATCCATTCATGTTCATTTGTAAATGTAAATACAAAATAAAATCTAATGGTCTTTGTACCCTAAGGTTTGGGCAATTAAATATGTTTGTATTTGCAATAAAATTACGTTTCTATTGAAATAATCTGTTTAACTAAGTGTTGCCTAGGTTAGTAAATAGCAAATTGCTAGTGCATGACAAGTCTGCTGCACCGTGCTCGTTGCGACCCTTCTTTTAACAGAACAATATTGGATTTAGACCTATGAATTGATAGACCTAAGAGTTTATAGACCTAAGAGTCGATAAAGTAGTATAAAGTATACATTTTCATGCTCTGCAAATGTCAGCATCCTCTCCTTCAACAAGACCCATCTTGCTCAGGTGGTACCTGAAATTGCCATGCCCAGTTATTAATACAGTCAACCAGCTTAGAGTTAACCATGCTAGACTGAGAGCCCTCCCGATTCACTGCTCTTTGATAGCCTCAAAGAAGCCTTTGCCTGTCTACAAGTGGATAAGTTTCTTTATCCACTCTTCGACTATTGCCTTCACCGTCCCGCTGCTAAGAGGACACTACTGTTTTCGGTCCACAAAACGAAGCTTCAGATCCTTGTCTAACTAAGGCGTCTGTAGCTTTATTTTGTTCTATACTAATGAGTCCCTTCACCCACATAAGAGTAATCGCATTACTACGAGCACACCCGTTAAGTTTCTGAACACAATCGAACGCCAACTTAAAAGATACTGCTTGGTTATCAAGTGCTAATAAGATGATCTAGCGCATGCATTAAACCGAGCATTTCTGCTTGATAGACAGATACGTATTTTCCCAGATTCTGACCGCGAGTTATACTGATACCTCTTCTATCCGGAGCAAAAGATTTTACTCTGAATAATTTCCGAGATACTCTTAAAATAGTCAGATCACGATGCTTGACATGTCAGCTAAGTGGTCATATACGGAACAAGGGATACAAACAAAAATTGCTCTCGGACAATTCCGAAAACCCCAAGGTGCTTCTTCTTGAGGGTAGACGTTCATACAGCTTAAGCGCCTTTAGTTCTTGCCCCAAGTCGAGATAGTGTAGGCCAGAATCCATGCATTACAAATATTTATATTGCAAATTAGGACGACCGACTGTATTTAGACACTGAAAACACTGATAAGATGTTAATGAAGTCATCAATAGATAAAAGAGAGATTCTCGGGGTGATCCAGATAAATCTACATTACTCCAAAGCAACTTCCGTTGCAATTATCTGCTGCCTTAGTGATGAAACGGAAAGAGCTTTAATCCACGAATGAAAGGTACGTTTACTTAGTTCATCTCATATAAATTGGCAGAGGTTTGTGTATACGGCTCACGACCTCGGACCATATCCCCTAGAGTGATAAATTGAATTCAGGAGAGTTGTTAATGGCTGTAGATAAATTTGGTACAGATGTATACAGATGGCTCCAAATTGGAAGGAGAGGTAGAAAGGAAGTGGCGTATTTTTTGGTGCTTTACATGTTGGGCTTAGGTTTCGTTTATTGAAAATGTTAAATGCCGTCTATTTCCTATAAAAATTTCGAGGCATTAAGATGTGCGAATAATTTAGCTTCCAGGGCGAAGACATACTTTGCTCAATTGTTAGGCAGGTGAATTGACAAGATTGGTCACCACGTCGTTGAGATCCCGCTTTCAACAAAAAAAATCTGTCCTACTTGTGACAGCAAGATAACTAAGTAATTTCCTGCTGTCAATGAGTAGATAAACGATTAGCCATGCAGTGGTCGTCCACACAGGCCATTCGTTTGTGGGTATGCATGCTATTAGGCTAGATCTGCCATCGAATAATTTTTGTCGCATCTGTCAAAATGAAGAAGAAGAGCAAAATCTTTGATATTTCCTCTGTTGGTCACCTGCAGTGGTGCATAATATTGCCCTATTAGGGAGCGCCTTCTTTACAGAAACGTTTGAGCTGGCACCCGTAAATGTTAGGGTGGTTCTGTTATACAGAGGGAATGTAGGTTTCATAAATGATGGTACGACAACGGGTTTAATTGCTTATTTAGGTATATCTCCATATAGGTGGCGGTCGCATAATCTAACCTAACCTAGGCACTAAGTTAAATCAGCAAACGGATTCCTCAGTATCTATGAGAATTTCCAACTACCTACATATGTATGTACGAAAAGCAAAAAATAATAAAAATAAGAAAATTGCACACATACTCGTAAATAAAAGTTAACGAAAATTTGACCATTTTCATCAAACAATAATAATATATTAATAAATTTGTAAGTATATAAATAATAAAATTGAATTCTATAAATGCAATGCTACTACTCGTATTATTTCGAATACAAAAGAGAAAACAATAACTAAACTGCTTGTGGCCATTTACTGTTACGATATTATTGTTTCGTATTATTGCTGGTTATATGTTACACTCTCTGTTATAACGTTAGATTTCATTATTCGTGTAGTTATTTTTTATTATTATCCCTCAATGACAGCAATTTTAAGCTCTTGTGGGTATTGATTGCTGCAAGTCGAGCTGCAATTTTTTTTTTTTTTTTGTTATCAATACATTTGGTCAATATATATATATTACATAGGTACATAACATAACTTTCATCATCATTCGAATGGGATAAATCTTGTTTAGAAACTATAAATACATGTGGGGAAGTGGAAACGTCCATAAACGTATCGTCTACTCATTGGAGAATATAGTCAATCGATTGTTCTATTTTCGAAGCAGTCCATTTTATTATGGTGTGTACAAGTAATTGTTATTAGTGTTGAAATGACGTAATATTTTGTGTTGTCATCGTCACCATCTTTGACATTGATATGATTATAATTTACGTTGAACGTAAGCTTGAAATTGAATTGTTGTGCACATAAATGAGAATTTTTTCATTCACACGTTTTCAAAGAGTAATGGAGAGAATTAAATAGAAAAATGTTATCTATGTACAATGTGTTCTTTAATCAAAATTTCCACAGAAAGTCCATTACGCAAGGTAGATTGAGAAATATTGATATTTTTAAAGAATTTTTTCAAATATTTTATATTGTCAAAAACGAACGTGTATATTTTTTTGAAACATTTTCGTGGCTTAAATGGATATTCGTTCAAACATGCTTAACACCGAAACATTATTCGACCCCTAGCAGTCGAGTCAATGGTACGTACACTCATAGCAATGATATAATAGCATATACTGATTACCCTTGTGCTTACTCACTTGAGTAACTTTTGAAATCATTTTTTGGTAAATGCATAAACACAGCAAAGAGAAAAAGTAATCAATATCTACGAGTATATATGTATACACCTATGTGTATGAAGCAACAAGAAATTACGAATGGCTGGAGGAAAAAATCAGCAAGTATATGTATAATCGTTCAACAGGTTATGCAATACCCTAACTAACTAACCAGCCAACCAACAAACCAACCACTAGTATGAACTATAATATACGCAAATTTGGAAAGTTTTACTTCGGTAATACCAAAACTGAGTTACCCTACATTATGACACGCACATAGAGAGACATACTTTCGAAAAGAAAAAATTTTTCCTTTTGCGCTGAAGGTAAGCGTGATTTTGCAAACTGGTTAAAAAATTCGGATGTAGCAATTTTCAGACCAGACAAAGTGACAAACGGACAATCAGAGAGACAGGAATGACATACTATTTTCAGACAAGCAGTTAATCGACTCAATTAAGTTTTTAATTAAACAATCGATTTTTGTCATTTGCACACACTCATCTCGATTCGATTAACGAACTGTCATATTTGTTGTTGTTTTATAGCCTAGACAGACGACATTTTGTTCATTTTCAGCAGTGTTGCCATCGAAAATTTCGAATGCAGATTAGCTGCAGTTAATGCCCGAGTTAATTCGAATTAACTCGTTAATGCGGATTAACGCTGCCTTCTGTCTAGGCTATTATAAATTAATATAAAATATCATTTAATATCAAATAGCTGATTGTCATTTCACTACAGAACACAACATAACCAAAAACCGAACACACTTAACAGAGCGAGCGGACCGCGTACGTAATAGTTTTTACAAATTATTACAAATTTTACTATAACTAGTAGGAAATTACTAGTAAATCCTAAAAATTTTCCGTTCGCGTACTTTTTCACTTTGTTCTCATTTTTGAGGAGATTTTTCATACACTCTTGAATCGTGTTGATAGAGAAATTTTACTAGTAAAGTACGCGAATGGACCTAATATCAAACAGCTGATTGTCATTGGACTACAGAACACAACAGAATGCAAAAACCGAACACACTTGACAGAGTTGCATTGGAATTTTGACTCAATTAAGCACTAATCGAGCAATTAAAATCTTAAATCGAGCCAAATTAGAACCGTAATTGAGAAAACTTAGCTAATTGCTCGATGAATTGCCTGTCTAAAAATAGTATCACTTCATTATGCTGATCAATAATATACATATATAAAATATATACTTTTCATATATATCATCTCTCTTTATGGCTATTGCAAATGTGAGAACAAACTCAATATACATACTACACTTAACTCTTTGAGTGTAGGGTATTAAAGAAATAATAGAGATTACGTACAATGTAGTGTACAAAGCAAAAGCTTAAATATAGCAAATCTTCTAAATGCTTCTAATACTTCAGATACTAGTTACTGTGACATTCATCCTTGACGACTATGCACATGTAGAAAGACAAACATAAACATCGGTGCAATGGAGTGTAACAAACAAAAGTGAGAGAAAATATTGCAAAATTTCAACTTCATATGACATTGCAAATATTCTATGTACTACAGGTGCATGGTAACTACAATTTTATGTATCATGCACAAGGTGAATTCCATAACACCTTAATATAGAGTGTTAATCTAGTACATATAACTATAGTATAATACTCGTATAAATTGTTATTGATTAAGGCAAGTCAAATCGTATATAAAAAAAAAACTATCGATGAGTTTAAATATATTTGCCTAAGACGTTTTGACAAACAAATAGGTATATCTATTTTAAACCAATACACAATGCTTCGGCCACGTAACTTTTCCCTTTGTTGTAGATATTATTTTTTTCTAATCGTGCCTTTGCCTTTTACAAGTTTCTAAAAATCGCTATAATTAAGTTTTCGAACCTAATTCATTCATTGAACACAACAACTTCTTCGATTTTTGTCAACGTATTGTATAAGAACGAAGGACTGCACCAAATCTATGTTACTTGGAATCATTCCTAGTTTTTTTTTTTTTTTTTTTTTTTTGTAACACAATTTCTCATATTTTCTTCACCCTACCAACTTGAGACGCCTTAATACATATATATATATAGATACATTCTCATAAATACGTTTATATGTACATAATGGTGAAAAACTAAGGTTGAATAGCAAGCAACTAGTTATAAACAGACCAGCAAATTCCTGGGAAATTATACAATGATTTTATATGAAATTACATATATAAAATCAATATTATCGTAAAGATGTTGTTAATAATATTTTATGACTATGATAATGATGATACTTATTCTATTAAATTTGTGATAAATTTATTGGTATTATTCAGGACACTAAAAATAAATTAATATACAAATAAATTGAATAACTCAATGTAGAAATTACTTAAAAGTAGATACAGAAATATATGCACTACTAAGCATCTAAATTTGGAAATCTGTAATTCATAGATGGAGATACATAATGATCTTGTATAATGAGTTTACTCCAGAAAACTGTTCACAACTCATACCCTATAAATTAATAAGGTTATTTTAACAAATAATTTATAATTTAGCATTTAAACAGTGCATTTGTTGTTTCGATAAATATAAAAAAATAAACACGATTGAGTAGATATTAATAGCTTTTGTTATTAGGTATAAATATGTTATTACAAAAATTAAGTTTCGATAAATTTGGATAATGAAAGATATTATTCATTATAAATATATATGTATATATGATTAAAATAAGCATTATTGCATTTTTAATTAAATAGAGAGCTCTACCATTCAAAATGTTTATAAACAAAAACTCATTCACTGACTGAATGACTGCACATAAATGAACTGGCACATGTACATAGTTACTGATAGAATGCCATGTAATACGGTGCATATCTGTATTCAGGTACATAATACATTACATGAATAGTATTGTTATCGGTATCAAAGAATACACACAATTGCACTTGAAAACATATTATACCGTGTTGCACAAACAAATTGGATAGGCGTTAGTTTATTGCTGAGATAGTATGCATTGTCCTAACACCTCATTGTTAGCTGTTTAACATCTGTTTTTCGTATTGGCGTTGACAAATATTGTGGGGTATATTGTTGGAACTTTGTATTACACACGAATATCAGGAAAATGGTGAATGTTTAAAGCTATCAATATTTTGAACAATATATAAAATAGAGGCTTTGTTAAACGTTATACCATAAACTTTCATAAAAAAGAACTTAAAGGAAAAAAAAATAGTTTTCGTATAGTTTATTTTTGTAAATATAAAAAACCAAAAATTGTTTGTCGCTAATGCCCATAAAAGGCATGACTCAAGGTCAAAGTTCAAATGTGCGATCGAAACTACTCAACAAATTCGCAATTTTTTCTTATAATATGGGTATCAAAAGAAAGGTTTAATATCTTTTCAGTGATATACAACATTTATAATCCACTTTGAATATTTTCAAAGTTATGATAAAAATAAAAATTTGGAAAAAATTGTTTTTTTCAAAAACGGTTTTTTTCCCCCAAAATAATCACTATTGACCTATAAAAACTTTAGAATCATATTCAAGCTCATACAATTACCTTTTTAATGATATATAAAACATATTTTTAGAAAATGCGTATATATTTTTAATATTTTTTTCAATTTGATACTTCATGAAATTTTTCCAATATGGGTGGCTTTCGATCGAAATACCGGTATGTCTTCAAATTTAGTTTCGCGACCATCAGTATTTTCGGATAAGAGTCTTTCTTGATATATGAGAAGAAAAAACTTCCTTTTTTTTCCCCTTAAGTGGGCTATTTTGCACTTATTCCTCCAGCATTAACACCAGTAAAGATGACAACCTGCAGTGAGAACAGGACTTACAAAGACTTACAACCGCGAGATATTTTGTAAGATCACTCTTGAAAATAGGTGAAAATTTGATCTTTGTTGAGCAATGGAGTAGTCGAGGCTCGTCTCAGAGAACGAAGAACAAACACTATACACGTCTCTCATAAATATGGAACTGAAGCCCGGAAAATTTCTATTTCACATAATAGGATGCTTAAAGTTTTCAAAGGAAATGTCCTACGCATTCATAGGAGCACTGAATAAGGTATAACCATGAGCTATGTGAGCTGTATGCCAATATTGGCATATATAATAAAGCGCATTAAAATTCAGCGGTTCAAGTCGAAGCGAATGGAAAAATAAGCTCAGTCAAAATGGTGTAATATTCGGATTCCGCTGGATGAGGATGCAGAAGAGAAAGATGCAATGCAAGATCAAAATTGGGGAGCATATAAACGTTGTAAAGGCGAAATAAGTAAGCAAGTTCTGTCAAAAAGAAATGGTCCTAGAGATCTGAAATTTGAGACAGAGGTATTGACAATAATATCGAAAACAAAACCATGTAGCAAGGACAAAATTGAAAAATATGCAGAAATTAAAAGGTTCCCAATAAAAGTGAAAAGGAAATGAAAGTGTGAAAATGAATGTTGATTCAAGATATTGTTGAGTGCATTGTCACGCATGATGTATTTGCTATAGGAAAATAAACTCAGTAATATTACTGGGGTCCATAAGGTGGATGTATTGACCATTCATTGTTGTTGTTGTTGTTGTTGTTGTTGTTGATGATGTTGTAGCAGCGAGAATATGGAAATCCTTTGTTTTGTTCCTTGGTCGACCACGTGGTCGAGTTCTTTTGGGACATAGAACAGTCCATTCTTGGGAAGCAACCAGTCATTGTCAATGACCAGAGTGAAATCTTTATTGACAAAAGCTTTAAACTGCAGAATATTTATTGTTATGGCTTGAAAGCCACACCATTTTTCCTAGAAACTAATATATCTGCCGAAACTTAAAGAAGCAGTAACTAAGCCATCATATTATACCATTCTACAAAAAGTACAACATGCGTAGCATCAAGAGAATCCATCAAAAGTTCCCGAATTTCGTATAATACAAACTGGTTTAAATCAGGCAATACCATTTTTAAAAAATTATGCAGAATACCAGGAAAATGATAAAGTAAAAAATTATAAGAGTAATTTTCTTAAGCAAATTTAATGAAAAATAAATAAATCCAGTTTCTTGTACAGTCCTTACGTCCTTAAGAATAATTTCATATACATATGAATAAAATACGAATATAGTGAACGACATTTATACTCGTAGTTTGCTATTGTCAACTATTTCTATTGATTGGCAATAGCAATAATAACAATACCAGTGGTGGACGTGTGAGTAAAATACTAATACTTATATTCATTTCTATTGTACATTACGTATGTAATACTTGTATAGTATTCTAACAATAGAAGTCGTAATATATGGTGTTCTCATATACATATGTACGAGTATATGTGTTCAGAAGCATATACACATGTATATGCACTAGTTCATGGAAGTGGATGGTGAATGGGGCTTCGTGTTTAATTCCACCATCCCAAAACTGGTGACATGCTTAAAATAAACTGAAAAAGTAGCTTATATTAAAAATTGTTGTAAATAGTTATTATTCCTTTTTTCCTACAGATTTGATTAAATGAAAAATAAAATTTGAGAAATTAATTAAAAAATTCATCAGTTGACTTATCTTGCTCCACTATGCATATATTTCTACATATATTCATACACATATTTATACATACATACGAGTATACGTAATACATGATGTACATGAAGTAAATGCAATTTCTTTCACCAATACACAAAGGATATTTATAACTTGCTTAATAGCATAAACACACTACGTGTATGTAGTATGTACTTTGGCAAAAGGAGAATTATTAAAAATTTAATTGTGGCACAGTTGCATTGGGAATAAATGAAACCTATTTCTACGTACGTCCAACATGTATGAATGGGTATACATACATATACTCGTATATCTTATAGTTTTAATGTGATGATAAATATAAAAACTGTGGCAACACTAAAAACTAAATATAACTATAAAATTTTAGTACAAAATTTTTAATGAGTCAAACAAAAATTTACAAACGTTTGCCATTTAATGAGTTAAGTAATCAAAACCAAAAAATAAAAAAAAAATTGTTAATAAAAAATTTTATAACAACATAAAAGTCAAACTTTGAAAATTACTACTTACAAAAAAATGATTAACTACAAATGTTTGTAATATCAAAAAGTCATCAGTATTTTCTCATAAAAATACTTAACAGTTAATGGCAAGTAATTGGCCATCCACCAGTCCGATACTGAAAGTTACCTTCATAATATTTTTTCCGAATCTCAGTGTATACAAAATTCTGTAATAACAAAAACAACAACAACAACTCTCGACTAATGTGAGTATGTCACTGATTGCATATACCATGGATTTTCGGGTGTATACTACATATGTAAGTGTATTCGTATTATTATTGTGGACTAAATAAAATAATTCCTTAAATAATTAATTCACCAGAAAGTTTCATACGCAGATATATTTATGTAGATACCAACTCATAAGAATACCTTTGCATTACTGGCATACTGTGATGTGATGCAATAAATAAGAATCCCTAAACGCTTTCAATTGTTCAACAATATTCAAAATCTTAATCTTACACAAAAGACAAGACCATATTCAAGTACATACATCCGTTCGATCGCGCTTAATATCCATTCATCATAATCCCATATGTATGCATATACGAGTATACATACATACACAATCACAACCAGAATCACACAATTGCATTCGTACAATAAAAATCAGCTTCTGTAAGCGTAATCTGTCAGTAATAAGAGTGATTCTTTTTCATTTTCTTTGGCATTAATATGAGAACGAACAACACACGAAGAAAATATACAGAATAATACACACAAGGGATACATCTGCAATATTTACAATAACAACAACAACAACAACAACAACAACAACATGTAATATAACGACACCAAAACAAAAAAAAAAAAACAAAACCAACAACGCAGGAAACGATACTCCTGTTGCTGATGTGTTACTCTGTCATTTCCGTCTACACTTATTTATGGTGACTATTCAAAATGTATGAGAATGTGTGCGTGTGTGTGTGTTTATCACAAATTTATTTTTTCTAATTTTATTTTTGTTTATATTTGTATTCTTATTTCACTACTACTGTTCCAGGTGCAGCACTCTGTACCCTCCATCTTTTCGGGTATTCAAAGACAAGGCATGATTGACTAAATATTCATTCATTCTACTCGTATTGTATTGTATAATATGCCGTTTGGCTGACATCCAAAATCTGAAGTAGTCACGTCTGTGTGTCAGCGTATTGACAGTATGGCAACGACATGACACTGTACACATTTATATCACACGACAACATGTATTATATGTGTATTTATGTATGAATTTTACATTAGAGGGTACATTAGTTTTTTGGAAAAAATTTTTTCATCATCCACATTATCTTATTTTATCGTTTTACTTGAAAATACTCACAGAATGGTATTAACCCTTTGAAGCATAAAACAATTATAATTTTTTTGTTACGTTTGTCTTCTATGTTGTGCACCAAAATGTTGCTAAAATGCCAGAACCTATGTGGCACTTTTATTGTGCAAACAAAAAGTTGCACACGATCTAACTCGTCCACTACAAAAACGTACAAAGTTGCACAAAAATCACAGAGGAGCAAATTTAAAATTCCGTTATTTAATAATAATAATAATAATAATAATAATAATAATAATAATAATAATAATAATAATAATAATAACAATTCCATATTATCATAGAAATTCAATACAAATTTCTACGCGAAAAGTTTTCTGCGAAGTAAGAATAGCTTAACGCAATTACAATATTATTTAAATAAGCAAATGAGCAAATATAATCAATCGCAGAATGTTCATATAAGGGACACATTAATGTATAGTATGTGATATAGTACAATTGCCAAATGATGAACTTGCGTGCGAGCGTACATTTAACGACCACCGACAACTTTGTGCATTAAAACGTAAATTTGGAATTCATATTTATACATACAAAATTTTGCGTGTGTACTTGATTCGTTAGTTTAGTTTTAAGACCCTTCTTATTATTACTATTGAATGTTATTTGTATCGACATTTCAGAGCGTCTACAAATTTCCGTACATATTCGATTGCATATACTATGCTGTCTACTCTATCCAAAATGTTTAAGAAACGATTAATGTTTAAGCAAATTTAACCAACTTTAAACAAATTGAAGCAACAACATTTTGCCGCTGCATTAATTTGGATTCAGAGAAAAAATTTATATAATAGAACAAATACAGCGGAGCGTATAAAACAGCATAAACGTGTTCGAAGCAAAGCACTACTCGTTACTTACTTACTTACTTATGTGGCCATAAAAACCGAATATCGATTTAGGCCGAAAATAACATGCTTCGACAGCCATCTCTGTTCTTGGCTAGCTGGCGCCAGTTAGAAATTCCAAGCGCCGTCAGGTTCTCCAGTACTTGGTCTTTCCACCTGAGGTTTGGTCTTCCTCTTCTGCGTCGTCCTCCAGCGGGTTCCGAATATAACACCTTCTTAGCTGGAGCGTGTTCTTCCATTCGCTCGACATGACCTAGCCAGCGCAGCCGCTGGATTTTGATGCGCTTTACTATGTCAATATCGGCATACAGCTCGTACAGCTCATGGTTGTACCTTATTCGGTATTCGCCACCAACGCAAATAGGTCCAAAGATCTTGCGTAGGACCTTTCTCTCGAAAACCCCAAGCATTCGCTCATCCGAGGTGGAAATTGTCCAGGCTTTAGCGCCATATGTTAGGACAGGCATGATGAGAGACTTGTAGAGTGTAGTTTTCGTTCTTCGAGAGAGGGCTCGACTTCTCAATTGCTTACTCAGCCCAAAGTAACACCTGTTAGCAAGAGTTATCCTACGCATGATCTCCAAGCTGACGTCATTACTGCTGTTAATGCTGGTTCCAAGATAGACAAAGTCCCTTACTACTTCAAAAGCGTAGTTGTCAACAGTGACGTGCTGTCCAAGACGCCGGGACTCTTTGTTTGTTGACACTAGATACTCCGTCTTGCCCTCGTTCACCGTGAGACCCATCCGACGCGACTCTCTTTCCAACTCTGAGAATGCTGCACTGACTGCTCGCGTGTTCATGCCGATTATGTCAATATCGTCGGCATACGCTAACAGCATGACACTTTTGTTGAAGATAGTGCCATTATGTCGTAGATCAGCAGCTCGTATTATTTTCTCCATAATAAGATTGAAGAAGTCGCACGATAACGAATCACCTTGTCTGAAACCCCGTTCGGTATTAAACAGTGCGGAGAGGTCCTTCCCAATTTTCACTGCACAACGGGATTTATGCAGTGTCATTCTACAAAGTCGAATGAGCATTGCAGGAATACCGAAATCAGACATTGTTGCATAGAGGTAATCCCTTACCAGACTGTCGAAAGCGGCTTTATAATCAACAAATAGGTACCACTACTCCTTAGCCTATGATAAAGTCCAAATCAGTTTCAAACTTTTGAGAGCACACATGAGCAAGACCTATATATTCTGAAATTGGGGCTAAAAATAAGATACACGTATCTGGTCATTTTTCTAAATCAATTCATTTACGTATTTCAGATACAAAACTATTTTTAATTAATATTACTCATACGACTATTTCCTTTTTTCATAAAAACAATTATCTTCTGAGTTAAAAATGTAAACATTGCAAAGTAAAATTTATTACAACTTCCAAACCATCTTCATCCATTTCAAAATATTCTTCAGCCAAGAAAATATATTTGTGCCAACGTTTTTTCCAATCATTAAAACACTTGTGAGGTTCAATTTCCGTGGTAGCCTTCAATACCTTCTTTGATTCAGCTTGCATCTCATTTATTGATTCAAAACGAAGTCCATGTAATCAGAAATCACCAAATAACTAGAAACCACACGAAGATAAATCAGGCGAACACAGTGGTTATGCAACGACATGAGCTGAGTTTTTGGCGAAATGATCATCTTTCCTTATAGCCTAGACAGACGGCAGCGTTAATCCGGATTAACGACGTACTTAATCCGGATAAAATACTAACCTGACAGATGGCAGTATTGCGGATAAACTAACATTACTATCACTATCAATTTCTGTCATCTGTCACTGTCGATATGAGAAAATCTACAAAAAGTACGTGAACTGAAAACTATCAGAAACTTGTAAATTGACATTCACAATTCGTAATTGACAGGTGGATTTATTGTTCGCCAACGCTTTCCATGTCGAAAATTGTTAACAATTGTTGAAAGTTTTTTAGAAGCGAACACAATTATTGTTTTGTAAGTTGGATCGAGAAAAATTCTCAATAGAAAATTTTCAGCAGTGTTGAACTTTAATAGTACTACCAACGAAAAAATTCACATTTCCCGCTATTTGTTACCTACAGTAGTATACTGAATATATAAAATAAATATTTTGTAATAAAAAATTCATAATAATTCCATCCTTTAGTAGTATTTATTATTAGAATGAGGCGCAATTACTTAATATTCGTCATTATTATCAGCATGCTCATCATAATATCCATTTTCTTATTGTATTATGATCATTATTATTATCCTTGTAGTTTATGGTTTGCCACAAACACTCATTGACATTGAACTCGTATATTTTATATATACTCGTAGGTATATGTATATGTATGTATAAATAAATCAATCTACTATATGTGACAATAACCTTATCGTCCATCATTTTTAAGATAAATTCTTATATATGTATATACAATATATATGTATACAATATATATAAAACATAGTATTTTAATATTGGCACATATTTGGCTTTGGGCAGCTATGTGTTTGAACTTATTTTGTAATGGCATTTATCAGAGTCAATAAGACCAAAACGAAAGCGAGGTCAAATTTAATGATGAAGATAGTATTCGTTCTTATTTTAATGATTGTTTGTGCATGTGTGTTTACTCACAATTCAATTGAAATTTTTAATATTTTATTATATGCCATTGCCATTGTCAATATATTCGAGACCATACTTGATCTTTCCTACTCACTACTAAAAAGCAAAAAAACAAAACCATCTTAATTTCAACCACTTCTACACTACTCACCTATTGTGTATGTGGCACCATCTACTGTAAATGTGGCCGCTCTGCATTTATTGAAAAATCTTGATGCAAAATCCATTGCAGAATTTTTCAGACTCGACGATACACGTCGTATAGGCGAGTCCGGACATGATGAAGTCGCCGATGTAGTTGATGATGTTAATGATGTTGCTGTAGTCATCACTGTGGTTGATGTTTTAGTGGTTGCTGCTGCATGCAACATGCTGCTGCGATGCATTGGTGACACACTCGTTGTGGTGACCGTAGCTGCTGCGGTGGTGGTGATATTGGTGTTTGTCGTATTAACGGAAGGTATTATTACTTGTGCGGCTGTGCCGGGTGCATTTCGTCGAAATTGCGGTGATGTTATGTTAAGGCGTGAGATGGAAGAAGTTGATGTATTTGAGTTTGACATTTTGTTGCCCCAAACTCTTGTGTGGCACTCTATTTTCGTGCTCGTTGTTGTTGTTGGAATTTTGTAGTTTTTACATAGTCGTTGCAGCTGTTACAAGCTAAATCCGTTTTAATTTTGTTGTTTTTGTTGTTGTTTATAATTTCAAATGTACAATTTTAAATGAACTTTTTGTACAATTTTCCATATGCATTCTTATATGAAGGCATTCTTATTCAAAGTTTTTTTTTTTCAATTACATTTCAATTACTTAACTTTTTTATGATGGCATTGATGGCAAATTAAATTTTATGCACAGTTTTATTTTTTTATTTGATTTTTTGTTTTTTTTTTTTTTGTGGTTATATAATGAAAGAGTAAATAATTTAAATATTAATAAAAATTGATGCGTTTTTAAATTTTTATCGCATATTTTATCACATATGCATGTATGTATATGTATGTTTGTATGTATTTTCATGTATATGAACTCATATATGTAAACGGGGACGGATCGAGAAGTTTGAGCGCCCGTTTGTGTATCTTCTTGTACACCCTGCCCTCACCCACTTGATTTTGAAATAATTTTATTTAAAATAATTAAAAATTTTGGATACATTGCCATCAATTTTTTCACAAGCGGTGAGTTAAGAATGTAGATCAATGTCCTTATGACATTTCATGAAAATTTCATATTTTATAATTGAAAATTCAGCGAAATTCTATATCTACCCGCGTTTTAGAATCTCCCATTAGATCAGAGTCTCAATTGCTCAACCTATAACCATCCCAAACTGGTGCCCTCTAACGAAAAACACTTCGAACGCCTCTTAATCCGGTACTGGATGAACATTTAACGCGTTCATTGAGATTATTTCAATTCCATAACAACTCTCTTCATGCTTATCGTGTTTATGAAATAATAAAAATCAATTGCATTTGCTGAATGTGGCGCGGATGTGAACACATGCCAACACGTATGTACACTTTAGTATGAAAACGGCATATGATTTGTAAGTCTGCGGTTTATAAACGTCTTTTATACATATACGTTATATATTCGTTTTACACCCCACCCATTACGAATAAAAACAAAAAAAAAAATATGTGAAATTAAAATAAATTGCTTGGAAATAGCTACGCATTCACACTTTACCATTGCTTCACATCTAAATGCTAACTTTAAGAATAAAAATACGCAATTTAGATGAGACGATACTAACGAAAATAAGTACAGCATATGTCTCTCATACTCATCATCATTATCGTGATTATTACATATAAACATCATTTAACGTTATTCTTATCATTAAGTTATACTCGTATGATTACCAAACATAAAAAAGTTAAATGCCATTTATAGAAATGTTTTTCTTTTTTTCTTTCTTTTATTTTAATGCAAGCATGAAACATATACATATGCTATACTAAAAGACTATGGGGTGAAGTCATAGTCAAGGAAAAGTCAACTTTAAAGTTAGTAGTCTTTTTTGACTAATTTCCCATATATAAAAATCTGTCAAAAAAATCAATAAAATGTACTGGAAGAAAAGCTCTGCGAAAGGGCTCTTCCCCTTTTTTTATTTTATTTTTTATGAATAAACATCCAAGTTAGGAGAAATTATGTGAAAGTACCAAGGACAGTGTTGTCCTTGATCGTTCTAGGTTCACTATAAATGAAAATATAAATTTTTAAAAGAAAACCCTCTAAGGGGTGAAAATAGACTATAAAATTGTGAGGAAGAAAAACTAATAGAGGTTAGTCCTGCATTATACCCTTAATTAGATTTTTACTAATTTACACCAATGGCTTCACACACTATGGTCAGAACAATCTAATGATGTTGTGGTTAATAAGAAATGAAAAGATTTTGCATTTATATAAGAAAAGTATAAAGGATTGTGGTTACTTATATATATATACATGTTAAATAACTTGCTATCATTCTCCCGTTGTATGTGTATATATGTAAATAATGCTACATGCTTTGGAGCAAATCCTTTGAGTTACGTTGATTGTGAAGCAAAATAGGACATATGCTGCTATGTTTGTGTATCGATTTCTATCTATAGCAATTTGTATTGTTGTTGTGTTCATGCTGAATGCATCTCTATGATTTCATTGAGAAACTCATATTGCGTTGTTGTTGTTGGATTTTGCGTTTTTCTTTCTTTCTTGGAAGGAACACCATGCAGCTCTACTCCCTCATACAACATAACGCCAGGAGACTAAGTTTGGTCTATCTCGCACATGATTACTGCAGAAGCTGCAGAGATATGAATCAACTCGAGACCATCTCACATGTGTTGTGCATCTGTCCTGCAATATATAAAAGGCGGAAAAAATCCTGGGTTATTACCACCTAAGTGACCTAGCCCCACTAGCAGTGATTGATATTAGCAGCCCATTAAATTTCATTACAAGTTCCAGTTGGTTCTATAAAGTGAACTAGAAGGAATACCTGCATGTAGGGATCAATGAAAATGAGATGGCAGTTAAACTTGCCAGGAAAGGGGCATAATCTCCATTTGTGGGGTCCGAATCATTCTGTGGATTAGGATCGGGTAATATCTCCCGTATTATCTGGGAAGAAGACGATAGACAAAGAAGATTATAATGGGATTATATCACACTCTAAACTAGCGCTTGGGACATACAACCTAAAACGCTACGAAGACTGTATGAATCTAAAGAAGAACTACCTGAGAATCATTACGAGATTATTAACAGTGCGCTATAGGATGAACTATCTCCTAAAAAAACTGGGAATTTTCTCAGATACTCTTTGCAGGTTCTGCAGGGAAGAGGACGAGACCGCACAATATATGATAGGAATTTGTTCCGCCCTGATGCACAAGAGAAGGAAACGCCTGTGAGATTTCATCATACCCGAGGACGAACTTAGACTCTGTGAAGTAGGAAGTACAATTCATCGAGGGAATTGGTCTAAGAGACAAACTCTAGGTCCACGAAGGGGGCACAATAGATCTTATAGGTCACAGTGCAACATCCCCCAACGATAATAATAATACATCCATCATAATCTCCAGATTACACTCTATGTGACTATTTTTTGTTTCCAAGCCTGGAAAGGTGGCTTCACGATGAAAGATTTTACTCAAAGGAGAAGGTTATAGCTGAAATATCACTTATTTTGCATGCATTTTGAAATCCTATTATCTTGAAAATTCAAAAGCACTGCAATAATGCAATAATTTCAAAAGCGTAAATATTCAAATTCAAAAAATCACTTGTCTGATTATCACATGCGAACTTTTGAAGGGAAACCAGTGAAAACGCGACATGCAAATCGAGAAATTCACTGATGCCAAAAAAAAATCTACAAAACAGTATTTGCCCAAGCAATAATAATATTAAGAATGCAAAAATATGCAAAAAAACAACAACGTATAGAAAAAAAAAATTTTTTTTAAACAATTGTTCAGCACCTAAATGCAAATATCCTAATAATGTGGAATACTATATGTCATCTGAAATCAAGATCCCCAATAACAAACGTCCTTGTCCTTCGTATTACTCGTGTAAATACATCCTCGCATCAATAAAGGGCAATTTAAAAAGGCGCGGATGCATCAAAGTGTGAAATTATTTGCGTATAAAATAATATAAAAATGATGAAAATACATATATTGAAGCGAATATAGAGGAGAAGGAGGAGGAGGAGAACCAAAACAAAAAAAACATTTTTTAAACACTACTTGAAATATTCACCAAAAGAGCGTATACCTAACGATAATTTGGCATCAAGCTCAGCTGGATATTTTGTTGTTGTTGTTGTTGTTTTTTGTTAAGGGCGCGACGATAGCATTGCCGTTTTAATCAAAATCGTTAGAGTGTGTATATAACGTTCATACCAGGTAAAGCATAAATAGCAATAACAGCAACAACAACAACAACAACAACAACAACAACAACAACGCAGACCAAATTAAATGTACTCGCACACATAAAATATATAAAAAATTTAACGGTATCTCACAGAAAGACGAATGGGTTGATGGCTTCATTCGCTGCACACTCATACACCTAAACGAGCAGGTGGAACAATAATGAAATATGACATTATATTGATGTACGAGCATATAACTGTATAATATAGTCGAATTAAGCTGCTCAGTTCAACATTATGAATGTTCCGAATGAAATTTCACATGTTATGCAAAAGGTTTTGGACACTTTTCATCGTGGTAAGCAGGATAGAAATTTATTCAAGCGTTTTTTGTTTGTTTGTTTTGTTTTTGTGCATTGGAGAGCAACTTAAGCAACAACAATAAGAATGGCAAACAAAAGTGTATTCATCGCGCTATTGCAGCTGCTGTCTACTTTTAGGCGATTCAGAAAATCCTTAAATAAATCTCTACGAAAGAGAGTAGTATTGGAGGCATTTAAAACAGAAATTTGAAACAAATTTTTGCTGTGTGTGTACTTAAGATTAAGCCAGATATTTTGTGGACATTTGCATTTAGTCTTACTAACGTCTAATTCCTTTTACATGGTACTAATTCTAGTCCCAAGTCTAATCGAATGCTGCAAGTCTTAGGAAACGACACAGGGCTTTACGAATATGTGCACGGCTGCATGCATTTATTTGGCATTTTGCCAGTAGAAATGTACTACTCTATCTACATGGCAGCACTATGCTGAGCAATTATTATGCAAATATTTGGATGGAAATGAATGAGATGATTGACAAAATTTGGTGTAAATTTAACAAAAAAAAAATCAACAGGCATCCTGTTTTTTTCTTTTAGTCTTTGATTGTTTATAATAATACTGGAAGCGAATTACACTTACAAATCACTACGAAAGTACTTAAAAAGTCTCATTTTTAAAATTTGTTTGAAAGAAGAAAAAAAACATTACAAATAATACAATAATAATAAAATAATAATACAATAATAATACTATTCTCGTTTTATTTATTTTATTTTATTTTATTTTATTTTTTTTTTTTTTTTTTTTGCTTTTGAGTTATTCAAAATACGCAAAGTTAATTTATTTGAAAATTTTGTATTGAGGATTATTGGGATTATTTTGAAATTGAAGTAAGCGCTTCAATAATATCTGAAAGTGGATTACACAATTCAACGCGTTAGCTATAGCTGTCATTAACGATTAAATGTTGAGAAAGCAATTCACTTAAATAAATTATCTCGTGTCTAGAGACAATAAGATCAACTTGTTTAAAATTAATGCTAATTTATTGTTGTGTATTAAAATGCCATTCAATTACCAATAACATACTTTATTTTTTTTCAAATATTCCGGCAAATTTTTCATTTTTTTCCTTTTTTTGTGCACTTAAATTTTAATTTATTTTACTACAAAATTTTGTCTTTTTATTTATACGCAAATTTCAAAGTCAATTTTTATTTATTTGTCACATAACAGAAACAAAAAGAAGAGGAAAATGAAACAAACTTCTGAAGTTATTTCATTTATATTGCTTTTGGCTTTCAATCACAACAACAATAAATCACAGAGAAGAGACCCGCACACATACATGCATACACGTGAAAGCAATCAAGTAATATTTGAATTCACACGCGTTCACAAACCGTGTATGTGTTTTGTGTGTACCTTCCGGCAAGTGCGTTGCCAATCAACTGAGTTGTATGTATATGGCAGAGCAGGCAAATCACTTCCTGCGTTGATGGTAGAGCGCAGCGTAGCGTAATACTGCTCTATTGGTATCCTACGGAAAGGTATCGCATTGTGTGTATATCGCATAGCATGTAGTAATAGTGACAGTAATAATACTCGTAACTGGTGGAGTCAACAAGAATGCCAATGATGAAAGCAGCACTAGTTAAAACCATAATAATATCAACAACAACGACTGTAGCACATACAGTTGTAATGATAACAACATTGGTAACAACAACAAAAGAGAGAGAGAGATAGAGAGAGCTGTAGTTGATGAGTATATGCTATTTAAGAGAGCAATATAAGAGTAAAGCTTTGGCTTTTAAAGCTGTCAGTGCCATGATATCCTGAAAGAAGTTCTGAATAAATACAAATAGTGAATAACATTGAGTACGCATTTCATTCTTCTGGATGGATTTAATTGTCGAATAGAGCATTTAAATTGCGCTTTTTGGGGGGAACAAAATAAACCCAGAGTCATATATATGTACATATATATATATATATATATATATATATATATATATATATACAAATATATATATATATATATTTGTATATATATAATATATATATATATAAATATATATTTGTATATATATATATATATATATATATATATATATACATATATATATATTTATATATATATATATATATATATATATATATATTTATATATATATATATTATATATATACAAATATATATATATATATATTTGTATATATATATATATATATATATATATATATATATATATATATATATATATATTTGTATATATACAGTATTGTGCAAAACTTAAGCAACTGGCATAGTGCTCTCATTGATTTCAAATTTACTAAAAAATAAAAGCGCTTAGATTGAATGTTTTAATATTTATTTGTTCCTTCATTAAATACATAAAAAACAACAACAACAAAAGTTCGGTATTCTTACGAAATTAACTGTAAACAACAAAAAACAAATTATACTCATATTTCATCTGTGCAAAACTTAAGCAACTCGGAGTGCAAAGGTGTTCGATATTTCTTTGTTCAGAAATTAACGGATCTTTTTCGGAGTTTTTTCTGCTTTGTGCATTAACATTGATCTAACTCAGTACAAAAAAGTCTTTCTTAGCGCACAGTTCTTTCAAAAATATTGAAATCCAAAATGCAACGTGTCCGTTATAGTCATCAATTTAAGATGAAGGTTATATCGTTATTTAAGGAAGGAAAACCACAGAATGACATTGCAAAATCATTAAATATCAACAAATCTATGATATCAAGATGGATACGATTATTTGAAAAAACTGGTAGCGTTACAGATCGAAATTCAGGAGAAAGACCCCAAAAAATTTCTTATAGGGAAGCTATTCAAATTAAAAAATTGATTAAAAAAAATCCGTTCATGTCTTCAAAAGATATAGTAAATACTCTTAATTTAAATGTCGATTCAAGCACAGTAAGAAGGCATTTGATTAAAGTTGGTTTAAAAAGCTACAAAGCGGTAAAGAAACCAATGCTTACACCAAAACATGTAAAAAAAAGGTATGTTTGGTTTAATGCCTTCAAAAAAAAAAACAACAACATATATTTTTTTTTACAGACTTGAATTTGCTAAGAAGTACGTGGGCTGGTCCATAAAAAAGTGGTTTGGCGTACTGTTCAGTGATGAAGTTAAAATAAATTTATTTAATTCAGACGGAATAATAAGAGTTCGACATGCGAAAGGTGAAGGCCTCAATCCGCGATACTGTAAAAAGACTGTAAAGCATGGAGGAGGGAACGTCATGGTGTGGGAGTGTTTTTCGGGGAGTGGACTTGGTCCGTTGCATAGGATTGACCACAAAATGGACAGATTTATGTATAAGGACATCTTAGAAACTGCAATGTTGCCTTTTGCGGAATGGAATATGCCACTTCGATGGGTGTTTCAGCACGACAATGATCCGAAACACACATCGAAGTTTGTGAAGGATTGGCTACAGTCAAATAAGATTAAAGTGCTTGATTGGCCGGCACAATCGCCCGACTTGAATTCTATTGAAAATTTGTTTTCAATTTTAAAACGAGGCTTGGGCTCAAAGCGCTCAAAGCTCAAAGATGAACTATTTTTAGGCCTCAAAATTGAATGGGAAAATATAAATAAATCATATTTAACGAAATTAGTAGCCCAAAAGGTGTGCTGCAGTAATTAAAAATAAGGGATACTACACAAAATATTAAAAGTTGCTTAAGTTTTGCACAGATGAAATATGAGTATAATTTGTTTTTTGTTGTTTACAGTTAATTTCGTAAGGATACCGAACTTTTGTTGTTGTTGTTTTTTATGTATTTAATGAAGGAACAAATAAATATTAAAACATTCAATCTAAGCGCTTTTATTTTTTAGTAAATTTGAAATCAATGAGACCACTATGCCAGTTGCTTAAGTTTTGCACAATACTGTATATATTTATATGTATGTATATATATGGAAATAAAAAAAAATATTTTTGCATATATAGCGCAAAATAATAGCGGGTTTGAAAAAATTATGGTCTTTTTTGGACTCAGCATATTACTCTAGAAAAGTTGAGAGTTGTTGAGAGAGGGTTGAGGGACCCTGCACCAAAAAGCTGTCGAGAGAGTTTTGGAAGCGCAGAAGAAATGTAACTAAATTGCGCTAACCCGTATTTCACTACATTTTTAATTAATTATAATTTTAATTAATAATAATCAATTCGAAATACAGCTTTGTTAACAGGATATAAAAACGTGAAATATTCATTATGTTAAAATGTAAAAAATTTACGATTGGAATTAAAGGATTTTCTCTAAAAGAAAATACAATTTGTAGTTTACCTGCGCTCTTGGGAGTAGTGTATAGTATATTTAATGCATTTCACAACATTTTGCTATTTTTGAAAAGCGTAAAATAATCCTTGTAGTTTTCTGTTTATTAAAAAAAAAAGAATAAAAACAGCTGATTCGTTATAAAATTCCTCTCTAATTTTGTCAGTATTCTCTTACATTTTTCTATACGTATTTCTCTTATATGAGAGCGAAATAAATGCAAGGTAGTCAAGGAACTTCAATAAATAAAAGTATGTGTTACTAATAATTTACAAAAAGCATAAACATATGCTTTCATTTAGATCGAATAACAAAAGGTAGCGGATATCACTCATCCTTATTTTGATGCAATAAAAACAGTCGCTCTCTCTCTTTACGCTCTTCAACATAATATGGAAACTTTTCACCACGCAATAGCTTTTAAAATGCGATTTGACATTTAGCTCTTTTTTTTCATCGTGAAGTTCTTTCATACACACCATTTTTGAGTGTCAATGAAGAAATATGGGATATTTTGGATTGTTGAGATATGTACATAGAATAATATTATTCATGAAGAAAGGAAAAGGAAAAGAAAACCGTTTCAAAATATTCATACATGCGTTTTTCAATGAGTGCCTATTTTCATGGAAAATTATTGACATCACTCTAATCCATCATAGATGGCGTTGCTGCGCCCTCCCCCATAATAGCGCGAAGAAGACGATGAACTTGAAAATTTTACCACATTAAGTTGAAATGTGCTTACAAATTGTAATAAATAATTCAAGTTCATTGTTATTGTTATGTACGAGTAGTATAATATCTATATGTATGTACTTGCATTAGTATTGTATGAGTAGTTAGCAGCAATATTATCATTCTATGGGTGGTAAAGGAAGATTTATTGACAAACGATTTGAAAAGTACAAGCAAATGTAATTTATGTGGGCGATTCTTTATAGCTGTATAATGCAGGTGTCTCTTTACAGATGTGTGTGTGTGGCTTTATATGTGTGTTTACGTGTGTCTGTATTTTTCCTTAATGTTACACTTAGACAAACGTTTTTACAAAGGATTTACTTTTAGTATGCATAATAAATGAATACATACCATTTGGTATGCAATTCATACCATGAACAATAGGAAAAAGGGTTAAATAATATACATTATTAGGTAGTGCAAAGTGAGATGAGTTGGGTTTTATTGGGTTCATTTAAACGTTTGCATTTTGAAGGCATTTTAATACTGCATTATCCATATGTATTGTTTTTGGTGTCTTTTTTTTATATATTGTAATAAATATTAAAATTAGGGTACTACACTTGAATTTACATCTATATATTGTATCTAATAATTATATATTCATAGACTTTTCATTAGAATGCGTCTATTTTATTATTGTTTTTACAATTTAATTTTTTACTATACTCTTGTTTATAGAATGGTATTTAGTAAGCTAAAGAAGCTTATAAGCAGTTATATAGAAAAATATATTACTTTGCATTCTCAGAATTTCTCTTTTCTATTCTTAGTTTGACGTATCTCCTCTCGTAAAGCCATACCATAGAAACACAATAGCAATCATATTGATTTAATTCCATTGAGTTGAGTTGTAGTATGTACTATTAAGTTCAAAATTAATTTTTCGCTGCGCATCTTTATTACTTTTCGCATAATATTATGTGTATGATGAAAGTTTATAAAGACAGCGTGAAAATATTTGAGACTAAAAAAAAAATGTTTTTCCCCCCCAAAAATGAACAATAAAATGAAGATTGAAGAAGACTAAAATTAATTATCCGTCGTATGCATGTCCCTATTATCTTCTTCGCGTTTTTAATGAAAAAATAAATAGAATTTATTAAAATACTCGTAGCTAAAAATTAAAATAAGGAAATCCCGTCTTACGTTATTATGCTTGACATACTCCTATAATAGGAAATCTTATCTAAAATTAATGCTTCGACTATATGCAAAAGTGAATATTTGCTTTAATTTTTAACCAAGTAAAAATATATAAATTTTTTTTGCTTAGTGTATTATCTATTTACTACTCCAACTACTATTTATCTGCCAGTACAATAAGCTAATGTGATCATCATCATCATCATCATCATCATCATCAACATGGTTGAGGAAACTTATCAAAGTTTTATAATAATTTTAAGTGAATTACGTGTGAATGAGTTTAAAAAGTCGGTATATTGCTGCGGGTAATGGTTGTTTCCACGTCAAAAACTAGGCAAACTAATTTATGTGATATAAACTAAACACAGACAATCCGACATTTATATACTTAGTGTATACATTTTATACCCAATGTATGCATGTGATTATATTACATATACATTCGTATATTATTATGTGAATATACGAGCATACATCCACACGAGCATCAGAGAACAGCTTCGAGTATGTTCGAGCTTGCTCAATCACACTCGCTTAAATTCGATACGAGTGTGTCGTAGCACTCGTCAAACACAAGTTCGATCGAGTTTGACACCCGAACTGAAAATAATGCGAACAAACGATCACGACGTGCTTATATTCGAGTATATGCAGCAAACTCGAGTTTTGTGTGTATTTTTATTTCGGTTGTGTTGTGCACAAGCTGATTGTGAACGAAACACTCGAGTAAGTACTCGAGTGTTGATGCCGCATTCGGTCTTAGCTTACACACTGTATTAGGCTTTGTATTAAAAAAGAAAACTGCAGTTTAAGGATAGAATTCTCATAAAAAGGTTGACTGCCGTTCATACATATATTATTTAAGATTATATGCAAATTATGTGCACACTCGAGTGTTACTCGAATGCATTCAATCAGCTCGTGTGCCGAGTAGCTGTTCGTGTGTGTACGAGTGTCCATTCGACACTCGATTATATCAAACATTTGCACATTTGGTTCGAGTTTTGCGAACAGCATGTTCGTCTAGCACTCGCTCCTAGCGGCCAATACTTGTACTCGTACTTAAAAGTTTGATTGCAACAAAATCCGAGTGTATACTCGAGTGCGCACGAAAATTATGTACCCGTTGCAGCTCTCTGACGAGCATGTATTGTACATTGTACCACCAACTATCTATTTTACAACTGATTGTTTTATTCCTGAGTAGGACATTTTTTTTTTTTTGCTGTTCAAAAGAATAGAAATTAATTTTTAAATGAAACAATTTAACATAGAATATGAAATGGCACAATTTTTTTTTTTATATCTGAAGCAGAGAATATATGATATATAGTGAAAGGCTTTGTGATTTTGCTTTAAATAATTTTAATTACAAATTGTAATTTAGCCTTTGCTTAAATGATTTAAATCCGCCTCAACATGGCATAACCAGCTCAGCAGATGTATTTTGATGTGCTTTACTATGTCAATAACGACATACAGCTCATACAGCTCAAGGTTGTACCTCACTTTTCTCCCGAAAATTCCGTGCATTCTCTCCTTTAAAGTGAAAATTGTCTAGGCTTAGACGCCACACGTAAGGACAGGCACGAGGTGAGACTTGTAGAGTATAGTTTTCGTTCTTCGAGAGAAAGCTCGAGTTCTTAGTTGCTTCCCTATTGCAAAGTAGCACCAATTTGTAAGAGTGATCCTTCGCTATATCTCCAGATTGACATCGTTGCTGGTGTTAATGTTGGTTCCAAGAGAAACAAAATCCCGCACTACTTCAATAACGGAGTTGTCAACAATGACGTGCTGTCAAAGATATTTTTATTGTTCCCTCCTCTTGGCAGTATAGGGCCTCAACAAGACTTTTCCATCGTACACGGTTCTATGCTAATATTTTTGCGCCGTATTGCCGTCGATATTGCGAGCTAGCGCAATATCGACCTACTCCAAGTATTTTTTGGCTGACCTCAACCTCTGCTCCCTTCCGGGTTCCAGTCTAGTGCTATTCCCTTAACGCTATCGGCAGGTTTTCTAAGCGTGTGTGACCTATCCATCGCCACTTTCTGTTTTTGATTTGCAACAAGACGGGTTGTTCATTCGTTAGACCCCACAGCGCGTCGTTGCTGATGGTGTTCGGCCAGAATATTCTACAGATGATACGGAGGCATTTGTTGACGAAAGTTTGTAGCTTTTGTGTGATGGTGTTGGAGATCAGCCATGTTTCACTTGCGTACAACAATACTGACTTCACGCATGCGCTGAATATTCGCAGTTTTGTGTGCCTGGAGATTTGCTAACTCTCACACTGCATGCAGTCGTTCGAACGCCGCCCATGCTTTGTTTAACCTGCAATTGACATCTTCATTAGCTCCGCCGTCTGCCGTAATAATGCAGCTGAGTTAACAGAAGTCTTCAACAAATTCCACCGGTCATCCGTCGATCATTATATGGCTTACGTTTTTGTGGTTAACTTCCATGGCCTTGGTCTTTGCAATAGTTATCTCCAGTCGGACGGTACGTACTGTCAAAGATACTGTCAAAAATTGTTGACACTGGTTGACGCAATTACCTCGTTCACCGTAAGATCTATTTGACGCGACTCTTGTCTTGTGTTGATTTATTTTTCTTGGTTTTTTTATCCCGGATTTAGTGCTGAATCTACTAAGTATGAAGCCACACTGATTTGGACCTTATCAGATCTCTGAGCAACGTCCTTAAATTGTGGGATTTTCTGTAATGTGTACAGGGCGAAGAAATTGAGCCTCCAATGGTATGGTTTCGTCCGACCTCGTTCTGCTTATAAGCTTATGCATGCTTATCGCTTTTGGTCGTAAAAAACTGGCAGGCCATCAGCCCTTGCTGCTTTGTTGTCCTTCCGCCTTGAATGGGTCGTCAGTATAGGGTGATGCAACGTTAATACTATCTTCTGTAATTGGGGTGTTCAGGCAATCTCCTTCACTGACGGAATTGTTCGTAACATCGCTATGCAGTGACTTTGAGATATATTCCATCCATTCTCTGTGCACTCTGAACATCTGTAATCAGAGAACTTCCAGTGGTTAGTGTTCGAAATAATCAAGGATTGAACTGTAGACCAACGGCTCAGAAGGCCAACGCACTAACCACTGAGGTACAACACCCAAAATTGTTTTTTTTTTTTTAATAAAAACCTACTTTTGCCCGCTACGCTTATATAAAAATGGCCATGAAGCACAACCTTATCTGTAAAACAACCAACACTAGACATTTTATAATCACATTCATATTTTTGCCATATCATTTTCTCGACATTACCGACAATAGCAATGACTAAGAAAATACTAAGCTCCTAAGCCATCAACTTGTCATCACTTTTTCATTAAACTGATTTGCATTGAGTAGGTACTCATATACATGTGATTAAAAAATATTGAGTCCAACAGTGACAACAAGAATTATAGCAAAAGGATGGCATATTCATACATTACATTAGTGCAAGTCAAAATGTTTGCCCACTAACTGAATAACGATAAAAAAAAGGAAACTAATGGTGATTCTAAGAATATGTCTCCAAGAAACCATGGACCTAAAATCAATTTTGAGCTTTTAGTACAAATATTATTTTTAATCAAAATACAGGTAACTAATCCCACTAATTTGTTCCGCCTTAATTTATACTCACACATATGTGTTAGTGCATTAGCACGTATATACGATACGCAATTTACATGTAGTGCTAATACAACAGCAACATGCTGTTGATCATGTTCATGCATGTATGTATGCATGTGTGTGTGTGTATAGAGTACATTTACTCTTTTATATATGCAATATTATGCTTATTGTCATCGTAATTTGTCTTTTCATGCAATGAAATTACATATGTGTATTTCTATATGAATGAGTATGCACACATGATGTCATCCGAAAGACAAGAATATCTTGACAGCATTACAAGGATACATATATGGATGATCTAGAAACATTATTTTATATTATCGCTTGAGGTATATACATACATATACATATAAGTGTTTGCATGCTTTTGCTACTACTACTGCTGCTCTTGATGCCATAGAATATGTCTTTATGGTAATTAATTCATTTGAGAATATATGTACGAGTTCATTTTAGTACGACAGCCTGCTTCTAGAAGAAATGTAATTTCAATAGCATGAATAATAAACACATTCATTTGCACTATATTATTAATGGTAGAAGAAATTTAATCTTTGGTCTTATGTTGGTGACAGCAAAATGACTAAATACTTATAGGAAATATTTATAATGGGCACCGTAACTCAATGGCTAATGCATTGGCTTTCTGACCTGAAGGTCGTGGGTTCAATCCCCGGCTGAAGCACAAATTTAATGATGAAAAAAAAAACGTTTTTTCTTTAGAACGATACCCACTTTTAGGCAAGCGATTGCCAATTCTGCTTATAATATTAATATTAAACTCGCTGAGTCAGGTAGAGATAAAAATAAAAAAATAAAAATTCCAACTTTACTATTGTATACGTATTTTTATTATGTGCATACGTAAATCTTTACGATGCACATTTGCTAACATACGCCATATGCTGCATTCTACTCATGGGAGAAAATTGCTAATTTGCATATTTTTGTTGATTTCCTTTTGAATAACGATCAAATGGATGGTGGTTAAAATTTTATTTTTATGACTTTTTTTCTTTTGCAAAAACAAACAAATTTAAGCATTTTCGAAATTCAAAATACTATTCACAATTAATTTATATCCATTTGCAGAAAAATTCACTGATTTAGCATGTTTTTCTATCTTCTTTATCGAGTCTTGACCTAATTGAATACAAATTGATTTAATAGAGCCAAATCAACTGGGCATTCTAAAAATTTAATAGTTACGGCAATTTTGGCAACTCCTACCATGAAATCTATAGAAGCAGCAACACTAACAAAAGAGATCAGGTCATCTTCTGCATTATCCGAGAACTCTTGTTATCCAATTCCGAATTTCAGTTACCCACATTGCTAGCGAACTTGATCATTCGCCAAAAACTCTTACTTACGCCCTAGACAAAAAGTATCGCTTTAGGATACGTGGCGGAAAACTAAAATCAACTTGGTGGTCAGAAGGTCTAGCCTCGTCTGGGAAAATCTGCCGCAATCCAAGCTAACTATAGTTTCCTAACGTACGTGGATTTCGTACAGCAGCGAGATTAAAAAAGAAACATTGCAAGGTACATTGGGCAGTCCACTTTTTCAAACCATTCAAATCTCCCGGATCGGCTGGCATCATTCCAGCAAAGCTTACACCTTGACTAAAGACTATCTTTGAAGTCTACATTATCCTAACTCACACCTCATCTGGTTAGACAGAGATTCATATAATATATATACTTAAGATAAAGGAAGCTTTGCCCTGTAAACTCAATGATCTTAGATCAATAAGTCTTTCGTCATTTCTTTTGAAAACACTAAAACTCATGGACACAAACATTAGATAGAACTTAGGCACGAACAGGGTATCAAAGGCATACTCTAAGGGTACGTCTGTGGAAACGGCCTTACACTCATAGTAGAAAAGTTCTAATCCTTCAAGGGATACACATGGGTTACCTTCACACCTTTAAACACATTAAACTGGGGGTCATAAGTAAGGCTCTACTCAATCTTGAAGTTGACCCGACCTTGCGCAGGTTGATTGGCATTTTATTAAGCAGCAAAGCAGTACATGCTAAATTCCGTTTCGATGCTTTCAGTTAAACTTTCTCTCCAAGACGTGACTCGGGTTAACATATTGATTTCATGTGCACTAAAGTGCAACAGACATATATCTACGTTATTACTTGGTGCGTTTGCACATGAGTGCTTTCGTTCGGGAGGGAGAGAACATTTGAAGCGCATCAATTGAGTGCAGTTCGCAGTGGAATACTTTCGATGATATGGCAATTCACCATAGCATAGACTAGAACTAGAAGCATTTGTACATAAAAGCATCATTTAATTGAAAATGGATGCTTATGTGAATGCATACAAACATAGTTTATAATGCACATTAATATAATGGGATTAACCAAATAATGGATGTTAAGCTAAACCTCATTTTACCTAAGGTACAAAAGGATAGAAATGCAATGAAAATTATCAGCATGTTTATATAAGTTCACATCTTATATTTCTACTTTGAGCAAAGAAAAAATTCTTTTGCTCAGTACGGTATAAGAAAAATGCTGAACACTTTATATAGCATCATGTAATGTAAGTATACATATAAACCTGTATGTATGCATATACCATGAATAGATGCACAGACAGAGCAGGACTAAGGAAAATGTGGGCCCTTTTCAGTTTTGCTTGCCATATCCAATTATTTTGCCTCTCTGAATTTCACACTCCAGCTACCTAGTTGCATTAATGAACACATATCCAATTCCATGACTACAGCCGAGGAGGTAATCAGTTACTATGATATCATTTTCTGAGGAATCAATGGTATAATCAGGAGAGTTGCGAATTGAGTCATTGAAAAGCGTTACAGGGAGAAAAGGAGTGCGAAGAGACGTCTTTTCAGGAAGAGGCAGGAATGAGAATAAGAAATCTGAAAATCTTTTGAGAAGATCAAACGCCTGAGTGGCGATTTACATACCGGAGTATCTTTCTGGCGTGACAAAAATGGATATCTGATGACAGATATCGAGAATGTACTGAGTCGATATAGGGAACACCTCTCACAGTTACTGAATTACTTTGCGAAAAATACTGTTGCAACAACAACAACAACAGAATGGCGGTTTTAAAGCTGAAGAACAACAAATCTACACAGCTCCAGGTGCTGTTGCCAGGTGCATAAGCAGAATAGTTAGGAATATAAAAGGAGACTCTACAATTCGCGCCAACTATGGTGGAGTAAGTCTCCTAAAATAGCGCATACAATGACTTATCGTGCACAATACATGAAATATTGAAGCCTATGCTCAACAACTTGATTGGACCTTACCAGACTGGCTTTAACCCTAACAGATCTATAAATCGACTATCATCACACTACTCTAGAGCGATACATATCACCATTATGTTGATTATAAAACCGCTTTTAATAGTCCGGTAATTGATATCCCTAGAAAGCTGTACGATTTTGTAAAATTACACTGAATAACTCCCTTTATGCAGTAAAAATTGGAAAGGACTGGTTTTCCCGTACGCCAACGATATTGATACAATCGTACGAGCTGTCAGTGCAGCAGCATTCTCGGAATTATACAGAAATTCGCCTCAAATTGGAGTTACAATGAACCTGGGCAAGTCCAAATACTCAGTATCGACATACAATGAGTTCCAGCGTCAACATGACACTGTTGACAAATACGCCTTCGAAGTAGTAAAGGACATTTTCGCATTAACATCAGTAATGACTTGATCCGTCATATTTCGAAGGATTACTTTTGCAAGTGGATGTTACTTTGGTCTAGTTTAGACCAATTGTGAAATCGTGAGCACTAAAAGTCTCAAATCATGCCTCTCGGAATATATTACGCTGAAGTCTGGACTATTCCAAACTTCAATGAGAGAATGTAATTTCCATGAAACTTTCGAGAGAATAGTCATATGTAGTCGGATGCACATGCTCCAGCTAAGAAGGTATTGTATTCGTATTACTACTTACTTACTTACTTATGTGGCCATAACAACCGAATATCGATTTAGGCCGAAAATAACATGCTTCGCCAGCCATCTCTGTTCTTCGCTAGCTGGCGCCAGTTAGAAATTCCAAGCGCCGTCAGGTTCTCCAGTACTTGGCCTTTCCACCGGAGGTTTGGTCTTCCTCTTTTGCGTCGTCCTCCAGCGGGTTCCGAATATAACACCTTCTTAGCTGGAGCGTGTTCTTCCATTCGCTCGACATGACCTAGCCAGCGCAGCCGCTGGATTTTGATGCGCTTTACTATGTCAATATCGGCATACAGCTCGTACAGCTCATGGTTGTACCTTATTCGGTACTCGCCACCAACGCAAATAGGTCCAAAGATCTTGCGTAGGACTTTTCTCTCGAAAACTCCAAGTATTCGCTCATCCGAAGTGGAAATTGTCCAGGCTTCAGCGCCATATGTTAGGACAGGCATAATGAGAGACTTGTAGAGTGTAGTTTTCGTTCTTCGAGAGAGGGCTCGACTTCTCAATTGCTTACTCAGCCCAAAGTAACACCTGTTAGCAACAGTTATCTTACGCATAATCTCCAAGCTGACGTCATTACTGCTGTTAATGCTGGTTCCAAGATAGACAAAGTCCCTTACTACTTCAAAAGCGTAGTTGTCAACAGTGACGTGCTGTCCAAGACGCCGGGACTCTTTGTTTGTTGACACTAGATACTTCGTCTTGCCCTCGTTCACCGTGAGACCCATCCGACGCGACTCTCTTTCCAACTCTGAGAATGCGGCACTGACTGCTCGCGTGTTCATGCCGATTATGTCAATATGGTCGGCATACGCTAACAGCATGACACTTTTGTTGAAGATAGTGCCATTATGTCGTAGATCAGCAGCTCATATTATTTTCTCCATAATAAGATTGAAGAAGTCGCACGATAACGAATCACCTTGTCTGAAACCCCGTTCGGTATTAAACAGTGCGGAGAGGTCCTTCCCAATTTTCACTGCACAACTGGAGTTATGCAGTGTCATTCTACAAAGTCGAATGAGCTTTGCAGGAATACCGAACTCAGACAGTATTCGTATTATTATATTATTATATTTTATTATTCTATATAGAATATGAAGATCCAACCTACGGTGCAAAGATCAAGTATCGAGGAACATGACAGTGCTTGGAATTTCTTCCTGGCGCCAGCCAACAAAGAACATGGATGGCTGACGAAGAATGCTACAATTCGACTCAATGTAACAGATGTGACTCTCTTTTATTTTATGCATTTATTTGCGCCTTAAAATTTCTTATCAGATCTGAACTCCAATTACCCAATTCAAAACCTTCAAGATACCGTACATTCATGCGCCCTGATTACTCGATTCCATATTTCTAGGCACACTTCAAATTTTGCATAATCCGGCTTTGCTACAGTATTGAAATAAAATTATATATGTAAAATCTTGTATCATTAATAAGAAATTTACGACTTTATTTACAGTAGAATCTAGTTTTAATGTTGTTTGTAAATACACAAATAAAATAGATATGATAATTGGTAACAAAAGTAAATGGTATCTAATAGCAAAGAGTATGGCACATAATATTTTGTATTTACTTGGCCATCATTAATTTTTTCGCATGACAGCACAAATACAATCATCAAATACTGACAACGTGCCATATTGTTCCATCGACTATTTCTAATGAGATTGTTATTCTCTAATAGTTATATATATAAATAGTCGTGTATTATTGTATTCAATGAATTATATAAATTTTCCACTGGGAACACTAACATAAATGAAATCACACACACACAGATTGGTCGCTATTTGCCAGCAGCCAACAATACCAGCGGCAACTACACGACTAGCATATTTAATCAATTAATCATTAACCTATGAATGCATTTCGTAAATGTGTGTATAAATATGTGTATAAATATGTGTATAAATTTGTGTATAAATATTCAGTTATAATGAAAATAAATTGAATTTATTGGCCGCTAGTGAATATTCGTTCATAATTATGAGTATAGTTAATAGTATTGGTTACAAATTTACGATATGTACGTGTTTGTACCATTGTATGCACATATAATTATGTACTTATGTACGCTCCAAAAACGATTAGAAAGGATACACTATATAATTATGTATAAAAATGTTTTACCAGCAAAACATGAAATTTGGTTTATTTTGTTCATGTTTTCATTCATGTTTTTCTGGTCAAAATAGAATACAATTTTCTTTGCATGTAAATAATAAATCTCCATACCAATTTGCTCCACCTTAATAAGCATATATTATTACATACATTATAAATTATTTTAACAACAATTAAATTCAAATATAATTGATAATAATTAAAATGAGATTTAAATGTCCATTTGATTTATTAGCCATAATTTCATGTCAACATATTACCTACTATACACATACATAAGTAATATAAATGTGAAATGATTAATTTTCATCAATTATGACAAATATATATCCGATTTATTTATATTTTCACAAGCATGTGTATTATCGAATAAATGATATTTTTCCATTTAAAATGAGTAATAATGAAGTTACTGAATGTGAACAACTGCATTCCGAAATACCATATATAAATTAATTATTAATTAATGAATTAGTTATTATTATTTATTTATTTATTTATCATTAATTAATACATATAATTTAGTATGAGACTTCTATCATCATCATCATCATCATCAAGTCCGTCAATATCAATTTATCAATAGCCGACAACACCAGACAGAATATCTGCGGCAAGCCTGGGCGCAGTGCGTAATAAGACATCGGCTACCCAACCTCGTTTTTCACCGAGCAAATCCTCTCTGCACCAAGTTGAAAAACCACTTTCGCTAATACTACTACATCCGGCACATACAGCGACTAGCTTTTGGGATACAAAGCCCCAACGGAACCAAAAGACCATCAGATAATGCTGCTAGTACTTCCTAAGAGATTTTGCCTAGAGCAATGAGTATTCGGAACAATGCATAAACCAGACGGACATATCGGATGAATTGACTTCCTTCTAGATTCGATTTGACGTTAGGAAAGCTCCTTCATATGAGTCAATCAATAAGCTGAAGGCGAGCCCTGAGTTAGCAAGGAAACTACTCGCGGAGGACTTACTACTTACTCTTGCTTGCTTACTAAGTAAGAGGGGTCTTCTGACAAGCCTTGAAGGCTTCCTATTAGGGAAGCCTTCAGCCTTTATTAACAACCCGAATTAACAGAAAATACATGAATTGTCGGGTATTCCTTTACAAGCCCACTTTCAAAGACATTGGAAAAGGATTTTATCAAAGAGTTTTAATAAGAGTTTCGGGCGCTAATATAAAACTAAAACTCCATAGCTGCCCAGAAACTGCCTCTTGTAACTTCGAATTCCATTATTTTGACTTCCTCACTATTTTTTTTTGTAATTAATCCATAGCGCTCCAGAAATCGCCTACAGAAATCTAAAATATCTCCATAGCTCTCCCGAAATCACCTACAGAAATCTAAATTGTAGCTTCGACCTCGATTTGACGATTCTCAGCTGTTTTTATCATAATTTTATATTTTAAAAATGCCTTCAACGGCTTCTACTTATGAAAATATACATATAGATTTACGCATTATCTTTATTTTATTTTAATTTTAAATTTAATAAAAGCTAATATGAAAAAATTTAGTTAATCATATGTGACTTACCTTATATTTTAATATTATTCGTAATTCACGTATTCACCTGCAAAAATGTAATTAAATAATATCAGTAAAATAGAAAACGTGTATATAATCTAAAGTTTTGAAATAAATAATTATTGTTATTTTTGATAGAAAGAAAATGTTTTAAAATAATCTACAAATTTTGAAATTCCCATAAAGTAAAAGGTCACTTTTTTTCCCCCTATTAACCCATTAGGGACCCATTGTATGATTTTTTGCAAATCTTACAAAAGGTTCATCTATTAAAATGTGATTCGTTTTCTCGTGTCGAGTTGTATATATTTTTATATAGGAATTATATGTTAAGTTAACTTTCTGTAATTCAGCCTTATCATCTTCAATATTTATTTATTGTTGTTTTTATGAATAATTTAATAAACACAGATATCATTAAAGCAAAAGAACAATGTGTGGCTGTATTTCTCAAAGGAAGAGACAAAAAGAAAGACTTAATAGTTTGTTAACATAATGATAAGATTCAGTAGTAATTTTCACAATGTCCTGATATATTTATGATATTCTCATAAAACAGATGTTAATTGTTTTGAACTGTATTATAGCACATCCACTAATAGTCGGAATAAGGATCAAAAATGTATATTATTTCGTATACTCCATGTTTGTTATTCTCAATACAAGTTGACATATTCACATTTCTTATATGTATTGTGCTTATATTTGTGCTTGTGAGATTGTGTTTCCATTACTTAAATAGTAGTGAAAGTGACAAAAAGAAAAATGTTCTGTTGAATCTACTGGTAAGCATAAATAATGTGCACACATACACATTACGAATAAATAACAAAGTAGATCTAAATATATTTTACTACATACGTACCCACAAACACATGTATATAGTATATATAGACAAATAAATGTGTATTTGTAGTAGGCAAGTTGACAGCAATAAAAAAAAACGTAAAAGTAGATAGATAAAACACCGAGTATGTAAGAAACAACTTGCGAATAGACAAATAAAAGGACTGAAAGACATATTCATTCAGCTGTAATATGAATTTCTGTCGTTTAAGCAAGTTTTAAAAGTGTTTACACTTTATATCACTATCATTAGTCATTCGCAGTAATAATATTAGTTGTAACATCATCAATGAATTTATAAATTCATTTGGCAATATATTTATGGACTATATGGGTATTTCTTTGACTAGGAGCATTATTCAAATGAACACAAACACTTTAGAAATGTAGAATGATGAAATATAAAAATCTAAATTAAATTCTCTTGCAAGAAGACTTGGATGATCTTTTAATTTTTGTCGGTTGTTATATTATTGTTGAATTGATATTTGCAGCCCTTTATGTATATTATTTCGGATATTGTTCGCAGAATTATAGACTGGACCCCGTTGGATTAGCTTCATATTTGAATAACTTGCAATTCCCCTAGTTCGATTGTGTTGTGACTTCAACAAAAACCAAATTTTATAATGAGGAATGATGTCATACTTAGATTTATCGACCGATAAGACGAAATTACAGTCTAACCTTTGCCAATTTCCGAAATCATAATGATTTGGGATATTTTCCCAGTAGTTTCGAAAATAATTTTAATGAAATATGAAGATAAACAATATTGTCATGTGTTTGATTGCACACCATGGCATTTTTGATGTCATGACGTCATATCCACACGATTTTTGTGTCTCTCAGTTTACAATCTCTTTAAGAAATGGGTTTACTTTCGAACTATGTTCACCTCTCGGTAAGCAATTTTTGGCACTAGCAACAATTTGCCATTAAAAAGCTTTTAAATACAATATATAAATAAAAAGTAATGTAAAAAAGTTCTGCCAATCGAAATATAAGTAGGCCCTTTCTAAAACTGTACACACCTCTTACAAAGGGTGGCCAAAATAACCATAGAATCATCACCATAACATGTAAGCATTCATTTGAAATACATAGGACAGATTCGTAGCAAATATTTCTGCTTTTCACTATCGTTTTTAAACCAATCGCTATTTGAAAATCGAACAGGAAATTCTGCAATAGTCGGTGTTTTTGAGGAAATTATGCTTTGCACGCTAAATTGTTTCAGATTGAATTTTGGGCATAAGGTAGCTAATATTATAACTGATCTGAATCACTTATTCACATTTACATGCTTGTTTGAGTAGTCGAACTGCTTTAAGTCATTCATTTCTGTTTTAGTTTACGTTGCTTTTGGCATTCTCTAAGTCTAAGTTGTTGTTGAACAATGAAAACCTTCAAATGCTACCCCCGAAGGAGCTGGCTCGATTCCTCGATATAGTAAATATACTAAATATCTAAATACGAAGGGGTGCACAATAGTTCAAGATGGTCACAGTGCATAAACATTACAACCATTACCATATTTTTGTTTGTTTTTAAATAAATTTTCAATATAAACCTACATAAAATGAATCAAATTGAAATCAAATTTTTATTAAAATTTTGAATTTACATTTTTGTTTATATTTTCTAATTTATTTTAAATTTCCAACTCGCTAATTATAATAAAGAAAATATTTAAAATATAGAAATTATAATTCATATATTCAACTACAATTTATGGTTGATAATCCCAGAACAACAATGTATGCACAATGGGCAATGAAACAAAAATACAATACACTCCCACATGCCACGTGTACGAGATGTCAATGCAGAATGTCATTTGTATACATCGAAATCTAAAATATTTATATATGTGGGTATATAATCTTTGCGAAAAAATTTCTCATAAAAGTCGCATTATGAATTATATATTTTACTTTAGTACTATGTAATATATATTAAAAAATAAGTTCCACACATTGCAACCAAAAGATGCTATTCCACATATATATATAGAATTTGTGTATGAAGTAATCGAATATATTAGATTAGGCTGTGGCACCTCAAGACGGTATCACAAGAAGGTAATATTCTTTAAGGTTTACTAACTCATATAAAGGTAACTTTTTATTAATATTTTTATTACAAAAATATAAGCATAAATAATCACTATACAAAATTGCTCCACCTTAATGTATACCCACTCAGAAATGCATGCATATTATTTCATTATTTTCATATTTGTTCATTGAATTTATTTTCTGTTCTCTTATTTTATTTTTTATATTTTTGTAAAGTTCTTTCATTTATGCATGGATGTGAGGGTGTCCGTGTAGTGGCAATTTACATAAAAGTGTTAGTAGAATATTATTTGTTCTTTCTAAAAATATAATATTTATATATGTATATGCATACTTATGTGTATTTATTTATGCGCGAGATTGTATGTAGTATACCATACATGTAAAATAACTAGCATTTCAAATTTCATTTATTCATTTGGCTGTGTTGGCGTTCTACATACGAGCATAGTATGCATATCAGTGTGTCTGTGTGTGTGTGTGTTTACGAGTATATGTTAGATTTTTAATGAGAAATGGTACACAACGATGCGCTCCGAACTTTTGTTTCAACGCCTTCTGCACACTATTGTCGCGTATATGGTATGTACGTTAGGTTGAGTCGTTGCCTATGCACAACGAAAAAACGCCAAAAACGTTTCAAAAGTCCACCCCACCACATAATGTATACCCAAGATATTCATTATAATGGTGTTGGTCATATTGAGTAGTGGATGTGCGTTTTGCATTTAAAATATATATGTAAGTATAGACGTAGCAATTTGAAGCTTTATATGCAGCATTTCTTTTCCATTTTTCATTTCTTGTGCTCATTTAATGCTTCAATTTTTATGATAATGACTTTGCTGATATTTCAAAAATGTCAATTGTTTGTTGACGTCACATTTACGTACATTTCCTGACAAGGGCAAAATGAGTTGGTACAATATTGTAAGTAGTTAGCATCGACAATGATGGTGGAATGATATTTCAAATATAAGCATTTTGTTCAAAAGTATGTTCAAATAAATTCATCAAGTTGTCTGGTACTAAGTACTACGTACTACTATCGTACAACTTTTGAATACAGGCATATTAGATAGTGAACAATATTTATTGTACTTATATACTACCGCATACCAAACGTACTACGATAATTTATTTTTATTTTTTTTTTTTTGCGCATTGTGGTTGACGAAGAATACTTTTTTCCTCACTGATATAATATTACATGAGAGTGTTTGTGTTTTATGAAATTCCAAAAAAATAATGATGCCACATAAGCATAACAAATAATCAAATGAAATATGCTGTAATAATAAATAAATAAAAGTTACGTGTACGAATAGCAAATGAAACTGAAATGAAATTATTGTTTGCAATCTAATAAGATTAAATTTTTTTAATAAATTGTTATTGCCATACGTTCTCTGGCATATACATACAGACAATTCAGACACAAAAAAGAAGGAGAGATTAGGTCCCACCGTAGCTATAGTTATTATGAGGAATGTGTAGAGTATCTGGCTAGCATCGTTTCATACTCTCTCCAACATACTCGGCCGATATCTCACGAATAAATTCTTCAAAAATGGCTATAGACTTGAACCTTAACATAGGCCCACAAAAAATAGTCTAAAGGCGTTAAATCGCACGATCTAGGCGGCTAATTGACTGGACCCAAACATGAAATAAACTGTTCTCCGAACTCGCCTTTCAATTGGGTCATTGTTTCGCGTGCTGTGTGGTAAGTGGCACCATCTTGTTGAAATCACTTGTCAGCTAAGTCGAGCTCTTCCATTTGGGCGCTCGCCATTCCCAGTAACGTTCCTGCCTTCGTCGTCTTTGAAAAAGTACGGTCCAATGATGCCATCGGCCCATAATTCACACCAAACAGTGGATTTTTCGGGATGCATTGGCAGTTCTCGCAATACTTCTGGCTGCTCTTCACATCAAATACGGCAATTTCGATTATTCACATATCCATTCAACCAGAAATGAGCTTCGTCGCTGAACACAATTTTCCGATAAAAAACTTTGTCAGCGCCCATTCACCAAAAGTTAGCCGTTGTGATAGATCGTGTGGCTTCAATTCTTGCACCAGCTGTATTTAAAAGGTTTTACACCCAAATCCTCCACGTAGTGGAGTAACAGAGGCCTAATTGTTGCGAATACAGCTACGATATTTTCCTCTGTCCGCACTTTACGTATGAGTGTTGGTGGTTTAATATCCAATTATGTAAATTTGGTGCAAAATTTAGTCATAAGATTCCGCCTCAGAAGGTCGCCCAAAACTGACCATAGAATCGAAAAAGCGCACGATGCACTTTTTTAACCGAGCATGGATTTTGGTAAAAAGATTCAATAATTATAGACCAAACTGCATATCTTTGACAGTAACATGTTATACGAAAACATTAAAGAGAATACGAAATACATACCTGTTTATCAACCATATCACTTAAATAAACATTTATTCTGAAGAGTAGAAGAAATCGTATTATTCAGAAAAATATATATATAAAAATTAGAAAAACGTTTTATTAAGTGCATGGTGCATCATATTGAACAAGCTAGGTATATATAAAACAACGCTCGTATATACGCAACATAAGGAAAAAGTAAAATTGTACGTGTACTACAGATTTTGCCTACTTGAGGCATTATATGTAATATACATAGCATTTTTTCTCGGTGGCATATTTTATAAAAAAAAAATATTCATAATAATTCTTCGTTATGCAATAAAATATATTTGCATAATTTTGCTAATACAATATTATTCGAGAATTGCACAATTCATTGTAATTTCTTCTGGGCCTATTCTATTCAACAATATGCTTCGAGAATGGAATGTAGTTATGACAAAAAAAATATTATATAATATTTTGCTGGTATCAAATTTACATTTATTATACTTTTATCACACCATGTTAGACGTCAATATTTAAGTAGAGTATATAAAGTATACTAATAAATAGTATATAAATTATATTTTGCGTTAAAGGTGCTAATATATAATATATCTACAAATGAATAGTTGCAAAATTGTATCGCCATTAAAGGAGGAGATCATCACACAACGTACACAAATATTTGATTAAATCAGATGTATGATGAGACCATTGCTAGAAAAGTTGTCTCAACAACTATTGCTATTAGGGATTATGGCAATGTGATGAAGTGATCAAAGGCACATTTTTGGCATTATATGTTCACTGCACATATGTTATATTATTCATATTATATGTTTGCATATGTACGATTGTGTCTACATATGAATATGAGTATGGTCATATATGTGAATTGCATGGATACTCGTATATATACATATGTGAACATCATATGCGTCTACTGCTGTATGAAATTATTAAATTTTATTAAGTATATACGTACAACGTACAACACTTGTGTTTTTGTCCCAAAACAAAACCAACATTCTATATAGTATATATAATAAATACGAATATATAGTATGTGCACATACTTCATATATGTTAAGAGAATTAACGGAAGAAGTAAACAAACAAGGCATGAAAGCTTGGCATATGACACGTTTAGTAACATCTTTGCTATGTATAATCATTTATTGCAATAAACTTGAGAGATGCTATATGTATATATGTATGTACAATATATTTTGAAAATGAAATGATACAGTGTTAACAGTTAATTTAACACAGCCACCAGTGCACGCATAAGGCAACTAAGATCATGTACACAAGCATATATCAGTTTATAAATAAGTTTATAGAGTATTATGTATGACGCATACTATATATCTGTGTATAGCCTGAGAGTATTAGTTTCTACGTATATATTACTCATACGACATGGGTCCCACAAATTGAGCATGTGTGCATATGTATATAATATTGTAAATTAATATATGTATATTAGATTGGGTCGCTCTTTATATAAAAGAAATATGTTACACATGTCCACTCTATAATTGAAAATTTAATTTGAGATCATCTCCCAACAAAACAATAATCAAAAGAGTCTTTCTATCATCGGAAAAGTTGGTTCTTCACTAATATCCTGTGAAAAGTTCATAACATTTGACGAATAAAAACGGGGTTATTCCATCTAAAGTGACATAACTCAGATTTCAACATTCAGAATTCAAGTTGGGCCATGAAGGCACAACTTTAATATCGAAAAGATTTTTCTATAGATTGGTAACCACGTGTCCGCAACCAATTAGCAATCCTTCCGGAAGTAACAATTTGCAATGAAAACGGTTCTAAAAGACCATTGTAACAGAAAGTTCAGAAAAAGTAATGTGACAAGGATTCTTCCGTTCGGAACCGGCTAATATAAGTAATGCTTCTAACCCTGCCTAAACTTTGACACACACAACAGTACTGGAAGTGAAGCTCGGGCAAAAGGCCCTTTGGGGCCTATATGTGTTTCATACTTAATTATTTTTTAATATTGGATTCGACTAAAATACAAACTAGCAGAGATCTTTCACTCGCTAATGAAAGAGTTTCCAACTTGTTACTGTTTACTCACTGATTACACGAGAGAAAATTTGCATGTTTATAAGAAACTCCCGACGCTTGACTGGAACATAGCCAAGTTGGATCACATTTCGCAGGGCGACATTTGGGAGTCATTTAACGAAGTCCGGTTGGTTCGTGAATTAGAATTTAACGCATATCAACCTACACATATATAAAAATACACTGAGAACAACAGCAGGTATTTTAACCATTTCAGCATCGACATTTTTCTTGATTCTATCAAGCTGACATTTGCAAGAAGTTCCAAATGTCTTTCCAGATATGTGTTGTATATACTTCAGCGCATGACAGCAGGTTACGAAAGTATAGAAGTATAGACTATATAGTTTATTTCTACTTTTGATTACCGCTATATTTTATTCTATATTTGTTCTACTGTTACAATAATATTCATGACTCCCTCAGTACAGCACGCTATACTCCTGTGCTATGTACCCGGCCTTAGGTGTATGAGCTGAAGCTGTGAAGTCGGTTAGCTTGCAAGACGGGGCACAAATGAAACCCCAACTGATGCAAATCATCCATATTAAAGATACGGTGTAAGGGTAACTTTAATGTAAATATTTCCAACCTTTTTCAAAACAGATGGACCGACTCATCAGCAGGAAACATTTTATGACCTGCATTTAATATGAAACGGCCACGTAAACTTACTAACTTAAATAGACATTATATGGGCGTAGCAAAGTACCACTGCCTCATAGGAGCTCTCGCCGCAAGATTGGGTCTATCCTATCTCATGCATGACTTTGGAAGAAGCTGCAGACACGGAGAGGAACCTACAAGCATCTCGCAGCTGCTGAGCATTTACCATGTGCTTTGTAAGAGCTGCAAAAAATGTTCTGAGTCACAACCATTTAGACGATTATCAGAGACTGACATCGGTAGTCTACTGAGGTTCACCAAAACCTCATACAGGTTGGACGAGTACATTAAATGATATCAATATCCACATGGTACTATAATAAACCACGGTCTGGCCTTCTTGTGTCCTCACATTAGAGAGAGTAGAAACACTAACCTAACTTAATCGAATATATTTTCAAGAACTCTTATTTATTTTGACACGCATCTTGTACATGTCTACAGGTAAAGAATAGAGCACGTTTAAACAGTCTACATAACAATAAATTACCAATATAAACATTAATTTAATTTCAAGTACATTTTAAGTATGTATAATGTATTATAATTTTTCCTCCTACATATGTTATACAAAAGAAATATCCATCAATTCGACTTGCACTTCCTGCTTTTATTTTCTTGCCATGCTCTCGCGACACAATAGCAAGTAGAAATGTGCACGTGTGAATATACAATATTTTTACGTGCACATACACTTATAATGTGCATGAAATTCTATTGCAAATATTTCTTCCATGTATTGCATTACCATCTTTCTGAGTTGCTGCTTTTTTATGTTCTTGTGCTATTCGTAAAACTCGTTCAATGTGCTTGTGCACATTGAATATAAAAATAAATACGCATACTACATGCATGCTAGCACTCATCCATTTATATATAGTAGAACACACAAACTAAATGAGTGAACATGAACACACGTAGACAGAAGCTTATGTACGATACCTAGAGCGAACAAGTATTGTATTGCTGTTGTGATTTCAACAATAAAACTTATGCATGCAAAGGCATATGCACATACATAGGTGTAGATAAATAAATGGATGAGTATGTGCACAAGTTTATGTGTAAGGTATTATCGCATAATATTGTACAAGTACGTGTATTGAGACAGTTTATATATTTTAGAAAATAATTCCTGATAGCACTTTGAATGTGAAACAGCAACAAAACATGAATGGAAAGATCAGTCATTATTTAATAAGTCCGTAGATATAAAAACACTAATTGAATTAGACATGTTGTATGCTTTAGATTACAATAATTTAGATTTTTAATATAAATTCCATTTTTTACTGTTTGAAGATACTGGTGGAGTACGAGGCCGTGAAAGATCCGGCCGTTCGCATACTGTGAGAACTCCGAAAGTGATCAAAACCGTGAAAAATTTCGCAAAAATCCATGTCCATGATGATTTGGGACTCAGCGCGTACAAGTGACACACTGGACTTCTGCTCACGGCCGCATTGGAGGGAAAATGCAAACGAAAATCGAAAGCATTACGCAGCCGGTACACTCACAGGCAAATTCTGTTTACTGTCGAGAAAATCTTCATCGTAGAAGAATCGTTCAGTAAACATAATGATCCTGTGTATGCTCGGTCACCCAAAAAAGCATCCCAACTCATCCCATGCATCCAAAGACGCCACCATCCCGCGTCACAAGGCAAAACGACTCAACTGTGGGTAAAAAAACAACATTCCGGACTTCATATCAACGGATGATTAGCCAGCTGGTAGTCCAGACCTCAACCCGTTGGATTACAAGTTGTGATCCGTATTAGAGCGCATGGCTTGCTGTACTCGACACCCAAATATTGAGTCACTGAAGCGAGCTCTTGCAGTGGACAATTGCCCCATGCATGAAGTGCGTCTCGCGATCTATGAGTGGCCAGATCGTCTCAAGTCGTGCTGGAAGGCAACTGGAAGTCATTTCGAATAAGTTGTTCTAAGGTTTGCAGCCATTGAATAACCCAATAAAAAGAAAAAAAAATGTATAAAAATATTAATTCGTTTTCATTTGGCGTCGTTTTTTCTGTGTACCAATATAAATGACTTGACTAGTTACAAACTGATTAGGGATGAGATGAGGAGTTAACCAAAAGAAAATCTTATATATTTTTTGTACATCAGCTTTTCCGGAAATACATATATTTTAGTTGGAGCTTATGAAACCTCAATTTGATTGAACTTGAAGAATTTGACAATGTTCACCTGAAATCATTACAGTTACTTAATTTTATTAACAACTTACTTTCGAAATACAAGAAATTGAAAAGTTGAACTGCAGCAGAACTGTTCAAACAAAACTTTTTAGAAAAGCAGTTTTTCATAGCGTGTACAATTTGTGATTCTGTATTATAACTTTTTTTTTTCAAAATCCCATAGGTATTTGCGAAAGCCAGTCAAACGTTTATGAGCAACAAAATTTGTTTGCGACCCTGCGAAGGACTTGGTCAATGAAAATGATTATGTGGAATATTAGGTACTATTAGTTCCATCGTATATTGCTCTTGTGGGTAATAAAGAAGAAGAAACTACACAATTTCTTCAATTCATCACATATCTCTGAAATATGTGCTAGTGAGTCACTTCATGATATTTCTGTTCGACCTATTCGCACTAATGTGATTTTTAAAGGTTTTTCAAAAGGAAACCAAATTTCATATTCCGCTGGTATAAACAGCAAATTTATGGCGATATTCACCATTACTTATATTGTGCTTTCCCAGTACGGTGACAAATTATCAAGAATTGACAAGTCAACATAAAAATGCTTTACAGAGATAAAACAATAAAAATAGAAATAGGGGATGTTGCTGTCAGTGTATCTACAAACTGTATATTTATATATACATACATTTACATTTGAATGAATCGATATGTTCAATTTAAGGATTAACACTTTACTATATTATGCCAGCTAAAATGAGTATGTGAACGAATTGAATATGTGTGCAGCTAAATAGAAGTATAAAAGCATTAAAAATAAAATAAATAAAATAAAATAAAATAAAAATAAAAATAAATAGAGTGCCGTAGCTCAGTGGTTAGTGTGTTCGCCTTATGATCTGTAGGTCGTGGTTCAATCACCGGGTGATGCATAACAAATTTAATATCGATAAGATTTTTCTTTCGAATGGTATCCACCTGTCGGCAAGTATTGGCAATTCTTCCGACAGTAACAACTTGCCATGAAAAAGCTTCTTAAAGAACTCTGTGACAAAGCTCAGAAAAACTGATGTCACAAGTGTTCTGCCGTTCGGAATCGGCTAAAATAAGTAGGTCCCTTCTAATATTGTCCAAAATTTAAGACGCACAACAGTAATGGAAGAGAAGCTCGGCCAATGAGCCCTTTGGGGCTTTAAGTGCCACATATTTATTTATTTTTATTTTTAGAGTAAAAGAAAATATCATAGCGAAATAATGTGAAATATAAATTATAAAAGCGCCATATTAAGCAATAAGGAAAATATCTGTGTTTCTACGTATTCGTTTCACTAATACTCTTGCAGCTGCCAATCAATTCATCATTCATATTTCATTTGAGTGACATATAAAATGAAATTTACTAAAGCAGCAATTAACGCATTGATTTTTGCCTACAATATAAATATATATACACACAATATATAACAAACTCATCTGGAGTATATATATTATATATGTATGTATATATGTATATACTCCAGATAAGTTTGTTTTAATACATGGCGAGTCGTAAATCAGACACATGCTATCCACACACACACATTTACAAAATTACTTATACGATCCGTGAAAATCCGTTCAACCGTAAGAAAAAACAAAGTAGAAAAAGTGACAAGTGGAAACATAGCAAACCTACAAACTAAAAAAAATTATCAGAAAACCCAAATAATATTATTATAGGGAAGACAAAAGAACAAACAAAGGACTTGATAATTCAAGCTATGTAAACTAAGCCAAAAAGAAAAGCTTTGTAGCAACTGTTCTCTAATGGATAATTGAGATAGTTATGAATCGCATAAAAGACAAATGATGCTCAAAATTCACTCAGCAATCATTAATATATGTGGTTATTTTTTCTTTCGAATGACTGTTTGCATAGCGGACACTAACTCAACATTCGAATAGCATACACACTTATCTAATAAGAGATATTGAAGTGGCAGCTTGAAACATGTAAAGCGAATGAAAGAAATAAATATTCATAGTGTGAACGATAAATTTGATGAAAAAAAAAAAAAAAAAATTGTTGAAACAGCACCATCGTTAAAATACAATAACAGACTGAATGACAGGTTCTTTTTGATGGACTCGTATTATATGCATATGAAATGAAGGCAAACATATTACTCGTATATTCACGAATTCAGATTCAGATTTATTTCTAATGCAAAATATTATACTTTGATAAAATCGATATATTTTAAGAGAATGAATACTAGCACAGCAATCACTTTAAATTATATTACTCTATGTATATTTAGATTTATACAACAATTTTATGATATTTTGTCAGTTTTCGTACTTATGAATGTACAACAAGTAATTTAATTCTACTCCAAAATGGAACTAAATGGAACAAAATTTTTTTTCTTTTCAATTATTATATCTTTTTAACCTTTTCACAGAGTTTGTTTTTTTTTTTTTTGCAGATTTCGAATATATTCATATATGTGTGCTCAAAACCCTCCGAGAAAATAAATTATTTGTTCAATTTTGTAGCGAAATTATGATTTTATGTCAAATTTTATCATAACAAATACAAATTTGTTTTTGTAGATTTCAGTCCGGATAACATATACAAAAAAAAAAAAAAAAAAAAAAAAACAAATGCGATTAATTTGATCGATCATTCCTCACATATTAATCTTTCAGAAATGATACATTTCTATGCGAACATATGTATCTGTTTTTGTACAATAAAATACAATATGGACATAACATTTTGAATGCGAATTCAAATCGGTAATATACCTTACCTCTTAGGATCAGGCTGGGAGCAGTGGGAGCCTATTAAACATTTTTCAAGTTTGTAGGGGACCCGCCGAAGTTGTGGTAATAGAGGTTAAGTATATTCATAATGTTGAGGAGAAAAATTGAATGCCACTCGGCATTATATTTTATTCTTCTCAAGGTCATTTCAGGGCAGCTAACATATGTATCATAGTTACTTGTTGATTTTCAGGTGTTTTTGTGTTTTATTTTGAATGGCAGACCACTTACGGAGTGGAAATTGATAGTAAGTATCATATGTTTCGCAAAAAATTTGAAGTGATAAATAATGGTCACATCTATATTTCAACTTAGCTATAGGGTGTACTTTTAGACGTTATAGAATTATTGTAACAACATTAGTTTCAGTTGGCAAAAAGCAGACAAACCAAATTTTTAAGTTGACTAGAGTTGATAAATCACGGTGCTGTGAACACACTTAAATAAAAATATACAGGCAACTTACTCTGACATAGACACTTTCAATTTACTCAATTTTCTGTGTATCGAATTTTCATCACAATAATCTCATATAATTTGAATTTTTCTGCATATTGTAGTCGACCAATCAATAACTACAGTATTAGCATTAAATTAATATTATTTTTACTCAGAAACTACCTTCACTGTCTCCTTAAATTACCTATATACATATATGAAATTATGACTACGAACACAAGGTTCTACATATGAAATCATTCTCCATGTTGAGTAAAGATCTCATTTTACTCACTGTAAAAAAATCTGTCTTCGTACATCTGTCTACATATTTATTAGAGTGCTGCAGGTAGGTATTCGTTTGCATTTTCAAAACACTCTATTGATATTAAAATAGAATCTCTCATTCATTCTCTCTAAGCAAATACTAATTATAATTAGAATCAAATAGAAATAGAATGGAATGGAGTGTATGTTTCGTTTTCATAGAATGAGTAGAATCTCAACATTTGCAAATGAAAGTAAAGCATTTGAGAGTACTCTAAACATTCGTTTTGCTTTTCTATGTTATATTACAACACATATGAGCAAAAAATACAGTAGATAAGAAAATACAAATCATCAGTGTCTGTCATGAAAAGCAATAACATACTCGTAGTACTCTCAAACTCTCGTAGTACTCTCAAATATCCATTTATTTGAAGAGAAAAAACGAATGTATGGAATATTTGTTATACAAAAAATGAGTAAAGTATTCTATTTGCCTAATATTTTACTCTCATTCATTCTCATTCTATTTAGATATGCTTTGCAAATATTGTACATGTTTTGAGAGTAAAGAGAATCATTCAAAAATCAATTACATTCTCGCAGCTCTTTAATATTTATCCAAGGGTCTTATGCTGTTTTCGGGATATCGCCCTAAAATCAAACTTCCTTTAGTTTAAACACATCGAATCCTCTGGAAAGTCTTTGCATTGATCAATAATGGAATGAATTTATAACCAAGAAGTTAATCCTTTACCTAATATACATAATCTTGTAATACTTCCCTGAGTGTCACTTGCTTTTAGTAGTTATTACACCCTTTTCATATAAATTACAAACTCTACCTCTGTATTCACTCAAGTTTATACAATACTATATACATATTTGTATGTGTGTGTGTGCTCTTATTTGTGATAAATTGACAACTAACGGCAAGTACTAGTGACACTTTAACAATGGCAGTGAGTAAAATGAATGAGGATACCCTTTACTACCGCATCCCTGTTAATATACCATCGCATAGAAGTGAATCGCATGAAATATCAAATTTATGGAAAGTGGGTACTTTTATTTCGAGACAAGCAAATGCTTAAATATGTACAATCTATGTAATAAGAACTTGATATTATGATTTTGGATATATTCACAAATACCGGATGGCGAAAACCTTTTAATCAGCTCTTCATTTCTCATTTTAGTTTTTAGACTATTTTAATGGAGGCAAAGATATCACAAATAGAACAGAATATTTGAAAATATTTATTGCATAGTACAAATACAATATATACTCGTATATAGAAAATGTAAAAATTTTTCGATATATCTCTTAAATTGAATGGGAGGTTTAAGCATGTTAAATGTACAAAAAAAAATGAAAAAAAAAATTTGAAAGGTCCATTATTAATTTACATAGAATAAACGAACAGTTGTAATATCATTTCAACAGAACAAGCATATCCTTTTAAAATTATTGATTTAACAATACATATACATACATAATTCAAAGTCAAGTAAAAATCAATCAGTTCATTTTTTTTTCGTTTTTTTTGTTGTTATTTTTGTTTTATTTTGCTTTGGTTTTGTTAATCAATCTTCTGGAAGAATGCACCTCAGCGATACAGTCAGTGCCTATGAAAATAGCCAACAACAGCAATATAGAAAGTTATAACACTTTCGTTGATATTATCATGGTATGGTGTGGTGTATTTTATAATGAACGCCTTCTCAATACAAGCGTAAATATATATACAATACGTATGTATTGTACTGTTTAAGCATAATATCCTAGTAATAAGCAATCGAGCTCAGTGTTGTGAATACGCGTGGATATATTTTGATAAAATAGAATGCATAGCTACATATAAATTCTTTACAATTTCAGTTCACTCGTCATCTAAGAAATATATAATATATATATAGCGTGTGCATTAAACTGGGTCGGTCTTTAGAGAAAAAAAGCTTTTTTCATGTACATGTATCAGATTAGAAAGGGGTTTCTAAAGCAAAACTAGAGCGAATATTTTTATGAGTAAATCGAATTCTTTTTCATGACCCTGATTATTGCGCATTATGCTATTGAAACTTAATGTAGTTTAAAAATTAATTGACATTAAATATATACTCGTACTTGAAATGAAAAGAGAAATACCTTTTACAAAAAAAAAATCTTTTAAAATTATATGTAAGATTACTCATTCACTAGGCATATATTATATTCTATATAATTATATAAATGTTATACATAAATGTTAAAGAGTCAAGGATAATGAAGAAAATAACGCCTGAATAACTGAAAAAAAAAAACAGATAGGTGACATAAAAACAAAATGTCTATCAAATAAACATATTTTTTCATATATATTATATTTATATATATTCATATTTGTTTAACTAAAAAATATTCACTCTGTTGGCAATCGGAAAGTTTCCATACTGTCGGTCTCTGTCAATCGATACATTAAAAAAGTGGGCTTGCTGTGCCCATCATTTCATTGACTCTTTATCTAATTATCATCCTATATCTTCCTTAACGAGATACCGAACGACAATAATGAGAAGATCTCATTTCTTCTTATAGCTCTCATACCTCTTTTAAATATCGACAGTCTCAATTGGTACAATTGGTACAGGGAGACGACATTTAGTCCAAGACGTCTGGACCCTTTGTTTGTTGATATTTAGTTGTTATCAACGAAACTGTCATTCTCATGAAGAGAAACTTGAGTACCATAACAATGCAGTCAAATTCGTTCACCCTGAATGGTGTCCTCAGATTTCTACAAGTTGCAAAATAGGCTCTTAATATTAATACTAAAGTATTTCTAATTTTCGACAACGAGAGAGAATTCTCATGAAAAGTTGATTGTATTTACTTGACATTTTATTTTATTATCTCGAAAAATTAATCATGTTTCTTTGTATATATTAATGTCTACTTATCATACCTTTCTGCTACTACAATAATTTTAAGTTAAAAAGACATGTGAAAAGGCAACGTTGACGAGTAGACAAATAAGAGTCAGAGAGTAAAGCAATGACAACAATATGTAGCAAACTCCCGGATATACTGTGTATTGTCAAACAGATGTATATAAGAAATGATGATTTTGTAGAAGGAATGAAGGAGCCAGATACCCTTCTTTAGTATTACTTTCTTTAAATGACTCGTCAGCGTACTTGTCTGACTAATGAGTACTTCCTTATGATGCGTTAAATTACTGTACTACGAACAGAGTAGATTTTGATAACGACACAAGAAATGAGAAATGTTAGCGATAATATGAGGAGAGATAAGAAGAAGATAAATTTACAAGATCTTCAATTCTGTTTTTCTTCTATTACGTTCTATATTATTCCCGGCAGTCCTTTAATGTGTTCGTACTGGAGTTTTTTTTTCTGTATGGCACAGTAGTCTTGTCTATGGAATGGTGAGGGTACGTACAAAATAACAGCAATTGGCTACGACACGCTTATGCATGCTATGCATACTTACAAAACCACAAATACGTAATTCTAACATGAAACCAAGTTTTAAATTTTCTATGATTTTTATCGAAAAATTAACCACAACACGATGTACTAACTCTTCCCGTCTGTCAGTGGTTACACGTATCACGTATCACGTATCATATGGTTCTCCTAAGCAAAAAGGATCACTAAATAGCGCACGAGTTATGTCAGGCAATGGAATAGTATAATACGTTGGAAATATATAATTTTTGGCTTTTACATATACATATAATGTCATATATTATCATTATCATCAAAGTAGGTCTTCCATTGTTAATGCACTTAAGCACAAATTGTTTTTGTTTGTGAGAAAAACAAATGAATTTTTATGTATTTTCTAAATTTGTCTATCTCTCCTGACTACGTCACTGTCTGTGTGGGTGTATTTGGTGGTTAAGTGAATGTAAGTATGCCTAATTGAAGGAATGTCTATACATAGTCACATACATACATACATACATACATATATGTACATATAAGGTACTTAACGTATTTATTATATCATTAAGTGGAACTTCAACAGTGGAAATAAAATAACACTCGACTATCAAAGTTATGGGCTTTTAACACATTCTTAAACATGCACATGCTTATATCTTTGTTTCCAATACTTGGCACTGAAAACAAGTTTCAACAGAATGAAGAGAAGTCCGGAAATAGCGAGTGAAGAAAATAGCAAAATGTTGTACATATACACCCATATACATTGTATGATACTACATTGTACAAGAGTTAAATTTACATCGTTTTATTCTTCTTTCTCATCTTCTGTGTCTTCAAAGTTTGCGCCTTCACTTTCAACCCAATTCAGGTGGGAAATTTTTTGTTGTGTAAACGTAAAACAATATTATACATATATACTCGTAGTTATGCATATTAAGATAGGTCGAAATTATAGCAAAAACGAACGTTTCATCATATCACTTTGGCATTTGATGGTCAATTTAAAAATATTTTTTTATATATCATTAAAAAGATATATAAATGTAAAGCCATTGAGATCGTTTTTAACGATATATAAAATATAGTGCTCTTGTGGTAAGTTACTAATTGAGGGATGAACATTTGTAGCTTTTTATTATTACTATTTTTTTTTTTTTTTTTTGTTATGAGCAGTGACCTAATCTAATGTACATACAGTATGTACGAAGAATGAACATATACTCTATATGAGTATATATAGTTCATATAGTAAGATAAAAATCCTTGTATCTATGTATATACATACATATGTATATGCGTATAAAACATACATACTTAAGAAGTGTATAATTTAGAATCCTTTTTTCTTTTTCGCTCGCAACCCTACGTACACTTCAATGCAAATGAGCGCACTGGAAGAGGGTCAAGTGGAGCATTTATACAAATAACAACTTTTACAACAACAATTTCGTTATTGTGCTAGTAAATTGTTTGACTCTTTGACTATTGCTTGTTGCTTTAACCATTTTCAACCTATTTAATCTCGCTATGTTTTCTTTTTCTTATTTTTTTCCTTTTGAAAACGCAATAATTTTAGTTAAGGTATTTGTCAAAAGGGTGACATTTTTCATACCTAGGTGTATATAATTCGAAATAATTCTATCCCAAGTATAATATTGTTACATACAGCATAATAAAATGGATGAAGGTACAATTTGAAATCAAATAGTAATGATGGTTTGTGCAAATTTAGTGTATTCACTAAACTCTTTCATTCATTTCGTAATAATGATATGAATATTTATTTATTAACATTTTTGTGATAATTTCTGGTGCAAAATAAAAATTGAAAACAGATTAACAACAAATGAAAAGAGAGCAGTGGAAATGGGGCATTTTTTTTTTAATTAAAAATATCAATCAATTGTGATTAAATTTTAGAGAAACAGATTGAAATTTACTTATGTATTACAATTATGTAATACTTTACTTATGTAGTACAATTATAACTCAGCTAGATATGCTTCATTATACCAATGTCGGCATACAACACATACAGCTCACGATTGTACCTGATGGGATACTTATCATTGAAATAAATAGGTACAAAGATTTTGTGTAGGGCTTTTCTCTGAAAGATTCGAAGCATTTTCTCATCTGAGATAAGGTTGTTGGGTATATACTTCAAGCTCTCACACATAGCAGGAACCATTAGTTTTCGCGAAAGTCACCAATAAGAGTGGACGTCTTTATTTTGATTTTTAGAAAAAAAAAAAACAAATATAATAATAACATAATTTGCAAACATTTTGTTTACAGTATGAGTGTTCAGCGCTCTCCTCTCCGGCAACGGCAATCGCCTGTTAATGTGTGTGTAAACAATAATTTGCAGTCACCCGCGCAAACCCCCCCGATAAGTGCATTATCAAATAAAACAGTTGATACACACTGCACAAGTGAAAGTAACAGTGCAAATCTTTTGCCTGCACATATTAAAAATTCATCAAATTTTGCAACAACAATAAATACAGACAAAAAAAATAATTTGTTCTATCGTGATATACTATCTCCCTCTATACCGTGGAGTGTACAATGTGCTTCTCCTGCTGTAACACCAACAGCTACAACATCAAAGCAATCAAATAACGGCACTTCTACTGAAGTGCATGACCCAGTAGTTAAAGCAACTAGTGCGATGACTAATAAAGAACCAGTTGCTGTTCAAACTGGTATTGATCGCTACATTACTGTAGTAAAGCGAAAGAGAAGTCCGCAAAATTCAAAACAAATGAATTCAACAAAAATTCAAAAACAGAACACTGTCCCTATTAGTTCGGAAAATAGATACGCTCTGCTTTCAGGTGATGAAAGTGACGAAAATATTATCTCCAAGAAAAATTTCAAACCCCCACCCATTTTCTTGAGAGAACGCAACTCAGATAAGTTGATTTCTAGAATTACAAGTCTTATAGGACCAAAGAATTTCCATGTTGTTCCTATTCGCAAAGGCCAAATTGAGGAAACAAAAGTGCAAATCTACAGCGAAACTCATTATCGCAAAGTAATAGCGGAATTTGATGCTGTAAAAAAGAATTACTACACATATCAGCTAAAAAGTAGTAAGGGCTTAATCGTTGTACTCAAAGGCGTCGAACCCAACGTTGATATTAACGAAATCAAACTTGCCCTCCAGGAAGAAGGGTTTCAAGCCAAAACAGTATTCAACATCCTCAACAAGAGCAATATACCTCAACCGTTATATCGTATTGAGCTTCAGCCTGAAACAAAACCCCTAAAAAAAGGTGAAGTACACCCCATATATAAAATTCGATATTTATTGCATCGCAAAATCACAATCGAAGAACCCCATAAGAGAACTGGACCTCCTCAGTGCAGCAACTGCCAAGAATATGGACATACTAAGACATATTGTACCCTGCCAGCTGTTTGTGTGATTTGTGGAGATCTCCATAAATCAAACATATGCCCAAAATCTAAAGGCGATGCTAGCATGAAAAAATGCAGCAATTGTGGAGGTAATCACACCGCAAATTATAGAGGTTGCCCAGTATATACAACCCTAAAGCTAAATTTCTCCGCTAGCAATCAACCTCTAAAACCAGTTGAGCAAATTCAGATAGCCAACTCAAGTAAGAGACAAAATATTGATGCAACACAATTCTTCTCTGCAATCCCAAACAAGAATCAAACCAATTCATACGCTAGCGTGTTAAAACAAAACCCACACCAACAAAGCAATGTAAATAATGAGCAGAAACACTCACTGCCCACCCAACAACCAAGTACCCTTGAACATTTGCTTCAAACATTGATTCAGAATATGAACCAATTCATGAACTCAATGCAAACAATGATGCAAGAAATGATGAAAAATCAATCGATGTTACTCCAAACATTGCTATCCAGACCATGAGTTGTCTCAAGATATGCCACTGGAACGCCAACGGCTTAAGCCACCACCGTTTGGAGCTAATTCAATTCCTTGAATCCAGCCAAATCGACATAATGATGATATCTGAGACCCATTTCACTGACAAAAATTGCTACCAAATACCATATTACAAACTGTACACCACAAATCATCCGCATGGTAAGGCACGCGGAGGAACTGCCATATTGATAAAAAGCAGAATAAAACATCATGTTCTTGAAGATTTTAGTAGCGTTTACTTGCAAGCAACATCTATATGTCTGGAAGAATACATCTCTAAGCTAGTAATATCTGCGATATACTGTCCCCCAAGATACAGTATTACCGAACAGCAATATAAAGAATTTTTCTCAACTCTTGGTAGCAAATTCTTGGTTGCTGGCGATTTCAACGCCAAACACACTCACTGGGGCTCCCGATTAATAACTCCAAAAGGCAAAAGACTATGTTCAATCATCACTAACCACGGCTACGATGTTATTTCAAATGGTCAACCGACATATTGGCCGACGGACAAGAGGAAAATACCCGATCTCATAGACTTTGGAGTCGCCAAAGGTTTGCAGATGGAAAATATCTCCACAGAGTGTAATTATGATCTATCATCTGACCACTCACCCACGGTAATATCTATAAAATCACCAAGCCCCCAAAGCAATTGCGTTAGAAAGAAAATAGACTGGTTAAAATTCAAGAAATATATAAATTCCCATCTTCCTCTGGGTACTGTATTAAGAAATGGACACGATGTAGACTCAGCACTCGAAAAATTCAACCAGCTGCTCTCATTAGCTCTCAGCTCAGCCACCTGCACAAAGGTATGCAAGCAATCAAACTATAGCCCATACACACCAGCCGATATTGAATTGCTAGTAAGACAGAAAAGAAGACTCCGAAGACAATGGCAAGAATTCAGATCACCGAATCTGAAAACACAGCTACAGCACTGCACTCGAAAGTTAAAGCAAGCCTTAAAAAATAAAAACAACAAAGAGTTAGAAGAGCACATAGCGAAATTAACACCTGGTGAAGCGTCAGACTACTCTTTGTGGAAATCAGCAAAAAAATCAAATCGGCCAATTCTCACTGATTCCCCCATCCGTTTGAGTGACGGTAATTGGGCTAGAAGCAACTGTGAGAAGGGTTTGGCTTTTGCAAACCACCTAAAAAGTGTGTTTACACCCAATCCACCCTCTTCACAGTCCTCATTACCAATATTAACTTCTCAACCTTGCTCAATAACGCTCAAAATTAAAAAAAAGGACATATTCAAAGCAATTTATAAAGATTTAAACCCAAAAAAATCACCTGGTCCAGATAAAATTACCGGTAAAATGATAAAAGAGCTACCTCCGGCTTCAGTAATTCATCTGATGCACATTTTCAATGCTATCCTTCGTATTAAACACTATCCCAAATGCTGGAAAACTTCAAAAATTATTATGATAGCAAAACCAGGAAAAGACCCTACAAAAGTTGCATCGTACAGACCTATCAGCCTCCTGCCTCTACTTTCTAAAGTATTCGAAAAGCTACTTGTCATGAATATAACTCCATTTATTAATCTCAACCAACTGATTCCTCAACATCAGTTTGGATTTAGAAAACAGCACGGCACAATAGAACAAGTCCACCGCAATGTAACTCTGATAAGGAACACTTTTGAAGAAAAAAAGTATTGCTCAGCTGTCTTTCTTGATATCACTCAAGCTTTCGATAAAGTATGGCACGATGGCCTTATTTACAAACTCAAACTATTACTGCCTGCAAATGTCTCCTCATTGCTTAGTAGCTACCTCACGAAAAGACAATTTCTCGTACATCACAAGGATTACACAACAAATCCATTGGATATTCACGCTGGCGTTCCTCAAGGAAGCGTTTTGGGTCCCTTACTGTATCTCTTATACACTTCAGATATGCCCAACAATAACTATACATTCATATCGACCTTTGCTGATGATACGGCAATATTGTGCTCTCGCTCTAACCCCATAGAAGCTACTAAACTCCTGCAGACTCATGTCGATTCTCTCGAAATCTGGCTAGCAAAATGGCGTATAAAAGTCAATGAATCAAAGAGCGTACATGTAACCTTCACGCTAAGGCTAGATACATGTCCCCCACTTAAAATTAATGGCCAATCAGTTCCACAATGTTCCTCAACAAAGTACTTGGGTATTCACCTCGACAGAAGGCTGACATGGAAAAATCACATAGAGGCAAAGAAAACTCAGATCAAGCTTAAAATGAATCAGTTATGGTGGCTGTTACATAAAAGATCAAAGTTGAATCTTGAATACAAAGTGCTATTATATAAAGCAATCCTGAAACCAATCTGGACTTATGGTATTCAGTTTTGGGGCACCGCATCTCCCTCTAATATCGAAAAATTGCAGCGAATACAATCCAAGTGTCTGCGAATTATTGTAAACGCGCCTTGGTATATGAGGAACCTTAACATCCATCGAGATTTAAATGTATCCACAATTTCTGAGGAAGTTGCAATGTACTGCAGAAGCTACATTCAAAAATTACACAATCATCCGAATCCTCTTGCTAGGCAATTGTTGCTGAGCAAGGGGCATCGTCGATTAAAAAGAAAAGACACACTGAATATGCTGTAAAATTGCTACATCTCGCGACTCACCAAATTGTGATGGAACGTAGGGGATATCACATAGTTTTATTTAGTTTGTAAGATTTTAATACTTATTGTTAGTTTCTTATATTTAAGAAAGATTCAATAAAAAAAAAATAAGCTAAAAAAAAAAAAAAAAAAAAATTAGATCTTGCATGTGGAACTCAGAAGAAGTTTACCACGGTTGTTGGCAAAAATTGTGTACGGAATATCTAATAGGAGCCTCCAATCACCGGCCATGCTCTTGTCCGACGATATTCTTCTTATGAACTGATGCATACTAGTGATAAGCTCATCACCTCCTGTGCGAAACAACTCGTCAAACAAGCCATCAGTGTTTGCAGCTTTCTTGTTCTTACGATTATGATATCGTGTCGGGGGCAGTGGTCAGAAAGAAACTATCTTTCTTCATATCGTCGTTCGTTTGTTCACAGATATCAACTGTAAGGTTAAGTATCGCCGGTTCTTGCAAATCAAAAATAAAAAAAAATAAATATGTGGCACTTAAAGCCCCAAAGGGCTCATTGGCCGAGCTTCTCTTCTCTATTACTGTTGTGTGTCTTAAATTTTGGACAGTATTAGAATGGACCTACTTATTTTAGCCGGTTCCGAACGGCAGAACACTTGTGACATCACTTTTTCTGAGCTTTATCACAGAGCTCTTTTTAGAAGCTTTTTCATGGCAAGTTGTTACTGTCGGAAGAATTGCCAATTGCTTGCCGACAGGTAGGTACCATTCGAAAGAAAAATCTTTTCGATATTAAATTTATTATGCATCAGCCGGGTATTGAACCACGACCTACAGATCAGATCAGCAAATCAAAAATCCACATCCTAATTTGAGCGCTTCTTCGTGATATTTGAAACATATACTATCGGTCGATCTTTAAAGCATCCATTGATGCGATGTTTGAGCAGTGATGTCAGAGTTGTGACAATTAAGGACATCAATCAATTGTATAGAAGCACCTTCCCTACAGAAGAATCGAACATTCCTGGTGCATTTCTAAAAGTAAAACACTACTCCGTCTATATATATTTTTTTTCTCTGCAGTCTACCCATTTCCTTTCCTCTATGGCTCATTAAAAATAAAGTAAGTAAGTACATATTTTCGTTCGTATATACAAATTTTTATATACAAATTTACTAATTGCTATTGTTTCTACATTTCTTTTGTCCATGAAAGTACCATTTATTTTTTGTTAACTTCCTGGACATATTTCATTATTTTCTATATAATATTTTTTTTTTATACAAATTAGAAATTAGCATGTCATATCCTTATCAACATGACATTTTTCATTGTTTTACATTTCGTCGCAGACACAAAAACTAGTATCCAAACAGAAAAAATGCTACAGTCATATAACGTAAACAAATATAATAAAAAAGACATTGTATATGTAGTGTAAACATTCTGTCAAATAAGTACCCGGAAATCGGAAATTCTCATTTTTAATTTTCCCTCGGAGAATATTTCAAAAAAAAATTTTTCCCAGGTTGGCACAACTGTCAGCCACTAAAAAATAAAAAATAAACCTGCCAACCTGGGAAAAAAAATTTGTCAATTCGTACATTACTTCACACTCGATTTATTACTGCCACTGTTGTTGTTATTTGATACTAGTTGTTATTGAAAAATTGTGTATTCATATTTGCTCAAATATGAATACATTGTACTAAAATAGTGGTAATAATAGATGCTTTTGCTCTTAGGATCCGTAAACAAATTACCGCGGTGATGATATTTTTTATTATTTTTAAATAAATATTTAATTATATAGCTACCAATAAAAGGGCACTATGCAAAATGTAGCTTTTAATCTTGCATTTTTTTATAAACCGCAAACTTGGTGCCGCACAAAAAATAGCGCTGGTGACCTAACCAGGCAATTTCTGTCAAGAAATATTTTTCTCATACAAAAGTCTTACATTCATGCTCTTAGGAATGATTTAGGCCATCTGACAAATGATTTTTTATGAGAGTTGCAAATATGAAGTTGACCTGGAGACAGTCACACATCTGCTATGAAATTGCGCTGCATTTTGTTTAAGAAGAAAAAAAAAAATTCTATCTGGCACCACTCTCAGAAGATTCAATAGGGAACTTTCTGAGGTTCATAAACAGCTCGGATTGGTTTAATGAGTAGGAATGGAATGGGCCTTTTTTGGACTAGATGATATCTCTTATTGCGAGAGCTGTCGCACTAATCTAACCTAATGAGGTCTTATATTATAACTACACCAGGTTGCCGATATCGTACTACATTACCGCTACACATGAAAATCGCATAAAAAGTGACCAGGCTGTAAAGGACCTCATAGCAATTTTGTTCTCCTATGGTATCTAGTTGCTTCTACCAAACACTGTGAAAATATAAACTCAGAAATTACCTCTCAATCTGTAATACCACTCAAAAATTCCTTAAAACATTAAAATATTCGGAATTAGCTTTATATGTATATGTATAAGAGCAACAAGTTTTCGTTCTAATTAATGCAAATTCGGTGGCGACGATAATAAGCACTTTTTTTTTTAATTTCTACAATCGCGGTTGCACATGTCATCATAATAATCAGCCGATTGTGGCAGTACAGGTAATGATTATTATGTCCCATTCGTCAAAGCGTCTAACTAGCATTCGTCCTATGTTCAAAGCCGAAAGCAGCGAATATTATAATAATGATCACAGATGATTCGTCGTTCTTTATATGTATAATCAGATTATAATTATTTATATAAAGCAATGCAGAAGATGAATTCATAATTTCTTCATTATTAGCCTATGTAAGATTGCCTTATACGAAAAGGGTGTCAATTTAATTTTCTAGTTATCTATATTAAGCAATATTGAAGTTGAACATACTATATACATTAGGCCGTACCACATTACAGGGAAAGAAAAAAAGTATTTTTCATATGGTAACCTCGGCATTTGCAGTCGGATTTTTGAGTATGAGGTATCAATGTTTTTGTCTCAAGGACACGCAACTTTTTGTTTCAAAGATCATTGTCACCTATATTCGGCGACAAAAATTTTAAAAATAAGTTTAAAATAGTTCTACTTGAATAATCGCAATACTTCCTTTGCAAAGGTTCTATGGATTTTTGATATCTGTAATTTACTAGCATTAGGGAGGTACATTAGGGTAGTAGGAACTGAGATTTCGTGAGTAAGTATTAGAAAGGTGTACTTAAGGTCAGTGATTTTTAAGACAAAAAGATGTGTCTCCTTGAGACAAAAACATCGATATATCACACTTCAAAATATGACTTCAAATGCCGAAGTTACCACGTTCCCACGTTACTCTACAATCGGCCAAAACAAATTTTTTTTCTCGGAATTGCCTGCAAAACGGGGTATACGGCCAACTTTTTTTTTTTGAGGTACGGCCTAATGTACATACATCATATATATAAATATTTAAATGTGCCTTAAAATATGCAATATGGCATATATACAATTATTCTTATGTACGTACATATTTCATCACGTGTTATTCATACATATGTTTTACATGAAACAATTATTTTCGCACAAGTTTTGTCGAAATTTGTTAATAATCATATGACAATTTTAAGCAAGCACTTATAGTAATTTTAACATCATCAGCCACAGAGAGCATTCAATGGTAACAATAAGAGCTTTCATATGTGTCTTCCAATTACAGAATGTATAGTATATATTTCATATAAATCCTGCAACAATGTGTTTTCACTACTACAGACTCATCGTCATAAAATTATATGAACAGGATTCGAAATACAAAAGGCACACACACACACACACACACACTTAACATAAACAATGTCCTGGTCTTGCTCATGCTCTTTTGTATTATGTTACATACATATACATTTATACGAGAGGAAAATCCAATCGACCGCCTTCCACATAAGTACATCCTGAGTTTAATTAGGCTTTCAATATGCACAAAACAATACTGTTGCCGCCGCCTAAATGTATAATTAGCATTGTGGTATATTCGTATGTTGATGTAAATGATAGAAGCTCAAGCAACATTCTACTTGCTATTTCTAAGGAGCACGTATACATGTTATTTTGTTTATATACATAAATATATGCATTTACATAAGTATTAAATAAGTGGCGTCATCATGTGTCAGAGAGAAAATTATTGTGCGTGCCCGAATATTTCTTTCGAAAACAATAGCAATTTCCTTTGGTTTGCTTTTAGTGTGAACCACATATAATTTAGCTGCAAAAGACGTTATTATTATTATTATTATTCTCTTCAAATTAGTTAATTTCAAGCTGACAATTGTACTTAAATGTCTTTCCATATTTATTGCTAATTAATGTAAGTTTATATCATCAAATATTAGTGACGTGTTTATTTATGTGATTTAGTTGGACGCAACTAATTTTTATAGTACATGTTTATGATGTAAATTGGAACAAAATTTTATTTGAATGCAAAATCAAAGAGTCGTGAAACTTTAATAAGTTTAATTTCAATTTCTATCTACAACTTTCGAAGGACATAGTCTTACATACATAAAGAAATTAAAAATCCGACCAAAAAGTATACGTACCTACTACGAAAAACATTTTACAACAATATAATTATAATTTTAAAATGATTTTATAAAGTTCACATCCGGAACTTCCGCAAATAGTTTCAACTTCTATTTCTTTTTTTTTTTTCAAATAAAAATAAAACATTCGAAACTTAAAACTATGAGAACAGAAAATATTTATAAAATATATATTTTCAACAAGAGCAAATTCTGAGTAAGCCATTATATTTTAATAGTCAATATGGTGCATTAATGTTTGTAGAAAATTGCCATTGCTCGTAATAATTGCACAATGCACATGATAGTGTCAGTCCTACTGCATTCACCTCCCCATCTATCTCTCTCAATTTCTCAAAAGTGGAATTATGTGTTGATGTACGATATTATGTCATATGTGCAACAACTACCAGCATCACTAAGTTCATCAGTTTTAGAATATTAAATTTGAGAGCTATTTACAGTCCCTAACTGTTTTTGTTTACCTTACGTTTCAGTTCAGCCACCACTTCCGGGACAATCTCGTTCTCGTTCATTTTGATGATACTAATGCAGGGCACAAAATCTGCGGCAACAACAAATGCAATGGACGAGGCACTCGCTTGTTCGACTATATCGCCTCCTCCGCTCTGAGCGTACACATGTATATTTGTAACTTCGTGAAGGCAATAGTTGATTAATAGTACGCTGACTAATTGTAAATTGGGCGGGACAGTCAACAACTGGAGAGTCCTTATTTAAAACTCTCACGTTTGGACTACAGGTATACATAATTCTAGTTCGGCGAGAAGGCAGAAATGCCATTGCCCCCTAGGAATCCGAGAAAAACAGTGTGACGATAATAAACTAAACTTCACAATAAGTGAGGCATCTAAATGATAGTGGAACATTCCAATTCTGCCCTAATTGTCAGCTTTAATACCCACCCGACCACCGATGACTCAATCGGATCCCGGTTCCCTGATGGAACCAACATCTCTCGATGTTGAGGCATGAGTCGAGAAAACTCCTAAATTAGGTCTTCAAAACTGAATTTGAAGAGGACTGGGAATTATATAACCCTTCTCAGAAGAACTACAGAAAGTTATCCGAAAAATTGGGAGCGATGACTAACTACACTAATCCAGGACCTTCAGATCCAGCAGCATATCTTATGCTCTGTTTCGATTTTAGTGAGTCGCCCTGCACAACCCTGAATAAGCCTGGTTTGAATAGGCCCATCTCAGGAAAGATTATACAATGGGCATATTTCTGGACATTGAGTGTGTGTTTGATATACTACTTGCGATAGTATTGTATGTGTGATCCTGCAAGGAGGTACAGCGTGGGCAAGGTGATAGTAAATTCGATTCGTTTAATTTTTTCTCAGCCGATACTAACCGTAAAGGTGGAGGATGGTACACATATCACATCCGGAGTACATCAGACAACGTTACCTGTCTTGTCTCAGGCCCTTCGTTTTTGTCCGTTTGTAGAAAAGTATAGAATATACTGAATAAGATTGAAACATTGTGCAAAGTGAATGGACTATCGACCAATTCCACTAAAACTTGTTTGGTTATTTTTACCAGAAGGGAAAAAACGGTTGGCCTTAATTTTCCTACACTTGGAGGAGCACTGTTCAGCTATCGAAGGGTGTTAAGTGTATGGGACAACAAATTCCTCTACGTCGTACAGAAGACGTCAAAAGAGTTTTCTGCTTTCTGGCAATGCAAATGTATCTTCGGAAAGCGTGGGGCACATTTCTTAAAACAGAATCCTATGGATCCTGCGCTGTGATTAGATGTAGTGTCATCCATGAATCGACAGTCGGCTTTCACTTGTGAGAATCAAGAGGATCTTATCTAGACTGCAGTGATCTGTTGTACTTTATATTGTACTGGGGCACTTGATGGGGTTAGGAAAATCTCCCTACTTAATAGTACATCAATGCAAAGAGAGGTCACTGAGGCTGTATGCTGGCTGATACATTGTGGACACTGGTACGGTCCATAGCGATTGCTTAATAACTGCGGCACTGAAAAGCGGTTTAAAGTACTGTTGTCAGAGGCCAGATCTTACTTTGAAGGATATTTTCACGGATGGTTCTAAAACCGAACATGGTTCTCGTGCTGCGGTTTTTGTGAATGGCTGCATAACTCAGTTTTCCTTTACATTTATTTCTTATGTCTCTGTTTTTCAAGCACAAGAGTATACGATACTAAAATCTATGGAATATACCGTAGTGCAGCTAAGTTGCACTGGTGCCCTTATACAATCCTGTCATCACTTCGAGTTGGGTGTATTCTGAAAATCCAGACTAAACTATATCGGAAAATAATAATAATACGACGATCGCATGGGTTACAGGGCACGTGACTATCACAGACAATGAGACCTCTAGCATAGTAGCAAAGAAGAGTTCTTGGGTTGATTTTATCGGCCCTGGGCCCACTTTGAGTAATAAGTTGGATTGACAGGCCAAAAGAGATTACGGTTGACCAAAAACCATGTTAACATTTTTGCTAGTTGGTCACTTTTCCTTCTGTCTTTGAGCAGATAGGGCCACAGATTGCTAGTTGGCCAATTACTATGTGCTAATCATATCGAAAGATAAGGCTAGCACAGCCTGCACATCTTGTGGAAGGGGCGATGAGATGGCGAACTACTTCTTATATGTCTGTTGTACTTCTCCCGAATCAGGCTTGAGGTGTTTGGTATAGATGTGCTAGGAAGCTATTCTCTTGGCTTCTTAGCACTATAAGATCTGCTTCGATTTTTTTCGTAAATCAGGCGGATTTGAATTAAAATGCATATGAAATTAAAGGCAATGAAAAAAGAATGTCATGAAAACAAAATCGCTGTAAAATTTCTATTTTCACTAACCACTTTTTATGACACACTACATCAAATAACTGTGTGAAAGGTAGAAGGATTGCAGTGAACTTGCTCGATTGTGCTGTGATATCGACGAAATCCAAATTAATGATGATGTATGTTGTTGTGTGGAAAATTTACCTTTTCCATATAATTATGCACCATGATTGGGAATTTTTTACCAAATTTATATTTCAATTTATCGATTGATGCACAACTCGACGTACTTCATAAATATTGCAATTTAATGCAGCCTTGGACTTTTGAAGAGCATAAATTCAAAATGGGATAAACGTTTACAATGAAATAGAATATATAATTAAGCACACATTTCAAATAAACCTTGTTATTCAAATTTTATTACTGTAAGGTAATAAAATTAAGGCAAGTAAAAGGAATATTATAGGAAATACATAATACCAAAATACATATCTATATCAAGAAATGAAAGAACAAGTGCGATTGATAGTTGTTGACAATCAGCACTAGTCTTAGAACATTTGTCAACAATTTCTTCCTCGACTTATCACACAGCCAGGCACAAAAGAGAGTACAGGCAAATTTCCTTCATAAATAAATAAACAATTACACTCTGACTAATTCTCTATAAATGTGCAACTGCACGTTGAGTATCGTCCTTGTGACTATGCGAAATTTGTACAATAATATGACGAAGCAAAAAGAAAAAAAATAAGGAATAGTAATAGTAAAATACAATATGTATACGCTATGCAGCATATAAGTGAATAACCTTGAACTTTATATGACGTGGCATGTATGTATTGCATGTAAATTGTATATACATGTTCTTTTTTTTTATAACTTAAATTTGCATCGACTACAAGAACAAATATATAAGAAAACAAAAGAAAGGATAAAGACGTTCGCATAATAGTCAGTAGAAGCTTGCCAACCAAAATTAGTATGCATCCTTGACTTTAGAGTTTTGATATATTTGCTTACATCCCTTTGACCGTTCACTTCCTACCAGTTTCTATAAATTTGTGTTTTCTTTTGTATTCTTTCAATTTTCCATCATTTATTTTCAAATAGAATTAACAACGGATGTAATTATTCTTGTAATTATCCTCTGGTATCGAAACAAAATAGATGCTTGTTTCTGGTGGCAAACCACAATCAATATTTATTTATCTTAAGAGTACAAATTTGTTTACTTAAAAAAAAAATTTTGAATAATCGAAACTACGGGGCGCCTGCTTGTTATGTTATTACATATGTATATCAGGATTCTAGTTGTTGAAGAAGACTCTATTACCATGAGGTCACACATATATAACATAATATCATAACATAACAATAATATACTTTTAATAACATAAATGGTTAGCTGGTCTCTGTCTTTACATCCGCCATAGTCAACTCTTTCATAGGAAAATACAAGAGAGTTCAGAAAGTTAATAATTTTCTGTAAAAAGCTAAGGATATATCCTCTACTTTAGGTTGTTATTTTTTTTCGAGGCTTGTCAGTATTATATCTCCGCGAAGGAAATTAATCACTTTAACGTTAGGAAATAATTCAATATTATTTCCGAAGTCAACGTTGTGCAGCCTAAACAGTGCGTTTATTGAAAAGAAGTTTTGACCGCAATGAGGCACCCACTGCGCCTGCTCTTTTTAAGTTTATGCAAAAAGTTCATGAACTGGCATGCTATTGGACAACACTCATGGTCCCCCTAATTGTATGGTGCGCACTGACGAGAATGTGGCTGCTGTAGACGAGAGTGTGCGACTCAGTACTGGAACATCAACTCACCATCGACCTCAACAATTGAACATTTCTCGAATTTCTATGACCGGACATGGAAGACATGGACTTCGAAGATCTTTGGTTTCAGCAGAATGGCACGTTGTGCCACACAGCCCATGCCACAATCGATTTTTTGCGCTCCAAGCTCGGTAATCGTATTATCAGTCGTCTCGGAGATGTCAATTCGCCACTTTGGAGCTGCAAATTTGACGCCGTTAGACTTTTATAGGGCGCCGTGAAGAACAGATGTTATGCGAGCAATTCATTAACTATCGCCACTAAGGCGAATATCGAGAAAGCCATTGGTGAGATAGTCGTGATATAGAGCCAGAAACCAACACCAGAAATATATTTTAAATTATATAAAATTACATATATATGATATAAATGAACAATAGAAGAACAACTAAGACAATATTACTCACTGGTTATTTTCTGCTGTAGCTTTTACCGCTTTTGCTATCTAAATATTGTGATATTTCTACTGCTGCTACTGCTGGTCCAGTTCATCCACTAGAGTGAGTTTTATATGAATAAAATTATTTCTGTATGTATTGAGGATAAATTTCGTAGTTGATACGAGCATATATACTATATGTAAATATATATATATATATATATATATATATATGTATATATATATATATATACATATATATATGCATATATATATATATATATATATATATATATGTATGTATATATAGATATATATATATATATATATATATATATATATATATATGTATTTATATATATGTATATATATATATATATATATATATATATATGTATATATATATTTATATATATATATATATATATATATATATATATATATATATATATGTATGTATGTATATATATAGCGCACTTCCGATACTATATTTTTGTACTTATTTGTACTTCTTTGAATTTTATTTATTTTGAATACACCCACTAGTGTTAAAACACTTGTGCACACTTGCAATGCATTGTAGATTTAGTTGTTGTAAGCTCTCACTATTTATTTGACATACTTTACTCTTCATTTCTACGTACTTATATTTCTCTATGAAATATTTTCTTCACAGGCACAATGTATTTGCCACTGTTTTATATCAGTGGAAATATATATAATTTGTCAAGTCATTTTGCTGGTAAATACATTGCTTAATCGTCACTTTTACTGATTGCATACAATAAATACATATATACATTTTAATCAATTTAATCAATATAATGCAAAATTAATTATCATTCATACGCCGCGTGCACCTAGTAGGAAATGCACGTGCTACCATTCGCGTGCTACTCATGACCGCTTTAAGCAGCTCATCAATGAAAATTATATCAATGTAAACATGACCTCAAAATAATTGCAAAGGGAAACAGACACATCATTGTGTGAGAAATACTCAATAGCATGTTTAAGACACATTCATGTATAACAAAATTAAGAACAAATTGAAAGAATGAAGAAATTAAAGTGTTGTAATAAAGTGGCGAACAAGCAGTTTTAACGATTCTTTTTTTTCTTCATCATCTTTATCTTATCAGCAGAAAAATTAAATCGTGTTAATTGTATGTGACGTATGCGTGTATATAAAAGATAAAAAAGAAAAATATTTACCGACTCACAAAGCGATTAAGTTAACTAAATGGACAACATTTGTGCTAATTTATTTTGATCCTCTCATATCCTTATTCTGTATTCTAGTGTGAATAAGTATTATTATAGTGGTAATTTGTGTTTAGGCAAATTTTTTTTTTTTGTGCTTGGTTTCATCCTACTAACTGAGCATTCTCATTTTCAATGCGTCATCACAACTTCCGCATACCCACGCGTATTTCCATCTAATCAAATTCTTGTTCAATTAAGTGGACTTTTTTGTTTGCGCTACAGTTACTTAAACTAGCATTGCTACTTTTATTGTGCTCTGGTACTTGCAATTAGTTTGTATATATATATGCGATTTCAATTGTTTTTAATGTGATTTCCACTCCTTAGAATCTAAGTGTTAATTATACATAATATGTTGCGAGAATATGAATTTTAAACACCACTTTGAACAGTTAAATGAAAAAAAGTATTAATTTGTTATTTGGTATAGTTCTCAAGAGCAATAGTACTTCATCACACTGGTGGCTTATAGCTATTATGTCTCATTTACACACAAACCTTAAGGTTATTTTGTTTAAGAAATTACGAGTACTTTGTAGCGCGCGTCCTTACAATATTCTTATAACGTGGATACCAAATTGCCTCTTTAATGGTGTAACATACAGTTTGTTAAAAGAACGTAACAAATGTGGCATATAGATATATGCTTATGCTGCTGTATTTTTGGTATTAACAGAAATAATTAGATTCAGTTTTTGCAATTGCCATATGAATTGCTTATAGTCTGGCAATGGAAATTAATTCTAAATTGAATTCATCTCGTATTATTACTTCTTATACAGAACTTTATTACCATAATTTATCTTATACTGGCTGATTTTAAAAGCCAAATTAAAGTAGCCGAAATATATTATCATATTGTTTCAATGATGAAAACTTAATTATGATAAATGATATTCTAAATGAAGACGCATCATAGACAAATTTTATGGTTGGGTGAATTTTGGAAGATGATCTTATGTTCATAAACATTGAAGTTTGGCCGTTCATATTCATTCCAGGAGTGATAAGCCCTTCATACTCATTCCAGGATCGATAAGCAGCAATATATGAGTGATTTTCTTAATTCCGCAAATCGGAGATTGGTAAGAATTTTGTACAAGTACCAGCTATTGCAAGAATTTAAGTCAAGCCAACAATTTTACAATTAATTTAAACAATTAATTTTTTAGCATTTGTATTTATTGTCCACAAAATCTTTATAATTGCACTTTTCCAAACATAATAATACGATTACTGATGTATGTACGTTAAAATTCGAAATCAATTGATTTCAAGTGTATATACTTTTAAGTCATATTTTGATTAGGGAAAAATACTAACATTGTAACAGTTAATTTTTGCAAGTCATATCGCGATTTTGTTCAGTGTCATTTGGCAGTTCATTGTGTAAACACTTACAAGCAAGCAGTTTTTACAAATGATGGAAATTTGTTTCCAAAATCAATGTTCAAAATGAAATGGATGCTTCAGAGCATTTGTGCCATATATTATAGACCAACTGATACCAGTATTCGTAGCACAATTGGAAAACTTTGTATTTAATCCTCCACATATGCAATTCCGTAGAATACGCACTGAGAAACTTATCGCCATCATTGAGGCCAATGTTAATTATGATCCATAATCATTAATTCGTCATCGTGCGAAAGATCTTAGAGATCGTCCATAGAATTTGTGGAGGATTTTACGCAAGGATCTGCGTTAATATGGCTACAAGATTTCATTGGTGCAATAATTGAAGTTGATGTGAGTTCAGTAATTGATCGTTTGAACATTGAAAAGTCGATATTTTGTTTTACCATCAAATTGTATTCAGTAATGAAGTTCGCTTCTGGTTTATTGGCATTGTCAATGAAAAGAATTATTACCTATGGAGCCACACCAATCCATATGTGACTCATCGACTACTGATGCACCTCGAAAAGTGGACAGTTTGAGTGGGGGTTGTGAGTCACAAACTTATTTGGCTCTTATTACGGTGTTTGGTTAGAAAAATTTTTTCAAAAATGGAGAGACATGGAGACTGTGGAGTGCCATGCACATGTGAGAGGAATAATTTTCTTCGTGGATGACACTTGTGCTTTATTTCAGTTTACCAGCCTCCTCCATTTATTAAAAAAAAAAAAGTACATCGTATATTTCTTGAAATTGCATTAGCATTGATCCGTCATTCGACATAGTTTCGATACGACAAAAGTATGTGACATATCGTAACTTTATTAACACTAGTCCGTCGATATGATTGCATGATTCTGTGGCCATTCGTTCAAATGCTGATAAACCAGCACAAATATTTGTAATTCTATTACAGCTTCTTGTTGTTTCACTTTAAAATTATATCGCGATTCAATTAATTAAGATCTCTGATATAAGATCTCTGATATTCCACAATTAAAGTTTACTATTAATATTAGTTACAGTTTTAAAAAATTCCCATTTGTCTAAAGAAATTTGAATCGATATCTCTTATAATCATCAATGCCACTCTTGTAAACAATCGATATTGTCTAAGCGACTAATTCATTTGTAAGAAATTAATTATAGCGTATACGCCATGTGTATCACTATGGTATAATAAATACAAATGGTACAACATTATGTATATGTACAAGCATATATTAATAATACTGAACAAATACAAATCGATAGATTGTGCATACTATGGAGAATATAATATGCACGTACTACGTGACAAATGTCAAAGTACGTACATCAAATAATTTATTTATATAGTTTTGCTATTTATTCACTTAACGAGCATTTTACGTTGTTATAGTTAAATACACTGTAAGGGCATAGCATTCCCTTTTTGATCTATTCTTTCTGACTCTTGTCCGTCCACTCTTCTTAGAGGGTGTCACATTCATGCTCTCCATCCATTTCACTTTGTCACTGTCTCTCTCTCTCTCTATCTCTCTCTTTCTATCAACCCTGTCTGCCTCTTCGTAGCACATGGCATTAACTTATACTCAAACACACACACACTATTATCATTGTTGTTGTTGTACTTCAAAAGTACTTAGTTGCGTCAGCAATTGTTTAAATGACAATTTTTCACTCTACTTAGAGAAGAACACTTTCACTTGGTTTGATTTTCTTTTTGATTTGTTTTGCTTTTGGCTTCTTTGAGGAGCCAATATCATTATGCACCCCCTAGCCCCCTGGATGTAGACAGTGCGTTCGTATTAAACGTATTCCAATAATCATTTAAATTACATTGAAGGCTTTCATGAGATAAATATTGATTTTAATTTACTCAGAAAAATCAAATGATATTTATTTCTGTTTTATTTTTTCTTTTTAGGTCCGGCAGGAAAACACGCGTTAAATATCCGCCAACACAGTACTTATTAACAGCACATAAATAATACGTTCACGAGAAGATTGCTACATATACATAATAAAAAAAAAAAACACACACACACACACATACACACATAGTATGAATGCCTTGCGATATTATACGGCTATGAATAACTTAGCCATACACAATTTACATATTTCAATAATTTCGACTTTTTCTTATTGCATAACACCGCAGCGTAACCTTATATGTGAACAGTTATAGGCGAAAGTTTCAATGCAACTGAAAATTCAAAAAATCATTATGCGACAAAAAGCAACAAAATCAATGAACGATTAGTGGTGGTGGTATATGTTTCTGAATACGACATGTTGCTTGTATGATTCCGCTATGTTTGATGCAACAATATACTACTTTGAAACGAACATGAGCACAAAAAATGCGCACAACACAATGCAATTGCTGATGGAAGATAGAGATTTTGGAGATGTAATATAAAGGCAGAAAATATTTGTAAATATACATAAATTGCTGCGAACAATAATGCATAGTTGCAAGAATATAATTGTGGTATGTGCAAAATATACGTATAATAAACTATTGGAATTTGTATCATGCCCAAAATCTTATAAGTATGTAATTTCCTTTTATTTTATTTTTATGGTGAGAGAAATTATTGCAAGCGGAAGTTGGCGAGACTTGCCTTTCGAATCACCCCGCTAAAAACCAACACCTGTTTTGTTGTGCCTCTATCCGAGGTATTTCCGTAAAGTATTACTTCACCGAAGGAATCCCGGCTACCAGTCCGAAGCCGAATGGGGCTGAAACTGGTAGTAGCTTCGGCTACGAGGTCTTACCAAAATACTTTAAATTTGGTACCACGGATGATCAGGTTGGAATCCCTCCAACCTGATCGTTGGGAACGGCCCTTTGGGGAGGTTTTCGTGGTGTCTGAGGTAACCCAAAGATACGCGGGTAGAGTATTTCACGTCACACGACGTGGGTACTCGATGTGGAGTTGCATTGCAACCAGGGTGCTGACCCCTTAGATCGGAAGAGGTTTTAGATGGGCCTCGATCCAAACCAAGGAGGGTAGTACGTCCATTCAACGTGCCCCAATTGGTACCGTAGGATACTGGAGGTTGGACTCAGATTTTCCACTCCTACGGGGCGCCTATCAACTCTTCAAATTGATACACACACTTTGGGCGTCGTGAGATAAGGCCATCACTGGCAGGTGCTCACGATAAACACAGCGACATTTCATCGAAGGTAAGCGGCCCGTAATCACCTCATAAAACCTTACGAATCAATTCTTATTTGAAGCAAGGAACTAGATGCTAACCATAAGTGTTCTTTCAATTCTTAAGCTCAACTCATCCCGTTCGTTTGTAAATTGTGGACAGACAAAGAAGACATGCTAAGTATCCTCGACAATGTTCAATGCACAGAAGATGCAGGATGGATCATGCTAGTGATTTAAGCCTTCAATTCAATGGGGTCAAATAGTGGTCTAATTGTCCATATCTCATGTTAAGAAATGTACTTATATGAGGGATCAGGCGAGGTATGGTTTAAGTATTGGAATTTTTGGTGCAAATTTCGCCACAATTATAAAATATTTAATTTTCAGTATGCAGTTGCAAATTTTCCCCTTAGTAATTTCACAATAATGTGTCTTTTCAATTTTATTTTGGTTTTAATTGTATTGGTGGTCTGGTGGTGTTTTCGCAAGGTAACGTGTCTAACTGCCTCAACCAGGTGGGGCTAGCGCAATCCTTGTTGAACTCATCGCAAGTCAACTCACTGGCTGTCATGTAGTTTGATCTGAGCGCTATGTGATACCTTTATTTGTTAATGAGGAGTAGTCATATAGCTTGCTCTGCTTACTCTGTGATGGCGCTTTCATTATTATTAATGGGGGCCCTCCATGTGGCGACCACCGGGCAACGTCTTCCTGGCACCCGCTGGGAGGCGGCTGAAGTGAGTGGCGAAAATCTCCTCGGTTAGAGGTTGTGCGTTGGGTTTGGGACCCGCCACATAAAAAACCCCCCCAATGAAAAAAACAAATATGCCTCGGATAAGGACTACCGCTTTTGTTGATGACCCCCGCAAACGAAAAAAGGACCACGATTTACGGATATGCACCTGGAATGTCCGATCCCTTTATAGGGAGGGTGCCTCTATCCAGCTGGTTGATGTCCTCGAAAAATACAGAGCTGACATCACCGCTCTCCAGGAAATGCGATGGACAGGACAGGGCTGCTCCAAAAGAGCGTCCTGTGACATCTACTACAGTTGCCATGCTGAAAGGCACGAATTAGGATGTGGATTTTTGGTCAGCAAGAGACTACGACATCTTGTCTCACAGTTCACGCCTGTGAACGAACGGCTGGCCACAATCCGCATCAAGGCAAAATTTTTCAACATCAGCCTTATATGTGCCCACGCTCCGACGGATGAGAAGGACAATGTGACCAAGGAGAGCTTCTTTCAGCGCCTCGAAGAAGCTTATGACCGCTGCCCCCGCCACGATATCAAAATCGTGCTTGGCGACTTTAATGCCAGGGTGGGCAAGGAAGGTACCTTTGGTCCAACTGTCGGAAAATTCAGCCTCCACCAGAACACCTCCGATAACGGAATGAGGCTGATCGACTTCGCCGCAGCACGAAACATGGTAATTGGTGGTACCAGATTCCAGCATCTCGACATCCACAAAGCGACATGGCTGTCTCCAGATCAACGTACAAGAAACCAAATTGATCATGTGGTGATTGACGGAAGGCATGCTTCCAGTGTGATGGACGTGAAATCGATCCGTGGTGCCAACATCGACTCGGATCACTACCTTGTTGCAGCTAAGGTGCGCACACGCCTATGTGTCGCAAATAACAAGAGAAGTCCCACACAGAGAAAGCTCGACGTCAGTAAGCTGCGATCACCAGAGACAGCAGATGCATTTTCCACTCGACTATCGGATCTGCTTATGCAGAACACTCCCCCACTTGATGATACATGCGCACGGTGGACACATATATCCCACTCCATGACTACTGCTGCCGAGGAGGTAATCGGTTACTACCGGCCTCTGAGGAATGAGTGGTATGATCAGGAGTGTCGCGACGCTACCGCAGAGAAAGACGCCGCCTACAGAAAAACCCTGCGTGCAGGCGTAACGCGAGCTGTTAAGGAGCGGTATAGAGAGAAAAGGAGTGCAGAGAGACGTCTTTTCAGGCGCAAGAAGAGGGAGTTGGAAAGACGCGAGTGTGAGGAGATAGAGATGTGTACCGACAAGAATGAGACTCGAAAATTCTTTGAAAAGATCAAGCGCCTGAGTGGAGGTTTAAATCCCGGAGCCTCTTCTTGTCGTGATGGAAATGGGAATCTGGTTACGGATGTCCAGAGTGTACTGAGCCTATGGAGGGAACACTTCTCCACGTTACTGAATGGCGATGCTACGAACAATTCCGCCAGTGGAGGAGAATGCCCGATAACCCCAATTACAGATGATGGTGTTGATGTTCCACCACCCGACTATGACGAGGTTGAAACGGCCATTTTAAGGCTGAAGAACAACAAAGCTGCAGGTGCTGATGGCCTGCCTGCCGAGTTGTTTAAGACCGGAGGCGATGAGCTGCTCACCCGCATGCACCAGCTCATAAGCAGAATATGGTCGGATGAAAGCATGCCTGATGATTGGAGGCTCAGTGTTCTCTGTCCTGTACATAAAAAAGGAGACCCCACAATTTGCGCCAACTACCGTGGAATAAGTCTCCTGAGCATCGCGTACAAGGTTCTATCGAGCGTACTGTGTGAAAGGTTGAAGCCTATGCTCAGCAACCTGATTGGACCTTATCAGTGTGGCTTCAGACCTGGTAAATCCACCATCGACCAGATTTTCACACTGCGCCAAATCCTGGAGAAGACCCAAGAAAAACAGATCGACACACACCACCTATTTGTTGATTATAAAGCCGCTTTCGACAGTCCGGTAAGGGATTACCTCTACGCAACAATGTCTGAGTTCGGTATTCCTGCAAAGCTCATTCGACTTTGTAGAATGACACTGCATAACTCCCGTTGTGCAGTGAAAATTGGGAAGGACCTCTCCGCATCGTTTAATACCGAACGGGGTTTCAGACAAGGTGATTCGTTATCGTGCGACTTCTTCAATCTTATTATGGAGAAAATAATACGAGCTGCTGATCTACGACATAATGGCACTATCTTCAACAAAAGTGTCATGCTGTTAGCGTATGCCGACGATATTGACATAATCGGCATGAACACGCGAGCAGTCAGTGCAGCATTCTCAGAGTTGGAAAGAGAGTCGCGTCGGATGGGTCTCACGGTGAACGAGGGCAAGACGAAGTATCTAGTGTCAACAAACAAAGAGTCCCGGCGTCTTGGACAGCACGTCACTGTTGACAACTACGCTTTTGAAGTAGTAAGGGACTTTGTCTATCTTGGAACCAGCATTAACAGCAGTAATGACGTCAGCTTGGAGATCATGCGTAGGATAACTCTTGCTAACAGGTGTTACTTTGGGCTGAGTAAGCAATTGAGAAGTCGAGCCCTCTCTCGAAGAACGAAAACTACACTCTACAAGTCTCTCATCATGCCTGTCCTAACATATGGCGCTGAAGCCTGGACAATTTCCACCTCGGATGAGCGAATACTTGGAGTTTTCGAGAGAAAAGTCCTACGCAAGATCTTTGGACCTATTTGCGTTGGTGGCGAGTACCGAATAAGGTACAACCATGAGCTGTACGAGCTGTATGCCGATATTGACATAGTAAAGCGCATCAAAATCCAGCGGCTGCGCTGGCTAGGTCATGTCGAGCGAATGGAAGAACACGCTCCAGCTAAGAAGGTGTTATATTCGGAACCCGCTGGAGGACGACGCAAAAGAGGAAGACCAAACCTCCGGTGGAAAGACCAAGTACTGGAGAACCTGACGGCGCTTGGAATTTCTAACTGGCGCCAGCTAGCGAAGAACAGAGATGGCTGGCGAAGCATGTTATTTTCGGCCTAAATCGATATTCGGTTGTTATGGCCACATAAGTAAGTAAGTAAGTAAGTTTAATTGTATTAGAAATTTCTTTTTGCATGATTTTCTGATTTCTTTTATTTTTTTCATATATTGGGGACTTGAATTAATTTTGAGGTATTTTTTTTATGTTTTTAAGACTATTTAAATAACAAAATGAATTTATACATTATTCAAAGTATCGTCCATCGTTAGCTATGATTTTTTTCCCATCTTTCTGGTAACATACGGATTCTGCGTCGGAAAAAGTTGCCATATTATGAGGCAATCCATCGATCGACCCAAGTGTTGGCTTCTTCATAAAAATAGAAGCTCTGTTCTTCTAGGCCGTGTGTCATTCATTAATCGGTACAAGTGGTAATCGGAAGGAGCAATGTCTGCGCTATACGGCGAGTGGGGTAGAATTTCCCATTTCAGCGTTCCTAAGTATGTTTGAACGCCTTCAGCAACATGTGGACAAGCATTGTAATGTTGCAAAATTTCTTTGTCATGTCTTTCGAGATATGGTAGACGCTTTCCCTTCAATGCTTGACTCAAATGCATCACTTTTGTTCGATAAAGGCCACCGACGATGATTTCATTCAGTTTTAGCAGCATATAATAAACAACACCAAGCTGGTCCCACCAAATACAGAACAGAAGCTTGTCACCATGAATATTCCGCTTAGCCGTTGATGTTGATGGTTGTCGATGACGCATGAGCATAACCCATGATTTTTTTCGCTTCGGGTTATCGTAATGAATCCATTTCACCATCACCAATAATGATACGATGCAAAATCCCATTCTTTTTTGTAGTTGAAGCAATTGTTCGCACGTGAAAAATCGTCGTTCGACATTTTTCGACTTTAATTCGTATGGAACCCAATTTCATTGCTTTTGAATCATCCTCTTAGCTTTTAAATGCTTGAAATGGTTGATTCGTCAACCAATAAAGATGTTGGCAATTCGTTAAGCATCTACCATGAATCTTTGTCCAATAAAGCTTAATTAAAATTGTTTGTTTACACTTTTACGAAATGACAGATATTGAAAAAGAAAGCCTAATAATGGCACCACTTTAAAATGAATATACTTACAGTATGGTCCGATAGGAAATGCACGAGTTACAATGAACTTTTCTTTGTTCATCTTCATTCAGGTACCTTCAATGTATTTTGATAGATTTAGTTGATTGTAAATATTTTTGGTTGCCTTCCACAATGGAAAATTCTATGAATTTTATTGTATCTACAATAATTTGAAAAAAAAAAAATTGCTGCATGTTTTCCTCTTTATTTTCTGATTCCTAATGATGAGTAACTTTCTCAAGAATTTTGTATATTATTTTCTGATTGTTTCTGTACATTTTTTTTTTTTGGTTCTACACTACGACCTTACTAACCGACAAGCTAAATAAAAAATTAAAATTGTATGAATATTAATACTTATTTCTTAAAATCAATATAGATCCCCAACAGACAATATACGCTATACATATACTATCGGCTTTCGGTATATAATAGACCGTAAAACTGTAACAGCGAAGAAATTGAAAAAACGTCAAATGTAGAGTTTGATTGAATTCTATTGGAACACCGATAAACTATAGGTATTTCACATAGAAGGCTTTATACATATCATATTTCTGAACAACGCCCCAATACCAATATTGTCATCATTTACATGAAAAAAAATAATAAAGAAAACTGATCCAGAATATATAGCATTTACTGCTGACAGCATGTAGAAGAAGTGATAAGCACTTACTTGTTTTATTATTTTTTTTTTTTTCTCTACTTTCTGTTCCACTAGTGTATGGATGTGGATGAATATTGATATGTATAGTATGCATAAGTAAGCGTTTGCACTGCAGCAATCAGCTATACAATATTGTATAATAGAAACAAAGAATGTCAGAGCATGTGATTGTGGCTATGGCCAAGTTTGATATGCATATTATAGTATATACTCGTACATATGCATGGTAGAAGCAAGGTTATGTGCAAAATGGAAGCAAAAAAATGAAATAAAAAAAAAAATCAAAGGAGCAATCAATTTCTCGTCAATGGGTTCAAATGCATTGCAAGCAAAAATACATACAATACAAAAAAAGCAACAGCGAATAATGTGAAATAAAATGAAGAAAAATTGTGCAAAAAAAAATTGCTTAGTACAATTAACGAAACGAAGAAACATGGCTAAAGCGACAATCAACCACAGTTGAGATATATACCATACATAATAGGACATTGTAATAGACACTCTGTCAATGGATAAAATGAAAATTCAATATAGTAAGTTTCATTGCAAAGGCGAAAAGACAGTTTGACATTTTCAAAGAACAGAAAATCGGATGAAATCCAGAGATTAAGTGTTAATGTTTGCACATGCCTTGCATGGAATGATTTACTTCACGCATTAACAATTTAATGTTGTGTTCAAATAATGTCTAGTCACCACACATTCGTTCTATTGCACTACATATTACATATTATCAAATAATATTTGTATACTTCACTTTTCTAGCTATACATAAACATCAGGTCAGGTATGTTAGTTGTGACATTTGATGGCAAAAGAGCAACAACAAAAGTCAAATTTTGTTGACCCATTTAAATATCATATGAGAAAATATATGTACTCCTTTACCGCAACTATTCTCAACCTTTATCCTTGTCTTACGACCTAGCGTTCCGTTACCACAATTCAATACGTTCATGTGTAAATGTACCTTTTCTCGTTGAAGTTGTTGTTGTAATTATTGTTCTTATTGTTGTTGTTGTCGTTCCTTGACGACATTAAGGACGTTTAAAGGCAAACAGACAGAAACGAACAACAAAAATTCACATACTTCTGAATATCATATTTGAACGCATATACGAGTAATTTCTCGTATTTCTTACTACGGCTACAACAACAAATATGACAGCAACGCTGTTATTAATACCATACATACTCTTTGTTGTTGTTGAGTGTGAGAAGAAATTTCATAATCTTGTTAAAATATATTTGACGGGCAGAACGGTTGCCATATTTGCACAATTGAAATACATACATATCAACATATGCCTAGAGCAGAAGAAATAGTAGTAGCAACAACAGCTCTGCATAGCTGAGCACATGAACATTAGTTAGTGCGAACATGTTTTGAAACAACATAACATATAACGTACATATGAATCCAGATATAATAAAATTTGAGTCGTTTGCAACATGTTTGATGTTTGCGCCTAAAATTATAAGGATTTTTACGCTACTCTTGATAATTGTATATACAAAAATTAAGTGATTAATGTTAGAATACTTTTCTAAATTAATTAAATATTTGAAATTTTATTGAAATAATTGAGTGATGAAGTTTATCAAATAATTTCAATTGGCTTAATACTATAGATGAGTAAGAGAAGAGAATTTATTTATAAAGTTTACAAGAACCTGAGCAGCTCTACGAGACCATGGCTCACGAGTCAGATTTTATGATTTCTATAAATTACCGTAATTTGTTTCTTGTAAAATCTTAACATCATTATATACATATTCCATATCTTCTAGAAATAGCAATTCTAATGAAAAGTATGTAGTCGTAGAACTAGTAGATTTTATAAAGAAGATAATTGAAGAAATATTTAGTTTTCTTCTCTTACCGTAATAACTAATGAATCAATCAATGAATCAATCAATCAATCAAGTAGGAGTGACGTAGGAAGAAGCACAAGTGATCATCAAGTGGACCACGGTAATTCAGATTGAAGCCTACTAAGAAACATATACCTTGAGAGCTAATCGTAGGCCACAACGCACTACGACCATAAACGATTTTCTGTACCCAAAGCACAATTACGACATTATAACCTCTTTAAGCTTCCTTATGAATGATAGAATTGAACTTGACGAACTTTTGATGATTGAAGCTGATGGCGAAAAACCCAGCAGAAGTGCTAAAGATCATGTCTGCTCAAAGATGAACAATCGCAAAGGACTTGGGTGGGCATCTCCTCCTCCTCCTCCTCCTCCTCGAAGGACAGTCTACATTCCGTGTCATATGATAGTCCCATTTTGTGGGAATGATACCTGAACCAGTTATATTCCGTGAAAGAACCGACTATTAGAAGCAAATCTGATATGTTTAACCTGATTCATGTAAATTCACGAAAAGTTTGGCTTATCAAAGGCCCGTCGAGTTGAACAAATTTTCATCATGCAATGTTATTTTTTTCTGTAATTCTTTTACTGAATGCATGGCTTATATCACAAAAAGGTTCAGGACATATCAGTGGAGAGGACCCTCAATGCTACTGCGGCGAGTTTTTATGTAGCCAGAGAACATCGTTTAACTATTTTTAAAACTCGCGTGAATAGAGAGCATAATATCAGCTCGACTGACACAGTAGATGAGAATGCTTGTACCTTTAGGATCCCCAGCCGAAAGGCGATATACACAATTTTCAATAGCATGTATTTCTGCTTCGATTACGGTTGGTCACGTGCCCATTGGTGTAAATATATGAGAGTTTGGGCGATATACCCCAGCAACCGTACTTTCTTCTGTTTCAGATGCTCCAGTAAATCATATATTGCAAATATCTAATTTTTGAAAACTACAATATTTTTGTAATTCTATGAAACTATGGGAAAATAAAAATTAATATAATAGTCGGACAAAGAAATTTCGAAATCCATTTTCGAATTAACGAGAAAATTCAAAAAGTGTAGAAAAAATTTCGAATACAATGCCATTAAGAAAATTTGTAGAATCCAAAAAGTCAGATCCAGAAAAATTAATCCCAATAAGTACAAATCGTCAACAAATCAGTAATTATAACAATACTCCATCATGGCCACACATTACCGGCGGCATAAAGATCATCTTAATTTTGTATGGGCCGGATCAGAAAAGAACTCCGATTGCAAGCACAGAAAATAGCTTCGATTTACACCACATTGGTTCTAAAAAAAAACTCTCTTGAAAGTATAGAAATGAATTGATTGTTATACTCTCTACTGTCTCAGAGCCTTAGGTACCAAAAAATATACGATTAATTCTTCAAAATAATTTCTAAAACTTGTATGAATATTCAAAATCAGCATTGAAAACAGTATAACGGTAGAGACAAATGATTTTAAAATTTGAATAATATGTGTTTAGAAAATGCTGATTGCAGAAAAGGTTTTTCTAGGTGCTCTAACTAATATGGGTTGGGCATTTTACTAACAAAACACATTAAGTTAGAATCGTAATATATTGTAATGATTTGAAATAACTTTTATGTGTCATTTAACTGGAATCGATTTCAATAACATTAATGTAATGTGTATTTCCTTTTTTTTTTTTTTTTGTCAATTTTATACGAAATATTTTGAATTGAATTTATCAAAAGACATTTTATTTATGTTCTTAGGAAAATACATTTAATTTAAAAACTATATTCAAAAGCCACATAAGTTAAAATATTATTTAATATCCAACACTTATGAAATCCCAACTATCGACCACCGCAAATACCACAAAAATTACGAGTTCACATTGATTGTGAATAAAATATTAAATTTTAAATATTATAACGATAACAATGTACAAACAGAACAAAAATATATTGTACAATAAGTTATACAAACATTGAAATATCTGTTGTTGTTTTTTTGTTTCAACTTCAACATGATAACAAATTTTTTACATGGAAATATCAACGATGATAGTACTCGAAACAACATCAACCGCAATAGCACAGCAAACGTACGACTATATAAGGTACATACTTGTTGTGGCACACCGTAAACAGGCAAAAACAATAACAACAAGAATCAGAAAAACAAATGATAATATATTGTTGACTCGCTTGAGTCGCAGTCAAGCATCGGAGGCAACACAACAACAGTAATATTGTAGTTGTATCATCGCCAACAATAATATTACCGCAAATGAATTGCGGAATAGAAAAATAAAATAAAAGCAATTTTTTTGTGAAAGCAAAAAAAACAATTTTTCAACAAAAAGAGGCAAAACGAAGAGAAACAATCACAAAGAGATGAAACAAAAATGCATAAATAGTGAAATTTGTATATAAACTTGTGATGTTGTTTCATCATCGTCACCATCATTAGCATCAAGAGCTTTTTTATTTTTCTTCTTTATCATCATCATCATCTAATTCCAAAAAAGACATGGTATTAAATACGTAGTAACAACTACATACGAGTACATAAAACAGCAGCCATGGCAGCACAAACAAGCAATCGCATTTATTCAACCAATTATTTATTTCTTTCTCAATGATCGCCTTTACTCATTGAAAAAAAGAAATATATAATAATTATAAATAAATAAATAAAAGAACAAAACACGAGTCTCAGTATTAAATAGCAACAAAAAGATGAAATAATAACTAGTAAAAAGAAAAGATATAAAACAAAAATACCTATTAATCAGAATAACGAAATTAATGTGTTGCATGGGGCCAGTGTAGTACAAGCAGTCACACACCACACACACAAACACTTGCAATTGTGCACAACAGAGCGTGAAAAACAACTCTTTGATGGTGAAATGGGCAAATATGAATATTCCACCCTGAAAGGATTCTTGCTTACATTAAGTTAAACAATGTGCAACAATTGCACAGCATGTTTAGAACTTGTTTATCGTTTTAATTTTAATGCAGTTATACACAGAGTTGCATTTCCAACCGTGAACTTTGTACGTTTAGAGTAACTGTATTTCAAAGGCAAAGACAACATCGATTAAACTTTCCCCCTGTTTAACCATAGTTGAATCCCATAAGTCCATATTGGCTTAAATATTGGCTATATAAAAAAATTTTGTTGTATGTGGCTAAAACAGTTCGATTGCCCATGAGCCCATTCTGAATTTTTACTAGCAGATTAAGGCTGACAATCCCACTACCTAAGTAATCAAGTTTGCATCTTGACACTGCTGAACAAGTGAAGCGGATGTGTTCTGCTGTGTCCCGCTCCTATTGACATAGGTCCATTTATTTCAGATGGTAATCGTTAAGAACCATCTGAGCCTTATCTTGGTCTACCTTTAGCTACCAAATCTCTTTGGAAAAATACGAAGATTGGCAAGCAATTTAATTACAGGACCACTAAAAACAACGCGCTTGACATGCTTTTACATTTCATTCACTCGACTTCTGCACTATAACTGAGTGCACCAATGGGTGCCAAAATCCTTTGGGCATGACAGTATTTGAAATCATTTCAACATCGATACTTCCCTTGAATTCTTATATCTATCAACCCAACATACTCATTTGAAAGGATATTCCAATCATCTTTCCAAGATATGCATATCTGCGGAACACAATGACTTCCACCGAATCCGTACGCATATCTTTGCTGTCGGATCTATGCTCGTTGAAAAGGGAGCTACAATGTGTTTCAGGTCTAAGGTCTAAGATATTCACACTGAACTCATTTTTATCGAGGAGAGCGGTGTGTCTCAGAGAGATATTTAAATCCTCAGTGTCAGCTATTAAATCAGAAGAAAACTGTAGAGCTGATGAGCTTGCAAGACAGAGTAAAAATGAAGCCCTATTGGGGATCCCAATAGTCACGCACAATCTTAACTCTGATATCATCAATTCCAACTTTTTAAAAAAATAAAGAAAAGAAAAAGAAACAGACTCTCCTATTTGTAGAAAATGTTATGCCCTGCCCTCAGTAAGAGTTGGACTCGCACGCTTTCTGACTTTAATGAATATTATATTGCGACATTTAAATGACCTAGCCTTATTGTCAAAAAATGGCATGGTTATAAATCCTTACATTGGTTCAACGATTAGAACGTGGTATCACAATGAGCCTCGGCCTGGCTTACATGCACCCTCTCATTAGAGAGAGCAGCTACATTAACCTGACTTAATCTAACCTAAACTGGTGGTATCTTCGCAACGCAAAACGTTTAACTGGTTTAATCCGGTGAGGTTAGTGCAATTCTTTTTGAGTCATCGCCAGCCAACTCACTGGTCGTAATGTAATGTGTTCTGCATGCTATGTAATGACACCTTCATTCCTTTTTTTTTATATTATTTTTTATTGGGGATGCCAATAAAATTATCTGCGTGGCCACCACCGACCAACGTCTTTCTGACACTGCTAGAGACGGGCTGAAGTAAGTGTCGAAAACTTCTATGGTTGGAGGTTATGCGTGGAACTTGGTACCCGCCACATGATAACTCTCTCCCAACGAAAAATATAAAAATGCCTCGGATAAGGACTAACTCATTTGTAAATGATCCCCACAAACGAAATATGGACCATGATTTACCTTTGGCCCAACTGTCGGAAAATTCAGCCTCCACCAGAACAGCTCTTTTAACAGAATGAGGTAGACCGACTTCGCTGCAGCACGAAACATTATATTAGTAGTACCGGGTTGCAACATCTTGACATCAACTAAGGGGCGTGGCTTTCTCTAGATATGCGAATTGATTACGTGGTAATCGACTGCTTCCAGTCGGAAGGACGGGAAATCCGCTCGGTTGTAAACACCAAACAGAGAAAACTTAACGTTAGTAAGTACGATCACCAGAGGCAGCAGACGCTTTTGCCAGTCAACTATCGAATCTGCTTATGCAGAACAGGGTGTTCACTTGATCATATATAGTATGCGCACGGTGCGCACGTATCTCTCACTTCAAGACAACTGCTTCCGAGGAGCTTATTGATTACTACCGGCATCTGAGGAATGTCTGGTATTATCAGAAGTGGCACAACGCTACGTGCAGGTGCTACGAAAGTTGCTAAGAAGCGGTACAGAGAGAAAAGAAGTGTGGGAAAACTTCTTTTCACACGCAAAGAGTTAAGAAAACACCTTCTTCAGGGAGAAGATTTAATTTTAATTTTTATAATAAGAACATTTTGGTAGGCTTCTTCAATATGGATTGAAACAATACGTATAGTGTATAGGAAAACATTAAAATAAATGTTTTTCATTTAATTTTAATAATAAAAATTACCAAAAAAAACTCCACAATAATCCAAATACATTCGACATAAATCGATATTCAGTTGCAATGGCCACATAAGTACGTAAGTAACTAACCTTAGTAAAGTGTGACTAGGAAACTATGGCAATTTGCCTAAGTACTTACAACAAAAATTTAATAAAGGCAATTAGGTAAATGAACCTACAATTTAGTTTGCTTTAATGAAGCAATAACTGAATTTAATTTCATCAACGTTTTTTTTTTTTCAGTGAAATAAACTAAAACATGGGTAAGTGCAAAGTCCGCAAGTGCATAATGGTTTTATACTCGTTTCTAATTTAAATTTGTAACAAAATTGTTTCTGTATAAAAACAACATCATCGATACGAGGAGAATAGTTTACACCCATCACACGCAAATAGCAATATAATATAGATACATAGTCCAATAGTAATAATAACACGCCCAAATGAATTTGTAAACACGTGCAAGCATAATTTATTATTTATTCATTGTTGTTCTTAACGTACCTTGTTTTCTTGCTGTTCTGAATACAATTTTGTAACTCTTTGAAAGTGAATTGCATTAAAAACACAATCTATGGAACAAACGAATAAAATAGAATGTTTTATTTATAAGATTTCACTAATGAATTTTTCGATATTTCATGCGTAAATAAACATAAATTTAATTAAAAAATCAATCCGAACATTACAGAATCGCTTCATAATTCAGTTGATAGCGTGATGATATTCCGCCTCCAACAGAAATGACCTTAAACTCTTATAAAACATTCATTCAAGAATGAATGAACAGCAACGAATAGCCAAGCAAATGCTATTTACGTTCAAATTGTCGCAATGTATCGGTTGGTTTAATACACTGGCGAGATACAGGCAATGGAAGGAGCACGATATTAATGCTCTACTAATTTGTGGATCTGTTATCTTAAACAAGTATTTTATATTAATAGTTTATTATAATATAGTATTATTTATATTATAAATAATAATATAGCACGCTCTTATTTTTAGCTACAGCGAACTTTTTGGGATGAAATTCTTGAAGAGATTGACAAACGATTCAATGACGATAGTAATGAATTTCTAATTGAAGGTTTTGGAGAACATGATGGCTTTGAAAGTAGTACTGATGATGATGATGATGTTGTTCCTTCTAAGGAATCTAGTAGTACAAAGTATTTACATTCGTATTAGAAAATGCAAGATCAAGAAATGAAAATGTAATTTCTGAGCGCCCAGAAGCTATCTCATTTCCAGTTCACTAGTGCGCTAGTAAAATATGTATATTCACCAAATGCAGACCAACTGAATATTTACAAACATATACATACACATTTATAGTACACTGTTTACGCAATAATTTCGAATTCCCTTTACAATCATTTCCGCCACGCATAGTGTCAAATGGTGATCGAATTACATATTGCACAATATTGGTCTAATACCAAGTATTCTTTTACAAGAACGACCAACAAACAAAAAAAGCAGCAAATGCACATAAACAACATTGCTACTGTACATTAAGGTGTGTCGATTGAAAATGTTTGAAATACGTTGAGAGGAAAAAATAGCCACAACGATATTTTGGTCATAAGTTTGGCTAATTTGGATACATTATATACCGCTGAAAAGCATTGAGCGCTGTTTTCTGTCCTCAGGTGCGGCATCGATATCCAAAGTTCCACATTGTAATGGGATCAATAATTCTAGTTGTACCCTCTAACTTAAACTTAAGGGCTTTAATTTTCTTTAAAAAAATATAAAAGTTAAGGAAATACAACTCGATTTACATGAATTCTAATACTCTTGAGAATGCTCATCGAGACCTTTTCAACAATATATAACATTTTCAAATTTGCCATGAAATGCCAAAGTTATAATAAAACAAGTGTTTCTTGTTGAGATGATCTCTTCATAAACTATCAATTAAGGCGTGGACATTGACTCACCTTATTACATACTTAAACATAATACAATGCAGGGCAAGGGTTGCCAACTCTCTCTTCTGGAATAGACAACCATCATAGCCACTAGGATATTTTTCCACGGTTCAAGCAAAATTTGTTTAGAGCTGCATAGATGCTTTCAAGGTGGAGTTAAGAGGTGTTAAGAGGAGCTAAGAGGTGAACATTTTAAACCTACGACCCAACCTAATGCAATGTATACACACATGCATATATACAAAATTTATAGAATACACATAGTTGTGGAAACTTATTTACGTTCCCAAAGTTTTTGCCTGATTTCTCTGTTCAATAATAGCATAAGTGTCCTAATGTACACTTAATGTACAGGTGTATGCTTGAGACTAATTTATTGAATAGAAAAACCATAAAAGAAAAATCTAAACTAAATTGATCCTATTATTTGGTTGGGATAGAAATGTCAAAAATGACAAATGATAAGAAAACTTATTTCGTCTAACAGTTGTAGCAACTACAATCAATTTTCGATTGACCCAAATATTATAATAAATAAAAAGAGCAAAATCGAAATCGACATAAGAGTGGTTTGACAAGTTTTTGTATGAGAAAAAAAAATAATAATAATAAAACTTATTAAATTTGTTCAAACGCGAACATGATAAATATTGCAATTAATATGGATCTTTAACTTTTGGACATAAGAAAGCATCTTCATATATTTATTCAACACAAAGTTGATGGTTTGTTTGTCCCAGTAGGACGTTTCTTTTTTTTTATGAAATATAATACAATATTATGTTCCATAATATCAAACATCCTTTCATTGGAATTTTTACCAAAAAAAAAAAAAATCCCATCAAAGTTAATATACCATATAATGTTCGAGTACATTTGTGCTCGTAATAAGAAAAAGTCAAAACAAAAGTTCAACAAAGTGATAACTTTTGATTTTTTTTTTTTTTTTTTTTTTGTTATCAAGTAACGATATGATTTTCTAATAATTCTGTATAACGACAAAAATTTTTTCCTTCATTTCTTCATAAAAATCACTATTACATACATATACACATATCAAAATTCACTAAGACACTAAGAAAAGAGATCTACATTTTTCAATATTTCCAAAACCAAAAACAACAACAAAAATGCAGAAATAAAAATTCATATTGCAACGCTTGTCATGATAAAAATCAGTGAAACGAAGTAATAGAAGAAGTGAGCTCTTACCGTTGTTATTGCCGCCGCCTACAACATCATTGAGCTTTTCACAAACCTAATCAATTTCAAACTGCCGCACGGGACTCATTTGTGACGCATATGAAGTTTTACGTTTGTCATGAGGTTTATTTTTATTTTCCAATTGTTCGCTTTATTTCTGCCTTAATTTGTGTGTATAAGTATGAGTGTATATGGATGAGGAAATGGGTTTACGAGTGTGTGTGTGTGTGTGTGTGTATTTTATAAGCATGTATAAAGGGCATCAGACATCACTGTGAAAATTCCATATACAATTTTTCAACTTTGATGTATAGAAAATAACGCATCAAAGCGGAAATAAGTAAAATTGCATTTTGCTTTCACAATGCACAGCAAAAACACAAAACTGGTCATTTGAACGAATTAAATGAATAAACATTTTTTTATGGTTGTTGGTTTCTGAATGTGCAGTTAAATATTCCTCTAGCGTCAATAATAACGAAATTGCCACAACTTCACATTACATTCGATTTACTGTACATGCAACGCATAGTGATTGATTACTGTTGTTGTCTATTTCTTACCTTCATTTGGAAGACTAACTGGGTTTTGGGAAAGAGTCGACTTGCTGGTGATATTTATATTCATAAAAGATGTAGTTGTCTTAGAAGTTGAACAAATTGTTTTTGAATAGGATTTGTTGCTGGGGATAAAAAATAAATAAATATGTAGCACTGAAAACCCCGAAGAGCTCATTGGCCAAACTTCTCTTCCATTACTGTTGTGTGTGTTAAATTTTGAACCGTATTAGAAGTTGCTGGGGATAATCTTTATTAATGTAGGGCGAACTTGAAGAAGGCGAGGGGCATGTAGAACTGCGGGAATTTGGAAGAGGCTTTAAATCTGGATTTCTTTGCTGCTGTTGTTATTGTTGCTGTTGATGCTGCAGCTGATGCTGTTATAGCTCTTGCTACAGTTGCAGCTATTCTTGTTGTTGTTGTTGTTGTTGCTATATGTTGTTGTTGTTGTTGTTGATGATCTAAAAGTGGAACGCTCCACATCAATTTTTAAAACTTCTTACCAATTTTTAGTTCCAAATATTTCTTTTCGTTTTATTAAGATTTACCTTCAAAAAGATTTTTGAAAAGGGTTTTGGCAACTCTACACTCATTAATGAAGTAGAGGTCAGAAAACATCTTGCATATTTTTAGGCCCCATTTTTATTTATTGCCCTTTCGTATATACAGGGTGGCGCATAAGTAACTTTCTTCTTCTTCTTATGTAGCCATAACAACCGATGATCGATTTAGGCCGAACATATAATGCGGCGCCAGTCTTCTTTGTTCTTCGCTTTTTGTGCGCTCCAATTGGATATTCCAAGCGCCGCCAGGTTATCCAACACTTGGTCCTTCCAACGAAGGTTTGGTCTTCCTGTTCTTCTGCGTCCTCCAGCGGGTGCCGAATTAAATACCCTCTTCGCTGAAGCATCTTCGTCCATTCGCTCGACATGACCTAGCCAGCGCAGCCGCTGGATTTTAATTCGCCTGATTCGCATATCGTTGTACCTTATTCGATACTCGCCATCAACACAAATAGGTCCGAAGATCCTGCACAGAACTTTTCTCTCGAAAACTCCAAGCATCCGCTCATCCGTGGTGGAAATTGTTCAGGCTTCTGCGCCATATGTTAGGACAGGAACCGTTTGTCCATATATCACAAATTACACTTCTTCACTTAATGACAGAAGAAATATCAAACATCTTACTTTACAGAACAAACTTCTGGTTTTAGATCGAAAAAACGGAGTTTTATATAGATACTGAAAATACCGTTTAGAACACTCCAGCCTATGTATTGATAATCTTCCTTATCTTTAGAATTTTGTGATTTAATATTTTTATTGACATATTGTTGTGTATTTATTCAAGATTTTATCATAAAAATGTAAAAACCAAATGCTTACAAACCTCGAAATACTAAATTCAGCAATTGGGTGCATGTGTAGTTCAAAAAAATTATTTTCTTACATACTCGTATTATATACTCAATGTATTTGAAAAATATGCACAATAGTGCATATTCGCATATCTGACCATAAACAATGAATTTATAATTTAATTAATATTTTTAGCAACATATGCTAAAGGCATATACGTAGACCATTTCCCAACAGATCTGCCACATTCTCTTCATGGAAGTTCTGCACATTGTTGCATCGGTCTGTTCTTACGTTTATTAATATTAAATGTAATACAGAGGTATCTAAAATGTATAGATGGAAAATAATAATTAAATAATAATAATAGTTATCGTATCGAGTTATATTTACATATATTAACTGGCATTGTGAGTCAGCGAATCGATATTAGGTTAATTATCGAAAAGCAGAAAGTATGACAACCACCATAACGGTAATGCAAATAGATAAATAAAAGATATACCTTAGGTGCATGTATAAAATTTATGACTACTTTCATGGGTACATCAAGTGTTGCTTTCAACTACTTAATTACTAGTTTTAAATATATATTTATCTACAATGTATGCACGTTACAATATGTATGTATGTATGTATGTGCATAAGAATTGTGCTTTATGTTTAGCCTGTAATTTTTAATTCTCAAAGTTATATTAAGTTCTTAAAATGTTAACTCTTTTTGCACTTTTTAAAAAAAGTCAAAGGCACCAATTCGAAAACCTAGTTGATCTAGTTGGTACTCGTATAATATAGTGAATGTCGAGATGATTTTTCAAATGAGTTCGTAATAAGCATCAGATCTGTAGGGATTTTAAATAATCTAACGATGTTGTTATCTATCAACAAAGAATAATATTATGTTCTTAATGAATTTTACTTTAAGTACCATGTTGTCCTATAAAAGGTTAACGATTCAATTTGTATGTACGCAGGTGCAACACATCTCAATGTTATACACTTAAAGAAAATAGTTTAGAAATTTATTTCGTTAAGGAATTGTGGAACTACCGATTTGGACGAATTTCGAATTTGAAAAAATAAATAAATATAATTTTTATTACAATTTCATATTTTTGTATATTTCATGTTTTGTACCGAATTGAAGCGCCATTTTATAATTAGAACATTAAATTACCTTTTTGACAATCACTCATATGTTAAAATCAGATTGATTCAATTATGTGAATTTGTTATTTAGTGTACTAAACTCAAATAAGAACACCAAATTGTTTTTAAAGTTTTTTGGTTTTTTTTTTTTTTTGTTTTTCTTTCTATCGAATTAATTAAGAGAGAATATTTAATTACCGCAACTGCTGCAACGTTAGAATGAAATTTGACTTAAATATAAAGGACACACAGAGACTAAGTCATTATAACAAAAAAGTGGAAAAACGTCCAACTCTAAAATACGGAAGATATACGAAAATGTCTGCCGATATTGATAGTCTTAAATTGTTCAAACTCTATGATATAGCATGGATAATTGAGGGATTTAGGCGTGATAGTACCAAATATTTTTATGGTATTCCCGATTTTCTAATCACCGTTTTTGTGACAATCGGCTATCCTTTGCATCTGATTATTGGATTATTCTATAGCGATACACAATCGGAGGTTTTTGTCAATCTCGTCATAAACATATCATGTGGTATTTGTAGTGTGAAATTTTTCATTTATCGCTACATTTTAAAAAATATGCGTGAAATATATCCGATATTTCGTGAGCTTGACAAGCGCATACAAGAAAATGAGCAACAGCAATTATATTATCGAACGGTTCTGCTACGTGATGCAACACGACTTTTTAAATTGTTTGTCATCATTTATATTTCCGTTGGTATAACATCACTGATGTCGCTGCTGATGAGCTCGGAAAATCGTCTTCTCTATCCGGCATGGTTGCCATTCGATTGGAAAGCATCAACTTCGAATTACCTTTACGCTGTGACCTATCAATTTATAGGTTTATATTTTCAAATTATTCAAAATTTCGCCAACGATGTTTTTGCACCATTGACTTTCTGCATATTTGCGGGTCATGTACATTTGTTGAGAATGCGAGTGGCAAGCATTGGTAATGAAAATAAAGGCATAAATAGTATGAAACAACATAACCGTGAGCTAATTAAGTGCATCATTGATTATCAACGATTAATAAGGTTGGTCTTAACTATCGCTTATCGATTATATACTTGCATTATGGCAAAAAAAAATTGCATCTATTTCTATTACAGCATCTACAAAATCGCCCAAGAAGTTTTATCATTAACATATTTCATACAATTTCTTGGCAGTGGTCTCAACATATGTGTCGCACTCATTTGTCTCATCTATTTCAGTGAAAATTTCTTCACCTATGTATATTATATGTTTCATTTGGCCGGCATTTTAGTGGAGCTATTTCCATGTTGCTATTATGGCAGTCTATTGGAACAGGAATTTATTGGTGTCCCCTCGGCCATTTTCTCTAGCAATTGGTTGGAGCAAAACTACAATTTTCGTCGTACAATGATCATTTTTACACAATTATCTCTACGTGGTGTCATAATCTCAGCTGGTGGTATGGCTCGATTGCATTTGAGTTCGTTTTTTAGCACCTGTCGTGTGGCTTATTCATTTTTTACACTAATTTTAACCATGAAATAGAAGAAAAATTCACAGAATGATTGATTATAACTTTTGAAAGTGTATCCAATGAATTATTATACATTTATTAAAAATACATTGTGTACTTATAATCTGTCATACTCTGTGTTTACTGTAATTATTTTATGAAGCAGAGTTGCATTTCGCTGAATGTAACTCGATTATATTTTTTATGTGTGTTCTATTATAAATAACTTTCGCACAAGTTGTTCGAACACAAAACGTTTTTGGTTAGCAAACAAGAGATATCCATCGACTAAAATACCGATGACACATTTAATCGATAGCGTAACTCATTTCAAGAGTCATTCTTGGAGTTGGAGAGTGCTTGGTGTTACTACACGTTGCAATAAATATTTGCGCATCTTGTATGATTTATTTGTGACCATCTTTGTAACAATAGCTTTTCCCGTACATCTCATTATAGGCTTGGTACGCAGTGAAACGCGAGAAGAAGTTTTTGGTAATCTTGCCATTAATGTGTCCTGCTTGGCATGTTCAGTTAAACAATATCTTTATCGACGCAAATTACATCAAGTGGATGAGATAAATGCAATTTTCAATCAACTTGATCAACATGTCGCATATGAGGAGGAACGTCAATATTTTGAGCGTGCGGTTGTACGCCCAGCCAAACGTTTATTATTTCTTTATTATTTTATTTACTCAAGTGTCATTGTCACATCATTGATATCCGTAATTGTAGACGATGAGAGGCGTTTAATGTATACTGCGGGCATACCGTTCAATTGGCGTGACTCTACTTTCAAATATGTTTGTGCTATTGCATATCAATTTGTCGGTTTGTCAATACAAGTTTTACAAAACTTTGCAAACGATGTTTATGCTCCGATTGCTCTGATGACTTTTGCTGGTCATGTACATATGCTGGGCATACGTGTTGCAAGGATTGGTTATAAAGAGGAACAAACCGCCGAACAAAAATATCACGATTTTAACGAATGTATAAAGGATTATCGCAAACTAATGAAGTGAGTAGTGAGAATTTGCTCTTATCTTGCCTTGTCTATGACTATACTGCCACGGTTATGTAATCTTTCAGAATTTACAAACTAATGCACGACACCTTGTCCAATGGTATATTCACACAATTCATGGCTGGTGGCACTAATGTATGTACTGCAGTGGTTTATATTGTCTTTTTTGCTGATGATCTATTCTCTTATCTGTATTATGCTGTATATATTGCGGCAATGTTTTTACAATTGTTTCCATGCTGCTACTATGGTAGCATGTTAGAACTGGAATTTCATAAATTACCCTATTCGATATTTTCTTCAAATTGGATTGTACAAAATCGTAATTTCCGTCAGAATCTTGTCATTTTTAGTGAATTGTCTTTGGCCACGATAACAATGTATGCAGGTGGTATGATCAGAATACATTTGGATGCATTTTTTGCTACTGCCAAAATGGGGTATTCTCTCTTCACCGTCATACAAGGCATGTAATATGATACATTCATGCATACATAAATCTGGTAACCGATGAAAGTTCACATTAGAAGAAAATGTAGCATACAGCACATTGATTATGCTTACTTGCTTGTAGATCAAATTTGTAGCAGTTTGAAAAGTAGTAAATAAAAGCAAATTTACACTAAAAGTGTATGAAAGTACTACTTGTTGTATTTATTTTTCTACAACGACTACTGGGAATTTTTTTTTTTATTCTTGGTATTAAAAAATATGTTTTGTATATAATTTAGCCTATAAGAGCATCCAAATACAGCCCTACAAAGAATTATGGACGAGTTGTACTATCCTGCCAATTGAGTGGCACATACTATGTACTGCATCGCAAACGGAAATCAGACTCAGGGAATATGGATGTTGGAAGTGTACTTAACAAGGACACAGTAGTATCCTTAGACATATACCTATAGATATAGTTGACAACAGGGCGGACTTTTGCCCTCGCAAGCTGACTTTTGAGAGTGGCATTAAGGCATTTTCACTGATTGTGAAAATCAGATTCAATCCGACAGCCAGGCAGCTATAAAGGCGCTAGCCGCACCAACTGTTAGCTCAAAGCTGGTCGGGGAATGTAAACAAATAATAACCTCACTAACGGCAAACCTCGAAATATCAGTTATCTGGAATCCAGGACACAAGGGAATCGCAGGTAACGAAAATGCTGATGAGCTAACCCGTAGGGGCTCATCTGCAGACAATGAACGAACAACCAATGCCGATGTGGGTGTTCCCCTAGCCGAAGCCAAGGCGATTATTTAAATACACTACCTAAACAAAGCGCAGCGGAAATGGACAAACACCACAATCTACGCAATTTCAAAAGCCACCTGGCCAGACTACAATGACAAGAGGACAAGGAGACTCTGAGTCTGGGCCATTGGTACACATGCAGATAAAATGTGTATTCCACACAAAGACCATTGCAGAAGTTGTAACGACATAGCTGCTAAGGAGACGGTGGAGCATTTCTTGTGTAAATGCCCGGCCTCAGCCAGAAACCGATTAACATCCTTAGGTAGCCCTTTCTTTGATAACCTAAGAAAGTTATCTAAAATAGAGATATCCCATATCCCTTAATTTACAAACAACTCCGGCTGGTTGTAACATATCCTTCAACACTTAGTAGGTCTTAGCGAGATTTATGGGTTAAAACGGCATTTTGTTTGTTACTTGAGCGACCAGGGTCGCAGTCATTCAATCTACTCACCTACCTGTATTATTGTTGTAAGGTTGAGACGACTTAAGTGATTACCTCAGGTAGCAATTGCAAGGACGCCAAAACTAGCCAAAAATTAAGAGGAAGGTGAAAATATTTCTAAGCATCAAATAGATCTAAATGAAATAAATTTCTATGTAAGATTGAATTTTTTTGAAAGTTACTTTTCCACAAGCGAACTCTGATAACTCTGAAGATAATTGATCATTGAACATATTTCACTCATTGAATTTATAAGAAAATCTGAATCAAAATCTGAACATCACAATCGGAAAATTAAACATTTTTGGAGAAGATCTGAGACCAATTTAATAATGCGCTGACCGGATCATGGAAATATCAACCAATTTTGTATATGGAACAATATGTTCCACTATTAATTAATTCCTATAATGATGAAGATACTTCCAACGTCCAGCTTCAAGAAACATTTTAAAACTGAGCTTAGTAATAAAAAAGATTGGGAAAGTATATCAGAAACATAAAAGATAAACCAGTACACGATGACATAGTACAACGTCGATTCCCTCACTGACGATGGAGCCGAGGCGGGTGTGGAAAAGATACCCTGAACCATTAGGTAAAAACACATCTATCTTTCAAGCGGAAGTGTACGCGATAGATAGATGTGCGTACTGTAATCTCGAATGGAATTACTGGAACTGCAGAATTGCAATACTGACTGACAGCCAGGCAGCTATCAAAGCATTTAAATCTCACGAAGTTACATCGAAACTGGTAACGGAGTGCATTGGAAAGCTGAACATCCTAGACCAACTCAATCAGGTGTGAATTCTATGGGTTCCGAGGCATGTAGGGATCAATGGAAATGAAATGGCAGATAAACTTGCCAGTAAAGCAGCATCAACTCCATTTGTAGGCCCCGAACGATTCTGTTCAGATTAGGATCGCGTAACATTTCCCATATTATCTGGGAAGAGGATAGCCAAAAAAGATTATACTGAGGAAAACATACCGGGGATATCACACTCAAAGCTAGCACTATAAATCTAAAGAAGAACTACTTGATAATCAATACGGAATTATTAACAGGGCATTGTAGAATGAATTACCACCTAACAAAACTGGGAATTTTCTCTGATGCCCTTTGCATGTTCTGCAGGGTAGAGGACGAGACCACAAAACATTTAATAGGAATTTGTTTCGCCCTGACACCTTCTGTGTTTCCTTCTCTGTAGGACTGTGAAGTAGGACTAATACTACAATTCATCAAGGGAATTGGGCTAAGAGACACACTCTAGGTCCACAAAGGGGGCATAATAGATCTTATTGGTCGCAGTGCAACATCCGCCAATGATGATAATAATAATAATAATAATGAAGCCTATTTACAATGAATACAATAAATAAAAAATAAGAAAAAGATAGATTTTGCATGCTATGTAATGACGAAATGTGTACAAAATCACAAAAATTAATCTCTATAAAATACAAATTTTTTCAGCAATAGTCTGGATGATAATAACATTTAGCATATTGAGAACTTATTATCAAAGTATGTGGTATGTTGCTTTTAAATAGCGCCTATTTTAAAAATGTGAATAAAGCGACCGGTGTGCCTAAGAAAAACAGTTATATTTAAAGATTCATGAGGTTAACTTGCTATAGAACAACAACAGTCATCGTAATATGTATACCGACGAAAATATGGCTGCTGCGGCCGAGAGTATGCAATTCACCATTCATTTTTCTGGCGATGCCCATTTACATCTCGGCGACAATGTCATCAAAAAGAAAATTGCTTCATCTGATGATTAGGTTTTCATAAAATAGAAAACCTTATGTGACAAAAGTAATAACTATAGAAATTATGACTTATTCTACAGTTTCGATCCAGCAGACTTTCTTATGTCCTATTGAAAATAATGCTATTCTAGGTAACCAGAATTTCTTGAAACATATTTGCTGCTGCTATGGTAAATTGAAATTTGCGAAAATCGTATTATACTTTTCGGCAAATGTGCTTATAATTTCTAAAAGTGTACCTAAATAAATCAGAAAGTTAAAAACATAAACATATATACATACATACAGCAGAGTATCTGGAATTTTTCACACCTTTTGTTTACTATAATTACTCCTTTATATATTTCAACTTTCGCCAATTATTAAGTCATTATTCACTTACATATACATTTATATTACATATACATTTATACATTTGAATATATGTGATGCAGTTCTATGGTTATAAATATAGCCTGACGAAGTGTTAGAATTCGCATAAACGTCGAACGTCGTCAAGGAACTGAAATCAAGTGAAAGAATTCTCGAACGTTTAAATGGCACATTTAACGGATAGTTTGGCCATATTTAAAAATTATTCATGGGCCTGGAAAGCACTTGGTATTAATGCAAGTGGTAACAAATATCTATTGGGCTCATACGATCTCATGTTAACCGTTCTAATAACAATATGCTTTCCACTGCATCTAATAATCGGTCTGTTACGAAGTGAAACGCAGGAGGCGATCTTTAGTAATCTTGGCATCAATATAGCATGTTTGACATGTTCCATAAAGCAATTCTCTTATCGACGTAAACTGCATCGAATGCAGGAAATCGAAGCAATTTTCAATGAACTTGACGGTAATGTACACCACTGGGAGGAGCGTCACTACTTTCAGCATGCAGTAATACCTAATGCTAAACGTATATTGCGAATTTACAATGTCTTTTATTTTGGTATTGCTTTTTCCGCATTACCACCACTATTGATGGGTGGCGAAAGGCGATTACAATATCCAGCTGCATTCCCATTCGACTGGAATGCATCTACATTTAACTATGCATGTGCTATTACGTATCAATTTGCCGGGTTGATAATACAAATTATACAAAATCTTGCACATGATTCTTATGTTCCAATTGGATTTTTGGTTTGTGCTGCACATGTTCACATGCTGGGCATTCGTGTTGCAAAAATCGGTTTTGACAAACAACAAGCCACTGAACAAAACTATAAGGACTTAACCGAGTGTATTAAGGACTATCGCAAACTAATGAAGTGAGCACTCAAGCACTCAATAACTCAAAGTATAGTATAAGAATTGTGTGATCTTCTTTTTATTTTTAGTATTTACAAATTGCTACAAGAGACTATATCTGCGAGTGTATTCACACAGTTCATGGGTACCAGTTCCATTGTCTGCGTTGCTATGGTGTACATTTTATTTTTTACTGATCAACTCTTTCTCTACATTTATTATTTTATATTTATCATTGCAGCTTCATTACAATTATTTCCATGCTGTTATTATGGCAGCATTATGGAATTAGAATTTTATGAATTTTCATATTCGATTTTCTCTTCGAATTGGTTTACGCAAAATCGTTCGTTTCGTCAGAGCCTTGTCGTTTTCACTGAAATGACCTTGAGTAAGGTTTCAGTGTATGCCGGTGGTATGGTGAGGATACATTTGGATTCATTTTTTGCCACCTGCAAAATGGCATATTCTTTGTTTACCGTTGTACAAAACATGAAATAAATGCAGTAGCAGTATAAGAACACTGCAGCATAATAATATTGTTAATTTAACACTTTCATCAAATATCGCACATTTGCCCATAAATTATATATAATAATTAGTTGGTTCGTTATTGTGACCGCCCTCTCTATTAGAGGACACGCTGAGCTTCTTTTCCAGCACTGTTGTACGTATTCCATTTTGGACAGTATTAAAAAGGATCTATTTATATTAGTCACTTCCGAAAGGCAGAACTTTTGTGACATCACTTTTCCTGAGCTTTTTGTCACAGAGCTCTTTGCTGCAGGAAGAATTGCCAATAGCTTACCGACAGGTAAGCTATTGGCCGATATCAAAGTTGCCGCCTCAAGGAAATCGAACACATAACCTACGGTCCAGAAGACCAACACACTAACCACTGAGCTGCGATACCCGCTTCTATATAGTTGCTCCTATTTAATTGCTTAATTTAATCGAAAAGAGATAAGAAGTTAAAGTAATAGGATGTGATAATGTCCTAAAACGATTGAAACGAATTCGTCAATAGTTTGCAGTATTTGTGCTTATAATTTTCACAAAAATTGTAGAGAAATTGATTATGAAAGTGAAATAAATGTGTTTAATAAATATAACAATTTGATTTATGGATATTTAAATTCTTTTTGTAAGAATTCTGTCCACCCCTTGATAATGCTGCTTCTCGTGCTGTTCAATCTAACATTATACCTAATAATATTCCGATGACTCACTCTAGTGATCCTACGTCAAAACGTAAGTAAAGTAATGTAATGTGAAAACCGGAGCAGAATCGAAGCGTTAAGTCAACACCGTTAGTGTTGTCTGTAAGCTACATGAGTAAAAACGAATCTATTTATCTCGTTTTTACTCATATGGCTTATAGACAATATGGAATTGAAATATGATTGAGAGAAAAGAGAATAACTCTTACTTTTGACATACGCTCCGTTGAAAACCTAATTTTAATATGTTAGAATCCAATGTTATGTTACCTACCAATATGGTTTGACTAATCGCTTGACTAATAAAATAGATCAATACAGCTGATCCCCTACCTAACGTGACGACTAATCGAACCCTTACATTCTTTTGACGTTTGTGTTCTTTTGCAGACCCATAGAATGTGCAGTCGGTAACATCTGAGCGACTCATTCTGTTGATATAACATCTCAAATTGGAATATCCAGCTTACTCTGTTCAGCTTTAGGATTTTTCAGAAATACCTTTTGCCGCTGTTAGTAATATTTTTGATTGCCTTTGACAAAGTTTTACCAGTTGGAAGATATTCTGAATTCGTGCCACTTTTTTAGTAGTTTTGAGACATGACTTTCGGACACTCCACAGTTCCATAGTTCCCCAGTTCCACAGTTCCCGTTCTCTTAACATATTTGGGCTCCTCCTTTACCAAGACTGTCAGCCATTTCATTTCCTTCATGTTTTTTATGGCCGCAAACCCACCATCGTGTTGTTCGCTGAGCTGAATGAAAATGTATTGCTCAATCCATTGCCAATTGCCTACTAGTCTGGATTTGATCTCATTAGATTCCAGAGCTCGTAGAGCCACCGGACCATCTGACATGATATTTATTATATTTCCTTTATTCTACCAACGCAGATATTGGTGGACACAGCTCTCAATAGCAAATCGTACTGCCTAAAATCGGTTGAACCCTATTATTCCCACACCTGAAATGCCGTCTCCCAGATTTGATCCACCAGTATTCTATACTTATGAATTGTTGTTGATTTCATGAATTATTCTTTCACATTAGCTCTTTTCGATGCTCCTCCAGACCGAGTTTTCTTATGCGGCAATACTGCTGGGCAACTACATCCCGCAATTATTTCCCGCTCCCCACCGCTCGTCGGTAGCAACTAAATCATCTAGCATAAATTCTGAAATGGAAGACATTTTATAGTATTACCTATCAATATGACCGTTTTCGCCCATATGTGGTTGGTTTTAAAAATTAATTCACTTCGGTCACAAACCGTTTGCTTAGGATGTAAGAGACGACATTCGCATAGTGCAGGTTCTCTTGTGGGCACTTAAAATGCTTTAAGTGCTACATACTTCTGCGGCGGGTAGCCATTCTTTACCTTTTTCGCCCTGCCAACAGCAGCTGTGATTCCTCTCTCACTCTAGCTTTTAGAAATTTACCACTGTTCCGGGATGGTCTAAATATTGCGTTAGCTTGAGTTCATCAGTGGGTTCTGTAGCCTACTGCACAATTAAAATATTTTTAGAGTAGTATGGTTGCATTTAGGACAGAGGATTTTTTTTACAGTAGAGCTAGGCTTATCCCAACTTAGGTTTTAGTGATGCACTCTTGCTTTGTCAACGCCATTCGGGATAGTATAATCCAAACATACAAGGTTTTGGCGTAAAACGAATCAGTCATTAATGCTTAAATACGTATTTTAATATTAAAAGCTCAAAGGATGTTGTCTGTCATTGTACTTTTGGATTTCCAGAAGTAACATGCAATGTTTTCAATCGAGAAACCTCAAATTATCCTCAATCTTGAGTATCGTACCCTTCCAAGGTTGAAGGATTAACAGTAACTGTTTAGGTACTTAGGTGGTATTATGCCATATTTTGTCCTAGAAGTTTATTCCTCCTGAGCAGATAGAGCTGTAGTGACCTTAGCATAGCGAAGTTTATTAGCGATGTTATTAGGTTGAGCTATTGTCTTGTTGTTCTTCTAGAAACGATTGAAACGAGAGAATTAATTTGGGAGTGTCCACCGTATGTGAGAACAGGCAATATGAAGGATTTATATAACTTGCTATTTGTTCTTCGAGAGAGAGATTGACTTCTCAATTGCTCGCCGAGCACAAAGTAGCACCAGATATCACAATAAGCCGAAAACTTTCCTACTTTCAAAGTGTGAACAGTTTGTAAAGATATCTATATTAATTGTGAAATTATGAATAATCGGTATCGTTTGATTAGTGCGTACGATTTTCTTCATCAATAATATCGTAATACGTGTAGGCGTATTTAATTATTGTATTACATTTGAAATGTAATTACATGTTAGGAAAAATTATATCATATAAACCAATTAAACACTATCATAATATTTGTTGTTATATACAAAATAAAATCTAAATATCTAATGACTCCATCACTCAAGTAAAAGTCATCCAACAAAGTGGTGCAAAAGTTTAATTTCTCAGCTAAGAATTGAAAAAAAAAAAAAACACAAAAAGTAAAAATGAATACAAAAGTCAATAGTGTTCCGATATTTGAACGCTATGAAATTGGTCTGAAGATTATTGGTTTATTACATCAAAATCATAAATACTTTTGGTTCATCTACGATATATTATTCACTCTGTTCGTTACTATTGGCTATCCGTTGCACCTTAACATTGCTTTCATTAAAATGAGAAACCAACAGGAAATAGTCAATAACCTATTGATTAATGTCGCTTGTTTTGCATGCTCTGTTAAACACATTACCTATCGAAAGAAATTGAAGCAAATGCAAGATATAAAAGATTTATTCAACCAATTGGATGAAAGTACATTACAATGATGAGGTTGAATATTTCAAAAAGTATATTCAAGGTAGAGCGAAAGTAATGATTCATATATTTGCTGTGACTTATGGTACAGTGGGTGTCATTGGGACTTTGGGTATAATATTCAGTGGCAAGCGGCATCTACTATTTCCAGGGTATTTTCCATTCGATTGGCGTAAATCGTTTCTCAACTATTTCATAGCCGCATTATTTCAATGTCTCGGTATTGGTATGGAAATTGTTTTGAATTTCTCAAATGATGCATACGGACCAGTAGCACTTTGTATGTTCGCTGGACATGTACATCTCTTAAAGATACGCATTTCGAATATTGGTGTGGATGAGAGAAAATCTCCCCGAGAAAATCTACGTGAACTATATGAAGCAATGGATGACTACAGACGTTTAATGTGGTTTGTATAACTATAATCTAACCTCCTTTATACGCTGATTTTCAGAATGCTTTGAAAATGATAGAAGGCATTTTCAAGCTGACTGCACATAGAATCGAAACACTTTAGAGCGGCTGGAAACTTTCGTTTATATATGTATTTTTAAGTGGAACAGTTTTAGTCAAATTTATATTAAGTGTCGCATAAACGAGGTCTATTAGCAATTCCAGTAAGCAATTTTCTTCTCAACCTTTTTCTTGCAGTATAAACAAACTGATAGAAAAAACATTGTCTTGGGGTCTCTTCACACAATTTCTTGCTGGTGCTTTTTGCATTTGCATGGCACTCATTAATATCATCTACTTTGCTGAGGGTTGGATTAATTACATCTTCTATTTTATGCATTTGGTATCCATAATAATTGAACTCTTTCCATGCTGTTACTATGGATCACTTACGGAACAGGAATTAATTGAAATACCATATGCATTATTCTCAAGCAACTGGATTCAGCAGCCGCCTATATTTCGTCGCGGTTTAATTATATTCACAGAGATTTCGTTGCGCGTGGTTAATATATATGCCGGAGGTATGATAAGAATTCATATGTCAGCGTTTTTTGGTACTTGCCGATTAGCTTATTCATGTTTCACTCTTATGTTAAGTATGAGAATTTGAAAAATATGCTTTACTAGTCAACTCGAATATATATTTTGCATATATGTTATACTCACATAATTTATTCATAATAAAAGTGTCTGTTTGGCCACAACATTTGGAATGCTTATTATGGAAATGGTGTAAGTCCATTTTACTTAAAATAACTAATAAGCCTTTAAAAGAGAGAAGTGAAAATAAACATTTACAGAGAAATGTATAGGAAAATTTTACAACTTTATATGGGAGCTACATTAAATAGTATGCGTAGTTCCCAGGTTTCTCACAAGTTTATTACAAACGACAATAGTAAACTTCGTGATAATTATGATTATTTTACAGTAAAAACTGCTCAAGTTATAGCAGTTTTTGAATGGTATATATGGCTTACCTAATTTTTGTAAATACTTATATAAGGTGTAGTAAAAAGTAAACCATCCATTATTTTCCAATATATTATTCCAATGTATCTCGCGTTGTATAAGTGCGATCGGGTTACGCTAGATGTCGTTAGAAAGATAGGATTTCATACTAAATAAACTTCTCAGGTTTTGTGTTTGCTTGACTCAGTATTGTTTGAGCACGCATCAAAGATGGACACTATAATATACGCTATATATTATAGTATATATATATAGTATAGTATATACAACCCTAAAGCTAAATTTCTCCGCTAGCAATCAACCTCTAAAACCAGTTGAGCAAACTCAGATAGCCAACTCAAGTAAGAGACAAAATATTGATGCAACACAATTCTTCTCTGCAATCCCAAACAAGAATCAAACCAATTCATACGCTAGCGTGTTAAAACAAAACCCACACCAACAAAGCAATGTAAATAATGAGCAGAAACACTCACTGCCCACCCAACAGCCAAGTACCCTTGAACATTTGCTTCAAACATTGATTCAGAATATGAACCAATTCATGAACTCAATGCAAACAATGATGCAAGAAATGATGAAAAATCAATCGATGTTACTCCAAACATTGCTATCCAGACCATGAGTTGTCTCAAGATATGCCACTGGAACGCCAACGGCTTAAGCCAGCACCGTTTGGAGCTAATTCAATTCCTTGAATCCAGCCAAATCGACATAATGATGATATCTGAGACCCATTTCACTGACAAAAATTGCTACCAAATACCATATTACAAACTGTACACCACAAATCATCCGCATGGTAAGGCACGCGGAGGAACTGCCATATTGATAAAAAGCAGAATAAAACATCATGTTCTTGAAGATTTTAGTAGCGTCTACTTGCAAGCAACATCTATATGTCTGGAAGAATACATCTCTAAGCTAGTAATATCTGCGATATACTGTCCCCCAAGATACAGTATTACCGAACAGCAATATAAAGAATTTTTCTCAACTCTTGGTAGCAAATTCTTGGTTGCTGGCGATTTCAACGCCAAACACACTCACTGGGGCTCCCGATTAATAACTCCAAAAGGCAAAAGACTATGTTCAATCATCACTAACCACGGCTACGATGTTATTTCAAATGGTCAACCGACATATTGGCCGACGGACAAGAGGAAAATACCCGATCTCATAGACTTTGGAGTCGCCAAAGGTTTGCAGATGGAAAATATCTCCACAGAGTGTAATTATGATCTATCATCTGACCACTCACCCACGGTAATATCTATAAAATCACCAAGCCCCCAAAGCAATTGCGTTAGAAAGAAAATAGACTGGTTAAAATTCAAGAAATATATAAATTCCCATCTTCCTCTGAGTACTGTATTAAGAAATGGACACGATGTAGACTCAGCACTCGAAAAATTCAACCAGCTGCTCTCATTAGCTCTCAGCTCAGCCACCTGCACAAAGGTATGCAAGCAATCAAACTATAGCCCATACACACCAGCCGATATTGAATTGCTAGTAAGACAGAAAAGAAGACTCCGAAGACAATGGCAAGAATTCAGATCACCGAATCTGAAAACACAGCTACAGCACTGCACTCGAAAGTTGAAGCAAGCTTTAAAAAATAAAAACAACAAAGAGTTAGAAGAGCACATAGCGAAATTAACACCTGGTGAAGCGTCAGACTACTCTTTGTGGAAATCAGCAAAAAAATCAAATCGGCCAATTCTCACTGATTCCCCCATCCGTTTGAGTGACGGTAATTGGGCTAGAAGCAACTGTGAGAAGGGTTTGGCTTTTGCAAACCACCTAAAAAGTGTGTTTACACCCAATCCACCCTCTTCACAGTCCTCATTACCAATATTAACTTCTCAACCTTGCTCAATAACGCTCAAAATTAAAAAAAAGGACATATTCAAAGCAATTTATAAAGATTTAAACCCAAAAAAATCACCTGGTCCAGATAAAATTACCGGTAAAATGATAAAAGAGCTACCTCCGGCTTCAGTAATTCATCTGATGCACATTTTCAATGCTATCCTTCGTATTAAACACTATCCCAAATGCTGGAAAACTTCAAAAATTATTATGATAGCAAAACCAGGAAAAGACCCTACAAAAGTTGCATCGTACAGACCTATCAGCCTCCTGCCTCTACTTTCTAAAGTATTCGAAAAGCTACTTGTCATGAATATAACTCCATTTATTAATCTCAACCAACTGATTCCTCAACATCAGTTTGGATTTAGAAAACAGCACGGCACAATAGAACAAGTCCACCGCAATGTAACTCTGATAAGGAACACTTTTGAAGAAAAAAAGTATTGCTCAGCTGTCTTTCTTGATATCACTCAAGCTTTCGATAAAGTATGGCACGATGGCCTTATTTACAAACTCAAACTATTACTGCCTGCAAATGTCTCCTCATTGCTTAGTAGCTACCTCACGAAAAGACAATTTCTCGTACATCACAAGGATTACACAACAAATCCATTGGATATTCACGCTGGCGTTCCTCAAGGAAGCGTTTTGGGTCCCTTACTGTATCTCTTATACACTTCAGATATGCCCAACAATAACTATACATTCATATCGACCTTTGCTGATGATACGGCAATATTGTGCTCTCGCTCTAACCCCATAGAAGCTACTAAACTCCTGCAGACTCATGTCGATTCTCTCGAAATCTGGCTAGCAAAATGGCGTATAAAAGTCAATGAATCAAAGAGCGTACATGTAACCTTCACGCTAAGGCTAGATACATGTCCCCCACTTAAAATTAATGGCCAATCAGTTCCACAATGTTCCTCAACAAAGTACTTGGGTATTCACCTCGACAGAAGGCTGACATGGAAAAATCACATAGAGGCAAAGAAAACTCAGATCAAGCTTAAAATGAATCAGTTATGGTGGCTGTTACATAAAAGATCAAAGTTGAATCTTGAATACAAAGTGCTATTATATAAAGCAATCCTGAAACCAATCTGGACTTATGGTATTCAGTCTTGGGGCACCGCATCTCCCTCTAATATCGAAAAATTGCAGCGAATACAATCCAAGTGTCTGCGAATTATTGTAAACGCGCCTTGGTATATGAGGAACCTTAACATCCATCGAGATTTAAATGTATCCACAATTTCTGAGGAAGTTGCAATGTACTGCAGAAGCTACATTCAAAAATTACACAATCATCCGAATCCTCTTGCTAGGCAATTGTTGCTGAGCAAGGGGCATCGTCGATTAAAAAGAAAAGACACACTGAATATGCTGTAAAATTGCTACATCTCGCGACTCACCAAATTGTGATGGAACGTAGGGGATATCACATAGTTTTATTTAGTTTTTAAGATTTGAATACTTATTGTTAGTTTCTTGTATTTAAGAAAGATTCAATAAAAAAAAAAAAAATAAAAAAAAAAAATATATTATAGTTTTTCTTCGATAAAGGCGAAAACGCAAGCCAGACGGCTGAAGATGTGTGAATAGTATTTATGGTCCTGATACTGTAATACCCAATCACGTGCAATTTTGGTTTCGTTGACTCCGTTCTGGTAATTTTGATGTCAAAGATGCACCAGATGCTCTGGAAGGCCAATTGTCGAAAATATCGATAAAATAATGGAAATCGTCAAGTCTAACCATCTTGTAAGCACTGTTTCTATTGCCCAGGAGCTAAACATTGCACAAAAAACCGTTTGAATCCATTTAAGTAAGGCTGAATACAAAAAGAAGCTCGATGTAACGCAAAAAACCTCATGGACCGAATTTCCATCTGCGAATCGCTGCTGAATCGCAACAAAATCGATCCATTTCTGAAGCGGAAGTTTACTGGTAATGAAAAGTTGGTCACTTACGACAACGTCAATCGATAACGGTCGTGGTCGAATCGCGGTGAGGCGGCGCAAACGATGGCCAAACCAGGATTGACGGTCAGGAAGGTTTTGCTATGTGTTCGGTGGGATTGGCAGAGAATCATCTACTATGAGCTACTCCACTACAGTCAAACTCTTAATTCGGACCTGTATCGTCAACTATTGGACTGTGTAAAAGAAGCCATTGCCCAGATGCGGGCAGCTTTGGCCAATAAGAGAGGAATTGTGTTCCATCAGGACAACGCCATGCCACACACACCGATAGTGACTCGTCAGAAGCTCCGGGAGCTTGGTTGGAAGGTTCTATGCATCCACCTTATAGTCCGAACCTGGCAGCAAGTGATTACTATCTGCTCCTGTCTATGGCGAATGATTTTTCTGGAGAAAAATTCGCCTCAAGAGAAGCTTGTGAAAATCGACTGTCGCAGTTTTTTGCCAATAGAGACGAGTTTTTCTATGAGAGTGCCATTATGAAATTACCTTCAAAATGGCAACAAGTTATCGAACAAAACGGTGATTATTTGACCTAAATCGGATCATTCTAACTATGCTAAATAAAGACTTCAATTTAATGCAAAAATAATGGATTTTTTTTACTACACCTTATATTTGTACAAATATGATTATTCTGTGCTAGATACTTCGTAAATTATGATGGTCTACATTTTCTTCTTAATTTCCACGCCTTTGTATGGAGGACACATTAAGAAATTCACAATATTCTCAACAAAACAAACCCTCTTGCTACAAGTCTATTCGAAATTTGTTGTTGCTGGAGTTGTTTGTCTGGTTGCATATTAAATATTTGCTTGCAACTACGTTGTATCTGAAGTAGCAATAATGTGTCTCATAAAACTTGTTCATTTCTAACTCATATTTGATATTGTTGAAAAGTATGTGTGTCAAATGCTAATACTCCTACCAATATCATATATCGTTTATTGTTGTATGACTCAAATATACCAAGCATAGTGTTGCTATTGTACGCCAGTTTCAAAATTTTCAGCTAATTTCGAATATTTCGTTTTACTCTATATATTTTTTTTCTTTCTATTGTGCATACATACTTATGCATGTGTACACAATGAAATTTGATTCAAAAAATTGTAAATTAAATAATTTACGCTTTCAATATGTACCATACTCATACAGAATGGATGGACATTGATTGCTGTTTTGCCCATGTGATACTTTAAGTGCCATATCAAATGGATTGTACGATTAAAAACAACTATCTTGCGTTAGTAAGTATATAGAGCAGTAAAATAAGTAAGTAGCACATGCTTGCAGTTATTTAATTTCCGGTTAGCCAATGGAATTTTGAAGATACCAAACGCAATAAGGTTTCAAAATGAGAAATATCATTTTAGCATCAATTGGCTCTAACATATGGAATTCCTATTCTAGTAATTCTAGTGGATAACCTTGAGACTAATATATACAACTACATTAGTCTAACTTCACTGTTTTACAAGTTTGCACAAAGTGTCTAGTGCTTTCAAGGCTATTTAGAATATTTGATATTAAAAATTGTATATTTTTAGATTAAACGACAAAAGAATTATTTATAAACCAAACCAAATAAAGAAATACAAAAGAAAATCCAAGAAATGTATGATACCAGCAAATAACTTGGTTTGCTAAAGCAACCAAGCTTATCGTATGGCTACTGTTTGACCAAAATGCATTCATCACATGTACCACATATACATACAATACATATTACATTGGCAAGTATTGCATCTTCTAAGGTCAAATTGTAATTCGAAACGAATAAGTTTTTGAAAGTTTATGCATATCATATGTTTGGATTGCTTGATATGTTTTCCTCTGCTTTGAGTATATCTTCGTGATTAAAGGGCTCAATTGACAATTTTGCAAAAGTAAACAAGTAAGCTTAGTAGGTATTACATATGAGCACTTCTACATACGCATAGTACATTCACCAACGCTACTGCCATCATCAACACCATCATCATCATCAGCAATCGAAATATGGTAGAGTATAAAAGCATTAGTTGATTGATGTAAAGTTATCAAAAGTTTTCATACATTCTTACGAAGCAGTTGCCTTTATGTGACAGATATACATATATCTTTGAAGAGCGTGCAATAATAAAGGATATTCGTGTGTGCTTGTGTCTGCAGAAGACCAAGTTTTTGTTTGGTTACTTATTTTTATTCCTTTATCTTTTTAATAAAATAACAAAAAATCATAAGAATAATAATAATCATATTAATTGAAAGTACTCAGTGGATTTAAGGCATCTAACGTAAAGTTTTTTGAATAATACAAAAAAAAAATAAACAAGGTCATCAAAGTTTAACTTCGATTCAAAAATTTATATCGGTTTTGAAAACCAGATGATTATGAAGAAGGTAAGTGTGATCTATTTCTAATAAATAAAAATAGTTTTAATATAAGCATCATTCAATGGGTGCCCAATGAAGTGTAAGAATAACAAAGTAGCAATATACAATAGAGACTCAATTTGCTGAAGGTATTTAGTACTAAAAACAAACCCAGAAATTAGTTCTAAATTCCGTTCATGTTCAATACAACAATTGGCATGTATATCCATTTAAATCTTAAACATGATCACCCAACAACAACAAATTGGTTTTCGAAATTTAAATCTTTTCAACCATCTATCGATCGATTACATTATCATTATTCTGGAATTTTTATTATTATATTTTTGTATAATATTTAAAACGTCCTATATGTTTTCGATGATGAAACATAAGCTTATTTACTATTGTATATTGCCAATTTTTCAACTTACTACTCACTTATGCAAGTGTAAGATATAAATAATAGACTGCGGTTTTAATATCATTAAAGTTCTAAAGTAATTTTGATACCCCATTTGCAACTCAAATCGTTCAGAAAGGAAGTTTCAAAGATATAGAAAACCATATATACATATTCCTGATCAGCGACGTCCAAATAGTCGATTTAACGATATGTGTGTCCTTCCATCCGTTCGTCTATCTATCAGTTGCCTTACTGGTTTGGCTAATAACTTCCACAAACATTACAATATGGTCCAATGGTACAGAGTATATTGATGTTGCGCATGATCGATGAACTTCCACGCTCACACGGAGCAATCATAAAGACTAACTCCGGAATTAAAAAGTATTCGGTCACCTCTGTAGCATGCAATATGCCCAATTGTTGAATATGATGTCTATTTATCATTTGGTAAACCGATAAACCTATAAAGCAGTAAAATAAATCCAATACAAATGTATATATACATACACATGTTGCTTTCGTTGATTGACACATGTTTACAATCATTGCTTAAAATGATATGTGACAATTTGATAACATCAAAATGCATAGGTTTTGTGTTTAATAATCAAATTTTAATACATCAATAATAATAATGCCGCATATGGTACATAAATATTATATTTTATCATGAGTGATATATTTTAGTAGAATAGAATGTACCTCTGTGTGTGTGTGTGTGTGTAACGATATATCAATACAGCGAGAATATGTAAGGCAAGGCAAAAAAAATGAATATTTAATATGACAATTTATAGGCAAGTTTGATGAGCTGCTCTGTTTGCTTCCCATTGGATGACAAGAACAACAGGCATACAAATAAAAAGGAGTTAAAAATAATTTAACAACATTTATATGCAATTTTTCATTATATCACATTCACTTTAGTCGCAATTTTTCATTATATCACATTCGTGAGTACAATATATGTATGTGAATATAGAAAATCTCAGTAGAATATGAATTTCCCCATTAATAGGTACATCAAATGTTGTAATCTCATATGTGTACTCATGTTGTGCTGAAAGATTCGTCAGTTATATATTATTTGATTGCAACTGTAATCGATGTAACTGCTGCTGCATACAAAGTAAAATTTACGACCATTCAGCCAATTGTCGTAATGGCAATTTTTATTTTTTCAATAAAATGTTTCCACCAAAATCCATTTATATTTATGTATGAATATGTACGAGTATACAGTAAATCGTTCACTTACGTGTCATTCGATTTAAAGTTCTTTGAATTATCTTGAGACTACAACTACATAGTTCCAAAATTCTAAATGAATTATTCAATCCCATTTGATTTGTCTTTTTTCCCAATTCATATCAGCATGACATGTCATTGAGTTTTTAAAAATGATCAATCATTTCATCCCATCAGTATCAGTTTAGAAGAACATTTACTGTATTTAAGTATTCGACTAAAGTATATTTGCACTTCCGCTTGATTTTAAATGCAACTAAAGAGATTTCTGCACATACTTACGACGAGATGAGACACTAGAGTTATGTTTCAAGAACTTTGCTAGCAACAATGTACCCATTTATATAATCAACATGATTATATACATATGTACTAGTTATTTCTATCAGAAGAACACTATAAATATGTGGTATGCGAAGTGCCAGAAGTACAAAAAAAAAACTTTATGATTTTGCTGAAACCGCAAACTATAAAAAAAAACTGTATAAGCAATGAAAATTCGATTTGCAATACTTTCATGCACATCCACATAAGTTGCAAAGGAGAGATGAATTTTAAAAGAAGTGATGAAATTTTAATTAAATCGTTAAAAATTTCTTTTCACACTAGACAATTTGTTGCAGAATTCAGAATCCATTTCAAAAATTTCATTTACTATTACTTCTCTTCTATATATTTTTTCCGTTTAGTTTTATTACGTTTTGTGCCTCAGCTTGCTGACATGCAATATTGCAACTGCCTCCTACAATCACTTGCACTCATTGGATTTAGCACAATTACAACAGCAGCAACACCAGCAACAAAAAGCACAACATTTACAACAACTGCAATCGGCACAACAATCTCGTGAACAATCATCATCGTCATCATCAGATGGATCGGAAAATGATGGAAATGAATTTGGTACTTCGTTGACCTCATCGGAAGATTATGACAATCATCCACAATACAGTTTTGCATATGATGTACGAGACACTCTGACCGGTGATGAGAAACAACAAGAGGAAAAACGTGATGGTGATATGGTGCAAGGACAGGTATGTTATGAAGTGCGGTAAGCAAAATCGTTGCAGCGATAAATAGTGTGAGTGTCTTTTTGTAGTATTCCCTTGTCGAACCGGATGGCACACGTCGAATAGTCGAATACACTGCCGATGATATTAACGGTTTTAATGCTGTGGTCTCGAAACAACTCCTCGATGAACAGCAACGTTCTCGTGCAGCGGCTGGCGGAGCCTCATCGTCATCATCGCGTTACAACAGCTTCGAAGCGATACAATCACAAATACAAGCACAGGCCATAGCGGAAGCACAGGCACAAACGGCTTCGTATGCCGATGCTCAGGCATTGGCAGAGGCTCAATTGCAGGCGCAGGCCAAAGCACATGCTGATGCCATGGGCCAGGCGCAAATGGAAGCTGAGACACAGGCGCGTGCACAAGCCGAATCTCAGGCGCGCGCCCAGGCACAACAGCTGATGGAACAATTCCAGCAACAACAACAATTGCAACAGCAACAACAATTGCAGCAGCAGCAACTCCAGCAGCAATTGCAACGTAGCCAGCAACAACAGCAATTACTTCGTACACAGACGCAACAATCACAAGATCGTTACAGCAACGAACAAGCCCTGCTCCTTTCGCAATCGCTGCCCTCGAAAACGCTGGGACATAGTGTGCATGCTACCGTTGTTTCCCATCCACCCACATTGCTGTCGCGACAACCTACTGGAAATGTGTTTGCTCATGCACGTGATATCTCAACCCTGCGTGATAGCACTGGACGGCTTAGCATTGAACGTACCGCTCAACAGCCCATTGTGATTACACAACCTGCAAGTGCTACAGTACAAGCACAGGTCATACATTCGCCCCTTCTACTCGAAACAGGCGGCATAAATGGCATACGCAGCTCTGTGATTTCAACCAAAATATCCAGCAATGGACGTAGCAGTGGCAATGCTGGTTTACTCTTAGGCGGTGGTGGTAATGGAAATCGTCTCAATTCAGATCGGCTTCTTTCGGATTATGTCAGCGCAGAGTCGCAGGCCATCTTGGGACGTGGTGGTAATTTAAGATTGCTGCATAGCAATGCCAATGCTAATGATGATGGTAATGGAGGTTATTCCTATGAAAATCCCAATGGTAATGGAAACGATAATGGTTTAAGGAATAGCCTACGAAGTGGCAGTCGTCGTTTAAATGGCATCTTCCCAAGTGGCAGTGGCAGTGGTAATGGCAAAACACAATGGCAATAAATCAAACGGTTTCAATGGTCTATCGCTGATCGAACACCATTCGAATGAAGTAAGGACGAATATGTACAACGAACGAATTTAGTTTTTAGCTAAACAGAAATGATTAATCCAGGCAACGACAATGGCATTCTCATACAAGGACTACGATATTTTGTTCAACATTCAATAATCACATAGCATTAGGTTAATTTAGAATCAATATTTACTGCGTAACTAAACACATTTTCACTAACTTATGGACTACCCAGTGTGTAGATATATGTATTATTTTACAAATGCCACCAAACATATTTGTGTATCACATGCTAGAATTGGGAAAGGTTTCTATACATATGTATGTGTTTTCTTCTGTAATATCCTTTTAGTAAAATATTTCGTATAATTCGCGTTTAACAAGTTAGCCAGCTTTAAAAAAAAACAAAGTATACTTCTTGGCGCACATCAGCAACATACCAAGTAAAATGTAACGAATATTTTCTCATACGCTTAATACACACTATTGACTTTGTTATTCGCACTACTACTCATATATGTACACACATACACACACAAACACACAGTTCATTTGTTATTTGTATTAATTTATTACACATGTATTATGTAATATATATATATATATATATATATTATTCATTTATGTATTTACTAAATAACTAACATTTATTTGTTTCTGTTTATCTGTTTACTCAGTATGTTCTCTTAGAATTTAGTGATTATGGTAATTATGCTTTAAGCTGCATAATTAGAAAATGAAAAAAAAAATAAATAAAGAGTATATAATTAATTCATATATAATAAATAATAAATAAGCAAGCATCAATTTCAAAAAATGCACACAAAATGATTACTACTATAAATTTAATTAATTTTTTTCGAGTAGCGAAAATTAGTTCTTCTTCGACTATATGGCATAACCTCTAAGAGCTCGAACTTCTACTATTTTATATTGTAAGGTAGAATATGGTGGCTGACCAGATATAGGCCCATTTTGGTACCACACAGTCTCCATTCCTAATTCAGTAACTCGAACAAATTGGAGCTCAGGATTGTAGATAGGTTTGATAAAATCCTAAATGTAACTCATCTAAATATTCACAATATTCATAATCCTTTAGAGTGCTCTTTTTCTCTAAGTATTATATTATGCATCAGTCTCTTTATACATATATTCTGTACAAGCTCAAGAGTTCAATTATTCTATTTTTCTATATACAAGTACTAGTACATTAGGTAAGTGTGCTTTTACAATTTAAGAAGCTTGTTTCAATTATTTTTTTTTTTTTTTTGTTATTTTTGCATCAGTTGCTGTTGCTGTTAACACTTGTTGCACGTTTGTTTAGCCTGCTTTCATATTGCTTATAGCCAGAGCATCAAGCAGGTAGATAGTATTAGAGTCATACGTTCATAAAGTTAACCCGTAACAACAATAACATCATGTAATCAAGTTTTATATGTATATGTACTTATCTATGCATTCAGTGTATTGGTGTAGTACGATATGGTAGGATAATATCGAAATAACAACAGTAATGAAAACAAGAACATTGTTAGTAATAAAAACATACAGAAGTTGACTTAAATGGATACAACATAACAACAACAACAACAACTACAATATGTACACAAATACATTGAAACGCAATTCCTTCTGCTATTTTATGGTTAGAATTGCTGTTGCTCTGCTGTTGGTTTATAAAAACCGATTAAGGTTAAAGTTCAACCAAAGTAAAGACATTACTAAGGCAAAGGCCACATGGATAGTTTTCGTACAAACAGCTATTACAAGCATTTGTTCAGTAGTATAAAAATAGCTTTCGGATATTGTTTTACATATATTTCACATAGATTTACATAAGTTTAAGTTGGAGTGAATTTAAAATATTTCAATAGAATTTTGTACATCTTTTGGTATCTCATTTTTCAAAATCTATAGCGACTAGTACGTTCTGTTAATACATGCCTGCGCTCATATTTTTAGTACTACTATCCGTACTATTACGTGAGTTCAGTATAACAAGTATTTTTGTACCTAAATGTGAAGTATATTCTGTATTTCAATTATTCATTTGTTTCACAAGACGACCAAGCACTCTCTATCACATCATTTTACATCGACTATGTGTGAATACAACAAATACATATACATAGTACATTCATGACACTCATGCATGTATGAGTACATAATTTATCAAAATCTGGTAGAATCACTTAATTAACTGCCCCATGTCATGGTGACCACACTGTTCGTAATGGAAGTGGTTATTTGATAACTTCATCCTGTCGTATCAAATACGTTACATACCACATTCATCGACCGGACGCATCAACCAAGTATTTAATGAATGTAAGAGAACGGTAAATATCATGGTCGTAACTCAAAGATCGGTGTGGTCACACGCAACATCAAAGTGTTGCGTTATACATATAAGAGGTATTATCAGCTTTCATAACTAACTTTTGAAAACGAGTGGAATTTGTGAAGAAATATAATTTTTTCTATAAATAAAACAAAAGCGATATGAAAACAACAATGGTGAGATGACATTGTCGGAACGTACTTTCGTGAAAAGTGGCAACCTTATAATGCATATGTTTTAAGTTTCAAGACGCCACATTGTTTAGTATTTTTTTTTTTTTTTTTTTGGAGCCATCGAAAGTTAACGACCTCAGTGAATTTGTAAACATGGAAAAAATTGGTCACGGTTATGTAATTCAATACTTTCAATTGAAAGGTCTCAGTTCAAGGAATATTAAAGCCGAACTAGATAAAACTCTGGGAGAGTCTACTCCTTCGTTTGAGATCATAAAATATTGGGTGGCAGAGTTTAAACGAGGTCGTACGAGCTGCCAAGACGAACACCATTGTGGTCGACAAATTGAGGTGGTCACTCCAGAAACGGTTAAGAAAATCCATTTTGTGTATTGGATGATCGCTGGCTGAAGGTGCGTGAGCTAGGTAAAATTATTGACCGAAAATTTAGAGATGGAAAAGCTGTGTGCAAGATGGATGCCGCGTTTGCTCACAATAGAACAAAAACACCAGTTCACACATCCGCTATTGCGATAGCCAAAATCAATGAGTTAAATCTCGAATTTCTTCAGCACGCACTCTATTCGCCAGATTTATCTCCTTCGGATTATTTTCTATTTCGAAATTTGAAAAAATGGCTTGGTGGTAGAAGATTTGCAAACAATGAAGAGGTGGAGTCTGCGGTAGATGGCTATTTTAATGAGCTAGTTAGTTCATACTATAAACGGGGTATCGAAGCTATAGAATATCGCTGGGAAAGTGTATAGAGCTAAAAGAAGATTATGTTGAGAAAAATTTTTCCAAATTTGTTGTGTTTTCTTTGTTAGGTCGGCTAGTCCTGGGCTAGCCTTCGTACCATTAAACTTTGGTTTGTTTGATTCCGTTCAGCTACAGCCTGATGAAACGGTTAATTCTAACCTTTACTGCCTACAACTCAACGGACTGAATGAAGGAATCAAGAGAAAGGAATCAGAATTGATCGACTGAAAAGGTCTTGTGTTTCATCATGACAATACCAGACCACACAAATCTTTCATGACCCGCTGAAAATTGACTGCATGTGGCTGTAAAGTTTCGTTGCACTCATCCTATAGCCCAAACTTTACGCCCTCTGACTACCATTTGTTTTGATCTCTGCGAAACACTCGTGATGAAAAAAAAATTGACCGAGAGGAGAGCCGTCGAAAATCAATTTGCGAAGTTTTCACCTTTCTTAGCAGGAGCAGCGCAATCACCTGATGTTGATGGGCTTTAATATGTCAATATTGGCACAGAGCTCGTACAGCTCATGGTTGCATCTTATTCGGTACTCGCTACTACCTCAAATATGTCCGAAGATCTTGCATAGGACTTTTCCCTCGAAAATTTCACACATTCTCTCCCAAAGGAGTTGGATGTCACACAAATATATAAAAGCAATTACCTTTGTAATGAATATATGACGCCAACTATGCGTAAAAATTAAAAAATAAATAAATTATTTAAAGCCCCAAAGGGATCATTGGCCGAGCTTCTCTCTTCTTCTGCGTAAATATTACATTTATCAATTATTGAATGACACAAAATCTACTAACATCTTACTCAATTCACGCATTAAACAAAGATCAAAAGCATGGACATTTTTGGTAAAAACTAAACATTTACCAAATATATATATTTACATTCACATGCAGTAAAATTACAATAAATTTATTTGCAAATAAAAAATAAATGATAGTCAAACTAGGAATAAACCACTATTACGATGAACTGTTTACACCCAAATTCTCAATCACTTCTCTGCATCATCTGCATCATAACATTTAATTATTTTATCATTAGAGGGTTTTTTCTCAACAGCATGATCCTCTTCTGCTTCATAGCATTTCACGATTTCATCCTTGCGCTGTTTGCCATCATTGCTGTCATTGTTGTCGGCTTTTGGTAAGATCTCTATGGATTCTTCTTCTTCTTCTTCTTCAGCTCCTTTCTCAGCCTCATTGCTGCTTTCGTAGTCGTAGAGACATTGTGCACCATCATCCTTTAAACGTTGTTTACGCAGCTCCAATGTATTACGTTGTATTTCAGCGAATGTAAAACGATGATATGAATAATATTCGGGATTTTTATATTTGCCACATTTACTGGCACCTGGACCGAGCGGCTCATCGGTCGATTCAAATTGTCGAAAGATCGCAAAGGTAAGAAAATCGGGTGCATCAAAAGCTTTGTGTATAAAAATGGTCGGCTGGTATTCATCCGGTGGATCTTTTGGTGGCCGTGGTGTATTATAGGTTTTCAATGGCTTCTTTGAAATACATTTTTTCTTATTGCCTCCACTGCTGGGTGTTGCATCTGCTAGTTGACGTTTTAATTGCTTCGGATTTAATGGCAGATTCCTAATTAAATTTTGAGTAAATTTCGAAATTAACGATGATTTTGTTGATAATAACATTTGTTTTATATATTTTTTTAAGCTATTACTTTTTATTTACACAACTTTAAGCTATAGTCAAATCTTTAATGAAAGATTATTACAAACAAAAAATGAAATATGTATTTATGAAATTTTTTAACATTGCAATAAAATCAAATAAAACCTGATCATGTTGACAATTTTTTTGAAAATAATTTTTAATAGTAATAAATAAAACGTAAATAAAAATAAATATGGTGGCTATCAGAACCAGAAATGTGGAGGGATGAAAATATACATAAATATCTTAATTCCTTTCACAAATTTTCAGAAATTGGAATAACTGTACACGGTAAAGCAATCTCAATTTCCAGATCTTCACCGAACGTTCCTTGAACATTTTTTCCATACTAAATTGCAGCTGTTTAATCAGGTCTGTCTATTCTGTCAGCTGAGATCTAGCTTTTGAGTCAGTTATATCTTCCCGTGGGTGCCGTCACTCTGTGGTTAGTGTGTCGGCCTTCTGATCATCTAAAGCATAACAAATTTAATACCGAAAAGATTTTCCTTTAGAACTGTACCCACCTTTCGCAAGCAATTGGCAATTCTTCCATGAGTAACGATATGCCATGTAAAATCTTCTAAAAGAACTCTGCGACAAAGTTCAGAAAATGTGATGTCACAAGAAAATTTAACACACACAATAGAATTGGAAGAGATGCTCGGTCAAAGAGCCCTTTGGGGTTTATAAGTGCCACATGCTTAGCTATGTTGTCCCTTAGGATTGTAATACCCTAACCTACCTAAGCTCGAAAATGTCTTTAACTCGCCCCTTCAAATCAAAGTGAATATAACGATGATCTGATAGAGAGATTTCATCCAACACCATTCCTGTGTGGCCATTACAACCAAAAATCGATTTAGGCCGAATTTAGCATGCTTCGCTGGTTATCCCTTTTCTTCGCCAGCTAGCGCTAATTAGAAATTCCAAGCCCCGTCAAATTTTTCAGCAACTCGTCTTACTGTCGGAGGTCTGCCTGTTCTGCGTCGTACACCAGCGGGTGTCGAATATAACACCTCCTTAGCTGGAGCGTGATCTACCATGCGCTCGACATGCCTTTGCCACCGCAACCGCAAATTGTATTGCGCATTACTATGTCGGTGTCAGCATACAGCTCATACAAGTAATGTTGTACCTTATTCGTTACTCGCCGCCAACGCAAATAGGTCCAAAGAACTTTGCTCGTCATCTGAGGTGGAAATTGTCCAAGCTTTGGCGGTATATGTAAGAACACACATGATGAGAGACTTTTAGAGTGCGATTTTCGCTTCTAGAGAGAGGGCTTGACTTCTCAATTGCTTACTTAACCCAAAGTTAGTAAGAGTCATCCTTCGTAATATCTCCAAGCTGGCGTCAATACTGATGTTAATGCTGGTTCTAAGATAAACAATGCCTTCCCTACAACAGCACCGTTCAAGACACCGGAACTCACCGTGTGTATTTATGTCATCGCACATCACCTGTTGAAGGCTTTGATTTTGGAAGTCTTCCATGAGCTGCTAGAGCTTCTGCGATGCCGCCTCCTCCGCATCGCCTGGAAGATATAGTGAGGCCTTTACAATATATTTTCTTCCTCTGACACTGGCCATTTCTTCTTGGATTGACACAAGATCCCTTTGGAAGGGTACTGAAATAAGAAAAAATTTTATTCATTTATTGATTAAAATATCAGCGCTTGGTCGGTCGATACCGCTATCATAGATCATTTTGCATGATTTTGTTGTGATACCGTTTATGCAACCAATCAAAACCCAAGATTCCTGATTAGCTACAAAATCTTTGACATGGTGGAGATTAATCTGGGGGCAAGTTACCATCCACTAGTGGTTTTTAAAGGTAACAAGGTTCGGGATATTACTTTCCAGCCCTCTCCTTCCGAACCTCGCCACCATTCGATTTTCGAAGAGCCTCTGTTGCCTTCGGGCTGCTCCTTTCTCATTTCCTGATCCTGCTGGAAGCAAAGCTTTGAATATAACAGTGTTTGGTGGCGGCTTTATGATTCTGGGCTCCGTTTTCAGCTTCCTGGCGGTTTCTGCAGCTGTCGAAGCCATTAGTCGCTTTTATGCCTGAGTCTGAACAGGGCACTATCAAGGCGATAGAGGGCTTACTTGCTCAGCTTTTTGACCTTTTCAGACCCTCTCTACTCGCTGACATGAATGACACAATTCTGCCCCCATATTTTTCGGTCATTTTCCTGTGAAGTGGTCGACATAGATTTGAGCCTTAGGCATATCGCTGCCATCTCTTTTGAATGCCATTAGATACAAAGAAATACTTATATACTATATCTACATTCGTATCTTAAGGTAATTCTAAGTTTAATTGAATTTTCTTGTTTTTTTACAAAGTATCTTCTACTTACCTGCTTACACACAATTATTTAACTTTAGATATATTGTATTATCCAAAATTTACTTTAACATAGTCTACTAAGTAGGAGTAGAATATTCTCTTCTTGCATTTTATGTGTTCTGTTATTAACCTCCAAGCGTATCGACAGTGGCGATTGTTCTTACCGAATTTGGCCTTTAGGAAATAAGAATGCATGAACGATTAAGGTTGAAATGGACCGCCTGTGAGTTAATGTAAGCTCACAAATCATATATTTCCATGAAACGTCTAAATGACGTAATCAATAATACAGTATAAAATCCAAATTTGAAAATATAATACCACACAGTCTGTATCCAGTACACTTGAATAAATTCTGGATACTTTAATGCTTTATCTCTGTAGAATGATCTGACCTAAAACATATGCGATGTACAACCAGCCTGCTTTTCGCACATGTATTTAACAAACGAAGCATTCGAAAAGGGAGCTCATCCTGCACAGTCTGGCACTGACGATACTATATGTGTTTGTACACACATACACATACATAAACACATGTATTGTGAGTTCGATTTTCATTACTTAGTTGGTATTTGAGTCTATAGCTTACAAATAACGACCGAGAAAAGGCAAAGTTAAGTAAAAGTTGTTTAAAATAAAAATGAAAGCAACCAATAAACATTGAGTGCAACAGCGAAAGAATCTCACTGTAGAAGAATCCTTAAAAATAGTCACGTACCGACAAATTATGGGTACTTTGTGTCTGTAGCTATAGCAGGAAGGAAGAAAAATTTCACACGTAGGGCACTTTGGTTAGGTATACGTGAAAATATGCAATTATGATTATTATTATTTTTTGCTCTTTTTTTGTAAAAAATATTTAATAGAATTTATTAACCTTAAATACATTATAAGAAGATTCACCACTCTTAATTCAATAATGCATATCATCTCACGCACTCACGTACACTCGTAATAATCTGTAGTATAGTGCGAGACACATACATACGTACGTATTTCAGCGAACGTGTATCCTTGCAACAAGTATGCAATTAAATGACCAACAGGTTATTTTTCTTCCGCAAAAATTTTATTGCTAGCTTGGTACTGGATACTTTTTTGTATTTCGGAGTATGTCGTTTATGTTTATATGTGGCAATTAAATTTAATCACGTAGCACTTTGTAATTACTACTCTCTAACAACTGTAGCCCTAATATAACATAATTTATATAATACATACGGTGACTAGACATTGCGCATATTACCTACATTTCCCACTCAACTATTTAAGAAAAGAAATGTTTCGCTATTTATTTTTGTACTGCAATTTTGCAGATAAATTTAAATGAAAATTGTTTGTATTATACATACGGCCTATAGGGAACGGAAAAGTCCTACCTGACGATCTGAAAGAAAACCGTATATTGGTACCTTGAATTAATTTTGAGGTATTTTTTTCTACATTTTCAAGCCTCTATTTAAGTAACAAAATGAATTTATATATTATTCAAAGTATTATCCATCGTTAGCAATGTCTTTTTCCCATCTTTCTGGCAGCATACGGATTCCGCGTAGGAAAAAGTCCACATGTTTTGAGGCAATTAATGAATCGATCCAATTTTTGGTTTCTTGGTAAGAATGGAAGCGTTGTTCCTCCAGACCGTGTTTCATCGATCGGAACATGTAGTAATCGGAAGCAGGTATACGGCGGGCAAAATGACTTTGTCGTATCTTTCGAAGTATTGTGGCTGTTTTTCTTTCAATTCTTGGTTCTAACGCATCAACTGTATTCGATTAAGGACGACGGTGATGGTTTCATTCCGTTTTAATAGCTCATAATAAACAACACCGTGCTGGTCCCACCAAAAACAGTGCATAATATTGTCGCCATGATTATTCCACTTTGCCCTTGATGTTGATGGTTGGCTGGGCATAACCTAAAACTTTTTTCGCTTCAGATTATCGTAATGGATCCATTTTTCATCACCAGCGACGATGCAAAAAACTCTTTCTTTTTACAGTTGAAGGAACTGTACGCACGTGAAAAATTGGCGTTCAATATCTCCCGGATGCAATTCGTATGGGATCCCATATCCTTGCTTTTAAAACATTCCCATAGCTTTTAAAAGCTTGGAGACGGTTGATTCGTCAACCACTACTGATGCCACGCCATAGCAATAAGCATGCACGCCTGTCTATTCCTTTGTGTGACGGCAGAGCCAAGGCGAAGAAAGATATTAAATTACCATAAGGAGCAACAACAAAGAGCTCATGGATATGCTTACTATTTACTGTCCCTTCACAATGGATTTCAACAGATGAAATTACTAACTATTCTGAGTACCTTATACAGGACATCAATGTTTCGATAAGAAAATGCTTTAGCCCTTGGCTCTTTGTCAAAATAATCGAAAATTAATCAAATCTTGATATTATGACAAATAAGTAATATATTTATGATTTCTTTCTTGAAGTTGCTTCGAGCAGCACTTCAGCTAAATTAATTACATCAAATCAACGGTTTTGTACAATTTGGCTTTATTAAATATGTTGTAAAATAATTCTACATCGCTTGTATGTCTAAAGTGGGTGACGTTCAAAATTCAAATTAACGATACATTGACAAAGTCAAGTCGAGAAGACGTTGAATACGTCAAACGGTAACTGTTATGTAAGTGTATATAAAAACGATGTATCGTGCGTATCCTTCTAATTGTAACCTTTGAACTGGACTTCTAATTTGATATTCCGTGATTCATCCGGTTGCTACTAGGTGGATGGTGTGTGCCCATGATTCTTTGAATCGTGGTGTGTGCCCACATTTTCATGTACTTTGCTGCCATCTATTGGTATTTAAATTCATTAAAAATCATCATAATTTTTAGAAGCATAATGGGTGTGTGTATTTACTAAATTCTTAATAATTCGTCCCTATTGTGAATTGTTGATTTCATTCGAACCAAAGAGATTAGAATTGGAAAGAAGCACTACCTTGATTTTTTTAAAAAATTTCACTAATTGACAGTTAATACCCTATTAACAGAGCTGCAATTGAATTTATTTGACTTAATTTATTTGAGTTTATTATAAGATGTTTATTTTGTCTTACAATTACAATTTTGATATATCATTTGATGTTCAATTTGAATTTTATGAAGAATTATTACAAAATATTTTATTCAATTTTAATTGAATGTCATTGATTTGTTTTTTCTATAAAAAAAACTAATAGACATATGTTGGTTGAAGTTAATTTATTTCCATTTTTATTTATTGCGGTGCAATTTGCATCTTTATTATGGACTGCATTATACATTAAAAAACTAAAAGTTCCATCAGCCAATTTGAATTCGTCCAAAGACCTTGTTCATGATTTTTCTCTCGAAAAGTACGAGTGTTCTTTTATCTGAAGTGGATATTGTCCAAGCTTTGGCGCCATATGTAAGGACGGGCTTGACGAAAGACTTGTAGACTGTGATTTTCGTTTCTCGAGAGAGGGCTGGACTTTTCAATTGCTTACTTAGCCCAAAGTAGAATCTGTTAGCAAGAGTGATCCTTCGCAATATCTTCAGGTCGACGTCATTACTGATGTTAACGCTGGTTCTAAGATAGATAAAGTATTTCACTACTTCAAAAGCGTAGTTATCAACATTGACGTGTTGTCCAAGATGTCCCCGTTCACCGTAAGATCCATTCGACGCGCATCTTTTTCCGACTTTAAGAAAGCTGCACTGACTGATCGTATGTTCATGACGATGGAAGATCATCGTTCTTGATAACGACATCAAATTGCAAATTTCATAGCTTCTGTGACCACATAGCTTGTTTTTATAGTTGATGTAGATATTCTAATAATAATTGTTTTCAGAACCTTTAAACCAGTCGCTGGAGATATTGCCAGCGGTTAAGTGTATTATTTTTATAATTGACCAGATTTTCGTCAGGTATCGTTGTCGGTGACCGTTAAATCAAAAAATGGGGTAGCGTCAATGGATTGTTATCACCTTCGAACTTGATGCGAAGGAGTGGGGAGTTAAGGCAACACTCGATCTGACAGGGGACCGTGTGTAACTCCTCTTATATGAGTTATACATCACAAAAAGTGCATTTGAAATGTTCTTTTCCTGATTTACCTCCCGCTTCTGCCGAAATGCGGATGTGAAGAAGGAGAGATAAGTCCACTGGAATTGGAGCTCCACACATTCACGTGTCTTGCGTCAAAGATGTATTTAAAAACTGATACATTTCGAGGAAATGTTGAGCGGATCGCATCAAATTTGGTGCCGATATTCGAATAAACGTGTACTCGCTTTCCCGTTTTGCGATAAAGCATCGCCAAGCTACGACAAATGAAACGGTTACCAACTCAATGTGGATAGCCTGAGATGGTATTTTTCTGATTTTACTCCCGCTTCCGCCGAAATGGGGACCTGAAGAAAGAGAGCAATATCATCGGATTTTCTGCTCAACACATTCTAGTGTCTTGTGTCAAAGATGTATTTAAAAACTGATACAGTTCTTTTAGATGTAGAACGGATCCCACAAATTTGGTGCCGTTATCGGAATAGATGTGTACTAGCTTTCCCCATCTTGCGATGAAGCATCGCAATGAAACGCTGCCTCATGCTAACAATACATTTAAAGGCTTGTATCCAATATCAAATCAATAACAGGTAACTAAGCTATGGATTTCCAACGTGGATATGTTTTGAGATGATACTATCGCATCATCAGTTTTGTTAAATAGTGATCCTTGTGAAGTATCAAAGAGTACTTTTGGTCGTAAGTTACATTTGCTTTGGCAATCCTATGCCATCCAATTTGCAGTGAAGGTTTTCCATCTTCCATCCAAAAACGTGGATTTCACACAGTCTCTAGTCATGAAATAACAAATACCTGCCACAAACTACACACTTCTGGGGGGACCTACAACTCTGAGTTACTGGGGTCAATATTGTTATAAGGCTTCAGAAATCAATGGCACCTGTCTATCGAGGACTTTTCATTCGTATATATTAAATTAAATTGGTGCCAAATTTAGATTGATCTAAACAATTCTTTTTACTGGTGCCGAAATGTTGACAAGTCATTCTACCAATGAGATGATTGACATTTCAGACTTGTTTCACCCACTCAGCTTAATATGCATATACCGGTTTATACATATATTTAAAACTCATCCTTTGTGATCTCATCCCTTTTTAGCAGAAATTGAAACTCTACTTTTGTTCTTCACCTTTATCGCCCTATTACACAGTTATGGTATTGCAGAAATGGATCGTACATAGTTTAGTATTATATTTCCATACTATTTCTCTGATGTCATTTTCAACACCTCATTAAATTGTAATAGCCCATAAATCGTTATAATTATGTGTAATATGTAAACGGTATGCATCTGTATCTTGTCACGCATTTGTATTTCTTTAGTTCGATGTTCGTTGTTTCCTGATTTTCTCTAAACTTACATACTCGGATATGAATTTTGTATACACCGGTATATTTAAGTATGAAGTATGTGTATTCAGCTGGCCGTAAAATGTATGGGAGAAAATCTTTGAATCGTATCGTATCGTCATCTAGATAAATTGTTTTTACAGAACAAAATCTGGGTGGATAAAATAAAAAATACTTCCAAAATCTAAAACTAGTTGGAAATTTAATTTATTTCATAATTATTTTATTGTGAATAATACAAGTCACTTCTTTTATAGATCTGCAAATCATAGTTTTACTTATTGGACAGAGAAAATCTAGCCCAATATTTCTTAAATAGGCTCCAGTAGCATAATAATACAATTCCACTATCATACTTATAACGCTTGGTATAAAAGATGTCCGTATACCATCCTTCATAAAAGGACTTACTTGACGAAAAAGCTCCAGCACAGACTCCTTATTCAATCTCAATAATTCTATGAAACGCGCTTTTGGGAATTAAAATAGATCAATCTATAACTGGCCTCCTTAGTTTTATTTTGGCGACATTTTTTTGGAACATGCTCACTGTTATCTCTATTTTTTTGTGAGACAGCTTAATGTCAATTTATGTGACAATATTGGTTTTCTTGGTTTGCCATTTGCTGTTTACATATGTTATATGTACATATGCCCATGGTTAAATTGTTATTTATAGCATTACTTAAGTATAACTCTATATATAACTCTGCATACTGGAGCTTATTACCATCTGAATAGTCATATCTTTTTTGACTGTCTCGATAAAGTGCTCAGCACACAAAACTATAAGTATTCATATCTCTTTTCTCTATCAGCCCTTTACATTATTTTGGTATTTCTAACATTTTTAACTGCAATTCTACATCACATTGTTGCTGGTCTGGTTCATTGGCCAAGCAAATGTAAGCCAGAACAATAACCACAACAACAGCTAAAGAATTTTGTTAATATAAATAAGAAATGCACATTTGAATTGAATTGTGTCTTGATTTTTTCTACGAATTCTCATTCATGGTAAACGTCAATAGAAAAAAAAACAGAAGATAACTAATAATGTACCATTGATACACTTACACAGTCTATCCCTGCTTGCAAAAAAATGATTAAAATTAATGTTAGGTTAGGTTATTGTGACTGTCCTGCCCTATGAGAGGACACACCGAGATTCACTTCCAGTGGTTGTTAAATTTTTGCACAATATTAGGATGGATCGACTTTTATTATGGTATCACTTTTCCGTGCTTTGTCACAGAACTCTTTTAGCAGCTATTCCATGGCAAATTGTGACTCCCGGAAAAATTACCAATTGCTTATCCATAGGTGGGCACTGTTCATATGAAAAAGCTTTTCAATATTAAAGTTCCCTGGATTAAATTATCAGCCGAGATGAACCCACGACCTACAACTCAGAAGGCCAAAATTTATGTATCTTTTTGCCGACAGTTGATTATATAGATAATTTTTATTGTGAAAGAAATATGACTTTTCTTTTATTGCTTTGATATCTCTCAACAACGATTAGTGTTGAAAATTTGATTTATAAAAAAAAAAATTATGAAGCCCTTTGGCCGAGCTTCTCTTCCAGCACTATTGTGCGTTTTAAGTTTTGGGCAGGTTCCGTGCGGCAGAACCCTTGTTACATCACTTTTTCTGAGATTTTCTCACAGAGCTCCTTTCAAGAAGCATTTTTGGCAAATTGCGAATTCTTGCCGGCAGGTAAGTACCGTTCGAAAGAAAAATCTTTTCGATATGAAAATTGTGCTTCAGCGGGGGATTGAACCCACGACTTACAGATCAGAAGGCCAACACACTAACCATGAAGTACTATTATTAATAATATTAGGGTGTGTACAATAAATCTTAGGAGTCGGGGTACAGGTACGAAGCTTTCTCAACGCTTACATCCTGATCCTAATCTAAATGGAGCATACACGTCTCTCAAATATTGAATGGCGACGCTAAGAACAATTCCACCGGTGGAAGATATTACTAATATTGCACTACCCGGCCATGATGAGGTCAAAAAAGTCATTTCAGGGCTGAAGAACGACAACGCTGCAGATGCTGATAACCTGCCGGCCGAGTTGTTCAAGAGACTAATAGTGTAAAGCTTATGTGCCGTGCTAGTTCGACTATATCACCAGAGTATAAGAAACTGCTTAAGCCTTTAAAGTGGATGTTTTGCTTGAAATCCGATCAACAAGATCAATCCGCTGTGAGAGCATTATTTGCTGGACAAGCTGAGAGCATTAGAAATTTCCATCAGGCGCCAGCAAGAATGTAATACCATAGGCTAACGTACTGATCTATATGCGGCCATAATCGATACTCAATTGTGTTGACCAGTTAGTTATGTAAGTAAGTGAGGAGAGAAAGCAAGAGAACTTTAATCGCTAACCATGTAGAAATTTCACCAAATTTGTAACACTGTCGCAGCCATCATAATGGTAATGACAATAGCGGTGGTAATGTAACAAATAACAATGACGATGACATTAAAAAAACACAACAAAAGCAAAATTGAAAATTATATATTTCACAGGTGCATGATGTGAGCCATGAATTTATGCATACATAGTACATACCTATGCCAACATGTTGTTATGCCGTGCGGTCGTTGCTGTTGGCAATGTTGCGAATCTACACCGTTTTCACACTTTTCACATCATTGCCGCCATGTTAGCAATGGCAGCATAGTCTTCATTCTTCATCGTCAAGCAGCAACGTCGTCATCATCAGCTGCTACATACAAACTTACCCATCCGCCAGTTAGAATAGTTCTATTGCTCCCAGACACATACACACACACACACACACAAACAATTTCGCATTTCTATCTCATAGTTTATATCTGTAGATTTATTTACGATTTGTGCTTTTTTGTGAGAATAAATTTTCAAATTAGCTGCGCTTCTTTTACATGCTTCCAAGCTAATGCAACTAGTATATTTGCAGCGTTGAAGTTTTTCGCGCATTCTCGTGATTTTTTTGAGCCACTTTCAGTTCGCATTACCTTCTCGTCTTCTTCTATTTTTGTTATTTATTTCTTTTGAATACAAATGCATATTTGCAGGGCTCTCTTCCTATTGAATTTTCTGTATTGCGTGTGTAAGTATTTGTTTGCTATTTTTTTTTTTTCTATTTGTTCCATCATAAAGCCCAATTCAGTTCCCCCCTTTAAGTACCCTTTCAAGCGTCAAGATCACGTAAGATCTTACAATATTATCATCATCAGCATTTATGTTCTTGTTTTGTTGTTGCTATTAGCCCATCGCCCAACGCGTTGGATTGCCATGTCATCATGCTGATATTCTAACATTAGTATGTATTATACATACACTATTTAGACAAAACGGAAAAAAGATCTTTCAGTTAGCATGGTTGAAAAAAGTTATATTTTTCCAAACACCAGAAACAGTGTACAGGGGTGGGCGCACTATTGAACTATGGGAGCGTGAGGTGTTACTGAAAATATGTGAACCAATGATGTTTGGTACATTAAAAACTCAACCATCCACACAAACTTATGCATTCTAGTTGCAACTGATGAAGTCTCCACAAAAATTTTCAAAATTTCGATGAGATCAGGAGGGCTCAGATCCCAAACCACCTCAAATCTCCCCCTGTGTACGCTGCTGCCAATGTACATATTTAGGTATAGCAAAGTCAAGTCGCTGATCATAGATCAAAATGAGATATTCTTCTCTAAGTTGCGACTTGTATAGGCAAATTGGCAACATTAGCATATTACTGCGATAGCTAGATAAATACTTACATATGTATTTATGTACATACACTAAGTTGGTAAGTACAATAATACATAAACATACATACACAGAGTATACGCTGTTTCGTGTACATAGTAGTTTCAGGAAGTTACAGATGAGATAAATAGTTGTATGTTAAGTTTTTTGGTAAAATTATAATCATCATCAGTAGCAACAGGTATAACAGCACATAACTGTGAGTGTTAGAAGCAAGAACAAAAACACTATCTAAAGCCTTGCTTGTAGTCGCAATAGCAATGGCATCTAAAATATTACCGCAATGAGCCGTTACTGCCAATGGGTTCTAATGATAATAAGTTCATAATTCTAACTTACAAATAAATATTCATTTCAAACTGAGGACTACAAGAAAATGTCTTACCACCTCACATAAGTACCTGTTAAATTGTTGTTAATAATAAATAATAATCTTGTTAGGCCAGATGTTGTAATACATTTTTATTATTTTTATTATTCTCACGGGCTACAACACAGTGACTAGAAACTACCATCGACGCACAAACCGCTAAGCAGAGGAAAAATAACACTCTGCACTTGAGGCTTCAGGACTTAGTCCTGAGTGTCTGTAGTGTGCATAGGTCTATTTACCCAAACAACCCCTTAAAATCACGATGGAGCAACTATACCTGTAAGTTTGCCTGACGGAGTAGCAAGGTTCAAGGTTCACCGAAAGATATGGTTTCCTTGAAATCTTTGATAGGAGTACTTACTACTGGACGGAGATGCAACCGAATACAATGCTAATGATAAATTTGACTGCGACTTTTAAATAGTGCACCTAGTCCTCAATCCGATAAGCCAGAATAGATGATAATCTACATCCCAACAAGAAGATGAAACTCATTGAACTTAGTCTGTGAAATAAAACCCACAAATATGATTGCCTTACTCAATAAAGGTTTGTCACTTGAAACGTCAAAAATGCTGTCCACAAGCAGTGTCGGTTAGAAATCCATCTCAAACCCAACAATGAGGTTCGGACCAGACAGCAAAGAGGGTCGTAAATCCTCAAGAGCATACAAGTCCAAAGTATCACAAAATAATTGAATCCTGAATTAAATATTGGGCATATATGTTAGCGAGTATCGGTTCCGGAGCAGATTGCAAAAGATTGTATTCGTAGAGTTTACGATCGCGTTGGGCCCCTTATTGTCCGAAACGGTCGAAAAGGTGGTCAGCAAAATATTCTATGGCTAAGACAGTCCCTAGCTTATACACACGGTTAAAATAATCAGTGCGAAACATCCAAAAAAATGAGATCCAAAACCATAAAACAGTCAACCGACACAGCAAGAAACAACCTGTGTACTTCTGGCCAACTTAAAAAATCGCTGCGAAGCGCTCTGGAAGCGAAAATGAAAACCTAAAAGATAGAAAGTAAAGTAGCGCTGGTTTGGAGATTAGTGTCCCAAGCACCATCTCCAATTTAATGCTACTCCAAAAGATATCGTGGAAATACAGGTGAAGTGCCCAGTGCCAGGGGTAGAAGAACAATTGTCCTGGCCACGTTATACCCCCCAACGGTGCAGAGGAGTTAAAACTTGAGATTAAGAAATTAGAACTAACACTATCTGAGGTATTAGTTTTCGAATGTTCCACTTTAGTGTGGGTATCTAAAAAAGAGTCAAATCCAATGGATTGTGGGCATCCTGAAGATTTTGTTTTTGAGAAAACCGAAGAGAGACTTGTAGAGGAAGTTTTGTAAGAAGATTGAAACTCTCCTAGACCCTACAAAACTTTGGTCGTCTCCTAATAACGGTCACTAGGTTGGCCACGCTAAAATTTGGAAGACAGGTGGAAGTTTTACGGTAAGTCTTGAAGAAACGAGACAATTAGTACTGAACAACCACTAGGTTGTGTGACTTGTAACTTGTGTGACACACAAAAGCTTTACCGTTAAATAAACTAAATAGGCAATTCCAATTTTAAACATGTTTAGAACTCCAGTTTTTGATAATACACAAGCATGTCTGCTTCGGCAAAGCATAAATATATTAGCACCGATCCTAACTAAAATCTTCTCCACAAATCTGGAACTAGGCTTAGTATCTGAAAAGTCAAAGGTAGTAGTGTGCTTGAGCGTAACGGGGTCTGCCTGCGGCAGACTTAAAGCAATTGCAATTAAAATTTTGCTGGGAATGCTTAGAGTTTCTTAATATCCCTTGGGGGCATATATATGTATATTTCTATTTATAACCATACAAGTATATATTGTATTTGTATAGCGATTCAATTTGAATGATTCCAATACAGCATTTCTTAGCTCAGCTTCTATGTTAATGATGACCAAATCAAGCAATCGTTTATTTATATACTACTACAATAAGGTTCGAAATTGCATATCAAGCATTTGTTTTCCATATTCCAACATATTAACAAAAAACAAAGTGTAACAATTCTCAATGACTAACCAACGATTACAACGGTCGACAACAACAGCTGACCATAACGATTTTCAGTAAACAGCAATTTCATTACAAATCGGTTACAGACGACATTTGAATTCGACTTTGTACGTACACGTTTGCATACACGCACACATTGGTGTAGGTACACGAATATTTGGGGGAAACGTGCTGCGCTCTAATTTCTAATCCAACAATTCCCACACAATACATCATTCCCATATAACATTTGGCAAAACTATATGAAGTTGATTTCAGTGCAAAACAACACCAACAACAATGGCGATACAACATTGACATCGTAGCACGTTCTTAGCGAAATTTGTATACTACAAACTATATGATTACGTGCAAATGTTACAACGTTTATGTTGTTTGTTAACTGACTTCTTCCTCCTGTTCCTTTTATGTTATTTTCATCAAATAGCCAAATAGGAGTAATTGTAAATTTCGAAAAAAAAAAATAAGAACTTGTTTAGTATTTTTACTGGCAACATTAATGTTTGTCTTCAAGTGAATGAAATGCCTATATTGTGACATATCAGTAGGTATTTGTTGTATTGGGTATATCCGGAATACGCACCGCAATTCATTTTCAAGACATTTGATTTTAAAAGTGCACAATCGTTAAAATCGTTTGGTTAAAATATATCAGTATCAGTGACTCAACCAATACTGCTGTATGTGGTGGTTATTTTGTGGACTGTATTTGGGAGGGAGGAGCCATTTGGATTGGGTTTAAAGATTAAAATGCCTGTGATACACCATTTACACTAAATATTTTGCTACAGCTACTATTTATAATTCGGGATCTGGCAACACTAATCTCAATAGCTAAAATCTGGCAACACCATAATTAAATTTGATATTTTTAGCAAAAACGTGCTCACAACGTTTTGATGTACAAGTGCTATTTGTTTAATTTACAGTAAGTTAAGAAAATCAATTTGGCCAAAAAATTGGAAAATTTCAAGAGAAGGTTTTCGTTGGATAATTTTTCACAACTTTCGACGTAGATTATCTCAACATATATCGCTGGTATTGTGAATTCAATCGTGGTCGTAGTTCGGTCGCCGACGAATTCCATGAAGGTCTTTCAAAATCGGTTGTTGTGCCACAAAACATCGATGCAGTGCATGAACTGATAATGCAAGATCGTCATATGATATATCGTGAGGTAGAGGCGTCCTTGCACATTAGTTCAACTTCAATACTTACGATTTTACATGGACAGTTAGTTGTAAAAAAATTTGAAGTCGTTGAATACCCCATAATTTATTATTAACTCAAAAAAACGATCGCATCGATGGGTGTAAGGAAATGTTTAAAGAGTTCGACCGAGGTGCTTCAAAAGACGTATATAAAATTGTGACAGGTGACGAATCATGGATATATGTATATGAACCGGAAACAAAACAGCAATCGGCCGTATAGGTATTCCAAGACGAGCCAAATTCAACAAAAGTTGTTCTGGCCCGCAACACATCGAAGCAAATGGACCCCTGTTTCTTCGGCCGAATGGATCATGTGGCTACTGTTCCACTTAAGCAACATAGGACGGTCAATTCTGAGTAGAACACGACCATTTGTTTGCTGGAAGTCTTCAGAGAAATTCGCAAAACCAACCGCCAAAGACGGATCATTCTCCATTATGACAATGCGAGCTCTCACATATCTCGTCAAATAGATCAATTTTTATGCAGTCAAAACGTCGAATTGATGACTAATCCTCCATACAATCCTGTTTGACTTCTTCTTGTTCCCAATTATCAAAGGTAAACTGCGTGGTCAACGATTTACGAACGCCAAAGAAGCGGTTGAAGCGTTCAAAAACCATGTTTCGGTAGTGTCTTAAGAGGAATGGAAAAACTGCTTTGGCAAATGGTTTGAACGAATGCCAAAGTGCATTCCCAAAATATAAATACTTGATTTCTCACAATATTCAGGGTAGACAAATGGGAACACAGGTTTTCCAAGTGCCGCTGATTGAATCATCTGAAAAATTTACTTTAAACATAACTTCTCTGAATTGGCTCAACTGCCGGATGAGGAAGCCACATCTCGGTCAAACAGCAAGAGGTCTTAAGTGAGCTGTGTGTGCGCCCAAGTATATAGTTGATGTTAAAATTTCAGATACTTCTGCTTGTGAAACTATTCACAATAATTTTTATTAATACGAATGTCTTGCTATTGAGCCGAAGAACATATATGAGGATGTGAGGAGTGACTTGGCAAAATGTGATAAATCCATTTTTTGTGATTTTATTGCAATTTTAAACATTCCAACAATAACCGGATTTTTAATGATTTATATAGTAGAAACGAAATAAAGTGCATTAAAACGAAAAATGTATAAAAATCAAAGAATAAATATTGAATCTAACAATGCAAAGGCAAATGCATTAAACCTGCTCAACGTGATGAGAACTTTCTGAAATCGATTGTGGCTGGTGATGACACATGGTTTTTCCAAAACGAACCAGAAACCAGATGGAAAACCAAAAAAACTCGTTTAATGAAATCAAGAATTAATAGAATGCTTATTTTTTACGATTTCAAAGTAATGATCCATAGAGTTTTTTTTCCAAAGTGACGTTTAATGCGGTTAGTCGTATCCATCATGTTTGTCCTGAATATCAACAACAACATTTTCAAAAATTATTACCCACTTCAATATTAATTTTTAATTAAAGTAATCATATTTGTGCATCAAAGCGCAATTATAAATATATTACAAAAAAATAATTGTTTTAATTTCAATGTATGGCACAAAACATGATGATTCCAAATTTCTAATACTTCTACCTAGTACATATAAATATTTAAAATATATTTAATTACATGCTGTTACAAAGCTAAAATTTTGCATAAAATTCTGTTTAAAAACTTTTTGGATTTGCCAACAAATTGATTTATCACATTTTGCCAAGTCACTACTCATATATTGTATGTATTATTGCAGTTGCACAGCCTTTATTAAGAGCACCTAAGAAAATTGAGGGAGATCGACTTGTGATTTTCATGCAACAAGTGTTTATGGTCCCCTGAATAATACTTATGCACTTATGTAAAGTATTATTACTACATTAAGAAATTAAAACATGAATAATGATATTGTAAATAATAGATAAAAATGTAACAACAAGAATGCTATTTTTATATTTATGCTGGAGAATAAACTTTATTTCTCGCAAACAAATTATTTATCATGTACGTATTAATGAGGTACCAGTGGAGGGAAGCATATTAGCAGACATATTTATGTATTACATACTATGTAGTACATTGGGGTGCAACATCAAAAAAGGTACTGCAGTTACAGTCTAACACTGAAGCTAGTTTTGAGCCGGTTCTGAGTTGACAAACAATTTTTCTCTACAAATATCAATATGTTTCCAAAAGCTGACCAGCTGGTGAATGACATAAAATAAAGCAAGATTAATTTTTGGACTGGCAATTGCGATACCATTATTATTTTGAATGGATCGTGAAGCACCCAAATGTACATACTTTTACATATATGAATGTGCACGAAATCATTGAAGCATTTATTGAAATATAGTTTGTATGTATAAATATTTACGGTATATGCACAACAATAACAACAAAACCAACAATGTAAATAGCGCTAATATAAATGCAAAAAAAAAAAATCATAGAAGCAGAAGATAGAACACGAACATAATAGCAGTAGTATGTATGTATTAACTATAAGCGTCTACCTTCTCTGCCTAACTATAGTTACTGTGTCTACTATAAGATATAGGGTAACTAAAGAAAAATGCGCAATTCGACAGCAAAAAAATGTATCTCTTCTGCATCTTCTACCTGTTCTCCATCATCTATTCATTGTACTTGCATTTACACTTGTACTTGCAACAGGCTACATGAAGATTTTTTTGTAACTCATGCATAAGGTTTCGAAGACGTATGCTAGCGGCAGCAACAGTGGTACAGGGTATTTCAACTAGAGGTGTCATTTTAAATTTTCCCAATTTTTTTTCAGGTGTCAACATACGACTGATGACATTTGGCAAAGAAGAACTAGAGATTTTCAGATGTAGATCGATCAACGCTCGCACACAATGTATTGAAATATTGAAAATTCACTACAAAAACGGTGAAAATATCGCGAACACGATGCATAAAGTTTGTACTGTTTTTTGGCCATTATTAAGCGCCTTCTCGCACAGCTATAGTGAAATTAAGCGGATAATTCGAACGTCTCGGATAAGTTAGTGTTGTAAAGACTCCAACTCGTACTCATTCGGCTAGGTTTGGCTAAGATTGGCTGAAAACTCAGATTTGTCCATTTCGAGACGATCACAGGAATTGGGCCCATCGAAATCCACTTTTCTCCGTAGTTCCGATAAAGATCTTGATCTACATGTATATAACGTACAGTTGATACAAGAGTTGAAGCCTTTAGACCATGGAAAACGCCATGGAAAACGAAATAAAAATCATGCTGAAAATGCATGAATAAGATCATGATTTCTCAAACAAAATTATTCTGAGTGATGAGACTCATTTCCATCTGTCTGAGATTCACGTCCGCGTTCACGCAAAACTGTCGCATCTAGGGCTTCAAAAACCCAAGATAAACAGTGACATTTTGGTGCAGTTTTTGGAGTAGCGGTGTCATTGGGCCACCTTTTTTAGAGAATGATGCTGGTGCGACCATTTCAGTGAATGGATTGCGTTACCGAACGATGTGGACTGACTTTCTTTTGCCTAAAATTTATGCTATGGTGCCACATGCCATACACCTGTGGAAACAATGGCTCTATTGCGTAAACGAGTTTTATGGACGTGTGATTTTTCGAAATGGAGACTTTAAGTTGCCGCCGAGATTGTGAGACTTAACACCATTCGACTTTTTTCTTTGGAGCTACGTTAAAGATAAAGTTTACGCCAATGCTCCAGCAAATATTGAAGCACTCAAAGGCAATATTAGAGCTGTTATTCACCAGATACAGCCGCAACTATACGAAAATGTGATGAAAATTTTCATTACACAAAAATATTGCGTCTCTCGTTGAATGACGCTGTACAAAATACCTTTGTAAATTCCTATATGGCGGTAAACAAATCTACGTCATCACCATCCTCATAAACGTATGCGAAAATCTATTTTATTGGGGTTTAAGGCATCAACATTAAGTCAAAATGAAATGTAAGTATGATATTTTTCATGGGGTCACAATGAAGTGTATTGTTTTCCAAAAACACACAAATCATATCAATTTTTCTAAATTGAATTATTCCCAAAACCCTATTCTAACCTCATCAATATACTGTATATATGAACAGTGCTATTATTAATATTTACAATATAATATGTACAAAAAGATAAATAAGAAAAAGGGCGAGCTTTATATGGGAGAATCTTAAAGGGTTAATCGTGTTTAGAATTGCTTGAAGCCTAAAAATATACGTTGTTGTTATTATTGTTGTTGTACGTGTACACTCAAGAAGAAGTTAATTATCTTTGATTTTTGTTTTCTTCTACTTTGTTACTTCAAACTCAAAGAAAGCGCAAAGAAGTAAAAGAAAACAGAATCAAGACACATACAAAAAGACATAAGCCCAAAGTCAGTCGTCTTCTTTATAAAAAGCAAAGTTCGTTGAACTTTTAATTGTGTGAATATATGTGTATTTGCGGCTGTTAGTGTGAAAGGTGATTTTTCAAGGTTGATAATGACAATATGCATATACGTATCAATGATGATAATGATGCTGATGATGACGGCAATGATAGTGCTAAAGAAGATGACAACATTTTGGTTTTAACATAAATTTTGCACAATTTTTTGTACATTTGACTCTATATGTACCCGCTTTAGAGATAATGTTGAATAGAAGGGAATTTATTGTATATTATGTGTTCTTATTTTACATGTAGGTTAATAAAAATATCTACCATTATTCATATTCATATTATCCTATTCAAAAAATAAAGTCCGCAATAAAGTAGATTTGCTATTTTTACATATATAATTTTTATTAATTTTTTTTTTTTAGAAAAAACGAAACTAATGAGCGAAAGTAATAAGAAAAAAACTTGTTTTCTGAAGAATTTCTAGTGGTAAGAGCAAAAGAAATATAACATTAACGGGGTTTAAGCAACTTTAAGACTTGTGCTCTTCCTTTATGATTTTGTTTTATAATTGGTATTTGAAAGACAATCATATCTCATTTAAATGCTTACAGTTATAAGTACATATAACTTTATATCTATATGCTCCTAAGCAAACTTGATTTATATTCATTTTTATTTTTTATTTATTTTCCAAAGAATAAATCTATTTTTGATATTAAATTTGTCTCAACCTGAATTCGAACTAACTATCCACGGCTTATGCACAGGAAGCAAACTAAAGTCTGGCATCTTTTATGTTCAAAATGCTTGCAAAAAGCTGTGGACAACCATCTACAATGCTGTATTTTACAGCAGGTGCCGCTTCACCCCAATAAACATGCCTACAGACCGGAGAGATTTAGTCACTACAAGACGACTGCTTGCCATGACAGAGGGAGCCTTTGATAACAATTCACACGAAATGGTAGAGAGGTCTTTAAACAGAAGTGGAGTGTACTACGTGGCATCCAAATGGATCGCAGAAATCTTACACATCAGGTCAGTAGGAATATCTGCTGGAGACAATACAATAACTTTCACCACCACTATAGGGATGCGTTTTATCGACTCTTATGTGGACTCCGGTCGTCCAGAATCTAGCGTACATATGCTTAACTAGGGCAATGAGAGCATATACAATAGCAGTACTAGAAGATATCTTGAATCTAACCCCAATACTCATGGTATCATCACGGAAAATAACAGAAGCAACTCAGTAAAGATAGCGAGAGATAAAGCGTTCATTGGCTAAATGGCTGCTGGACCTAGGGAATCCTTGCAAAAGCTCTCTATTTGATTTTTTACAGATCAAGACAAGTAAAAAGATTCAATGCGAGACACGATTTGCAGTAAAATTAAAATCTAAATAATAATGGAGGAACTTTCTTCTTCTTCTTATGTGGCCACAACAACCGAATATCGATTTAGGCCGAAAATAACATGCTTCGCCAGCCTTCTCTGTTCTTCGCTAGCTGGCGCCAGTTAGAAATTCCAAGCGCCGTCAGGTTCTCCAGTACTTGGTCTTTCCACCGGAGGTTTGGTCTTCCTCTTCTGCTCCGTCCTCCAGCGGGTTCCGAATATAACACCTTCTTAGCTGGAGCGTGTTCTTCCATTCGCTCGACATGACCTAGCCAGCGCAGCCGCTGGATTTTGATGCGCTTTGCTATGTCAATACCGGCATACAGCTCGTACAGCTCATGGTTGTACCTTATTCGGTACTCGCCACCAACGCAAATAGGTCCAAAGATCCTGCGTAGGACTTTTCTCTCGAAAACTCCAAGCATTCGCTCATCGGAGGTGGAAATTGTCAGGATTCAGCGCCATATGTTAGGACAGGCATGATGAGAGACTTGTAGAGTGTAGTTTTCGTTCTTCGAGAGAGGGCTCGACTTCTCAATTGCTCACTCAGCCCAAAGTAACACCTGTTAGCAAGAGTTATCCTACGCATGATCTCCAAGCTGACGTCATTACTGCTGTTAATGCTGGTTCCAAGATAGACAAAGTCCCTTACTACTTCAAAAGCGTAGTTGTCAACAGTGACGTGCTGTCCAAGACGCCGGGACTCTTTGTTTGTTGACACTAGATACTTCGTCTTGCCCTCGTTCACCGTGAGACCCATCCGACGCGACTCTCTTTCCAACTCTGAGAATGCTGCACTGACTGCTCGCGTGTTCATGCCGATTATGTCAATATCGTCGGCATACGCTAACAGCATGACACTTTTGTTGAAGATAGTGCCATTATGTCGTAGATCAGCAGCTCGTATTATTTTCTCCATAATAAGATTGAAGAAGTCGCACGATAACGAATCACCTTGTCGGAAACCCTGTTCGGTATTAAAGGGTGCGGAGAGGTCCTTCCCAATTTTCACTGCACAACGGGAGTTATGCAGTGTCATTCTACAAAGTCGAATGAGCTTTGCAGGAATACCGAACTCAGACATTGTTGCGTAGAGGTAATCCCTTACCGGACTGTCGAAAGCGGCTTTATAATCAACAAATAGGTGGTGTGTGTCGATCTGTTTTTCTTGGATCTTTTCCAGGATTTGGCGCAGTGTGAAAATCTGGTCGATGGTGGATTTACCAGGTCTGAAGCCACACTGATACGGTCCAATCAGGTTGCTGAGCATAGGCTTCAACCTTTCACACAGTACGCTCGATAGAACCTTGTATGCGATGCTCAGGAGACTTATTCCACGGTAGTTGGCGCAAATTGTGGGGTCTCCTTTTTTATGTACAGGACAGAGAACACTGAGCCTCCAATCATCAGGCATGCTTTCATCCAACCTCATCATGTGTTCCTTAAAGTTCCATGGAGGAACTTTAAGGAACACATAATCATGTAGTACACTGATGGGTCTAAGTGGAGATTCTTGCATTAAAAGATGCGCGCAGTTTCATCTATAAAAAATCACAAAAGACAGAAAATATCCTTTCTAGCGAAGTTTCCCTTCGAGCACTCAGCTCATATGAGGTCGATGACACTATGCTTGTATGGGACTGTCTACACAAACTAAATAAGCTAGGGATGAACAACAAAATATGTCTCTGCTGGGTCCCTGAAAACATAAGAATTCAGGTGACGAACTTTCTAGAGAAGGAGCATCCACGACAATGATAGGGCCTGAAACTTATTGTGGTATAGGAATAGAATTAAAGCAAGGAGTGTTAAAACAGAAGACATACGAAAAAGACCGGCATTCTATGTAAGCCATTCCAGGCTAAGACAATCTGAACTGCCGTTCGGCAACTATAACTGCAAATTATTTAAATTTTGCATTGCTTTGTCTAAGAACAAACTAAGAATAATAACCGGTTTTTTCACCGGTCACTATAGTCTCAAAGTTTATTTTAGTTTTATACGAATAGTAGCAAGTTCGATGTGTAGATTTTACGATGAGGAAACCAAGTCGCCAAAGCACTTATTAGAAAGCCGTGCAACATTGATTCAAACTGAACGTGCTAAATTTTCTAGATATTAGAAGTTAGAAGCAGTGTCTCAAAGCTGAGCACCATATTTCCAAATTGGTTTGAAGGTGAATTTGAAATTTAGCATTTTATTATTAAGTGACAAATTTGATGTGTTTTCAATTACTCAATGAAGTGGGGCTGCTTTCAATATAGCATGCGATTGCTTAGTTTCAATGGGCTCTCTCCAGGTGAGTCTTCTATCAGCATGAAAGCATAGATATTGTAAGGCACTTCGATCTCTTGTGGTGGATTTTGACATTTAATTTGCAGTTGAGGGAATGTTTTTCGATTCAAAGCGAAAATCATTGGGAAGAATTTAAATTCGTAAGATATTCGAATCCCATAATTTTCGAAATAAATTTGTTATTGAATTTTTTTCACAAAATCATTACGGAGTGGAAAATTGGATACTGTACGACCATTCCAAACATAAAAGGGTATGTGCGAATATTCATGCTAAGAAAATATTACTGTGTGTCTGGCTGTGGGTCTTATGAGCTTCTGAAACCTGGTCAAACTATTACAGCTGAACGTTATCAGCAACAAATTATCAAATTAAGTAATGCTGTAGAGGAAAAAAGACCACCTACTGGCCAACGAAGTCGAAAAGTGATATTGCTGATTGCTGCATGACAACGCTCATCCACATACAGGTAAACCAACCCAGAACCTCATCTTCGGCGTTTTCTCCCGACTTGATTCCATTCAACTACTATTTATTTAGATCAATGCAGTCTCATTTAGCTGATCAGCGGTTCTCAAAGTTAAGACATAAGAAAATGGCTCTATTTTGCTTCGAAACCATCAAGTTTCTATCGCGAGGGCATTCAGCATCTACCCGATAAGTGGCAAACAATCATAGATAATAATGGTGAATATTTTGATTATTAAAATTTATAAGAATGTTTTCAAAAAATATAAAATTTACCAAAAAAAAAACACTCAATGAACCAATTTGTACATTTTTTTTTTGTTTTTAATATGTTTACTCAATAAAATTAGGGCATTTAAAAACATTAAAGTGGTCCGAAATAACATAAAATTAAAATATGATAATTTTCTCCAAATGGTCGATGAATGCTTTTGCTTCAAACGCTGCACGAATGTGATTCGCTGGTATTTTCTTTTATTTTCGGGAAAGAGCTGTCTTGAGCTTATCAAAACTTATGTCCCTTGACCTTGCCTCTAACATTCTGCAAATATAGTATATTAAATGATTGTCATCTGCTGATTTTGGAGGCAATTGTGGTGTCGAAATGAAGCCAGAAAGTTAGTTCTGCATCCAATATTGATTTAACCTTGCTTTCTGCGATGGTGCTGAGTCCTATTAAAATGTTTCTGTAGTCAAGGATTCAAGGCTGCTTCAAAATCGTTTGAACGATAAATTTGTAAATTCTTTCACACCACAATCGAAAAATACCAGTGGATAGCTGTCATCTGCAATAACAACAGCACATGCCATTGCAGATGCTGGCGCATGATTATGGTCGGTAGAACGATTATCTAAATTTTCATACGAACGCTCACTGAAGCGGACACGTTCGCTTACACGATTAAATTTTTGTCCGATTACGAAACTTTTATCATCAGAATATACAATATTTGGCAAAGTCCACGTTCGTGCAAGTCGACTAACAGCTGCTTTGCTCTTTCGAAGCCAACTTTTTTTGAGCCGGTGTAATTTCTTGCCCATTTTAATTTTTCAATATGTGTTGCATGTGCTCAAACGGTCATATCTTTTGCAATCTTATTCCCAATTCAAGGTAGATTCCGTTGAATTCTGGCCTTTACTTGACGAATCATTTCTAGCGATGTTTCTGCTCTTTTTCGATCACTTCTTTGTGTCGAACAAAGCTATGGTGTGAGAGACAAACGATTTATTCACTCTGAGATCATCTAACTGACGAATATTTGGGCATTCTGCTTTTCCATTCAAATAACTATAATAATAAGAAAAGAAAAAAAAAAGGAAACATTTGTCAATGTCTTGGTGTTAAGATGATATAAACTTTTAAGAATTTGTATTGTATATAAAGTGACTATTTTACTATAATAAAAACGGTAACCATTTCTTGCTTCTAATATTGGTATCTAAGTGAATATTCGTGCTTGCTAAGAAACAGCTTGCCACAATATACAATATTCACAGACAGCGCATGGCATAGACCACATATATAACATATATATGTAGATATTACACGTAAAGACAAATTGTGTCTCTGAATTCCTTTTGATAAATTGTTTTCCCTCCGAATCATATAACCCTCCCAAATTTGATGTATGTACATATATAAATTATATATAATACTATACATTAAAAGCACGTAGCTAATACATACCAGTATTTGTTTGTATTTGTTAATTTTTTTTTTTTTTTTTGATTTTTTGCTTTTGCTTACGCTACACAAAAAGTCGTTGATGTCGTTATCGTCTAACTGCATAAAATTCACACCTGTGACACTGTGTCATTAAAAACCAGTAAAAGAAAAATGCTAAGAAAAACCAAAAGCTAGCAAAATCCATATGGATTAAATTCAAACAGAATGTTTAGAAATTTTTTATTTTAATTCTTCTATGCTATTTCTTTACTTTTATCTCTGGCTTTGCAAAATTTTGCAGCACAAATAACATTTAAATTGCATGACACATAAAAAATACAAGCAAAAAGAGACACTTTTGCATACTTACGTGTATATCGGATACATACATATATACGAGTAAGAATATTCATACGTGCCATGAATACAACATTTGATTTTTACATATTAACAATCTTTTATTCACACTTACTTATTCGCACTTGCTGATTACTTACTTCTGAAGCTTCTTATTGGATTTTATTGTCATTTTATATACTCACACTATATCGTACTTAATAGTGTTGTTAAATTTATTGTAGTTGTTGTTTTTAGTTTAAAAAAAAAAACTCTCAAACATTGCACTAAAGCAAATAAAGCTAAAGCCGAATCATTAAATTTGGCTAATTCCAATGGATAGATGTACATTAAGGTGGATCGATCCACATACAAAAACAAAGTTCTAAAATTTCACGCTTGCTTTGAAAGGTATGTTGAAAGGTTCTCGGGACAAAAAAAAATTTTTCTTAACCCTTTTAGTACCGTCAAAATGTTTTTTTTTATATCTCAGTTCTTAAGTGTCCGATTTTTAGGGAGGGGGCTATAAATAAATTTGACTTTGAAATGTAACCTTTGTATTATAAAATTAAAGCCCTTTTAAAAAACACAAAACTTTCTATTTTGAACTGTGAAGCTAGCTCTAAAACTCTAAAAGGAGTAATAAAGAAATGAAATGTTCATTAAGGGTTAATATCTATCCGTATATGTAAATATTTCGAAAACAGTTTTTATAGCAAGCTCTAATGTAAGGATCAAAAATTGAAATTTATTTTCTACTAAAACCTCTAAGAGATTTGAGATTGAAACAAAATAGTAATATAATGTACTCTATAATCCCTATAATTCACTTTAATTTTATTCAAAACCGTTTATATGATAGATTAATATTCTTTTATTAATATTCTGTTCTTCTGACATTACCACTAGGATTTTCACTCGCGACAACAGTATATAACTATTATGCTTGTACGTTATTAAAACGGCAACAATCACATTTGCTTGTTGCAATATTATTTAATTTAACAACTGCAGCTACTTAAAAAAATACTATATTCGCACACACTTACACCAATAACAGTTACATGAAATCAATTAAGTGTGCATAAATAATATTTTGCATTTTAACTACGTACACTTGTCCATTATATTACGATGTGTGAATACATCACATATTAATGTTTTATGCTGTTTATAACTCGACACCATAGATGCCACTAAGAGATCACGGGAATTGTAAATTAAATAAATCCCGTGAATTCTTCCAGTGCCATTAACTGTGCCGAGATGAGCTCAAATAAGAGATTTTTTTTATCATTTTGTTACCAAATCGATTACACAAACACTTTTATTGTGACGCAATCAATTTTTATGCTGAAGAAGATATTTTTTCAATATTTTATTTATTAATTAAAGCAATATATATGTTTTTGTATAATACACATTTCGAATTACCTTTGGTATAAGATAACTCTTATTTTACACCTAACCGATATGATAATTGTAGTGTAGCCGATGGTGTATGCCATATTTTGATCTGAAAACAAAAATTAACAACAACAACAAAAAATGTAAATTATTTCACTGGACTTTAATTTTAATTTATTTATATATGCGTTATTCCTATGTGGCAACAGATAATGCAAATATAGCAACTTAATCAGTTTCAACTTCTTGAGGAAGTAGATAATTTCATGTGATTTTTTTTTTTTTTTGTTGTATTTTCCCTTGAATTGAATATTATGTATATACGATTTGCGTGGGAATTTTCTTCGTTTCTTTTCCCCCCATCATTCATTCATTCTGCTGTCTGTCTATTCGTCTGTCTGTTTTGTATACAACTTCTTCATTTCACACAATTTGTATTCGATTCATTTGCCGCCACAGTGAGAAATTCTTATTTTATTTCCGTACAAAAGCAATGAGATTTTGCATGTTTTGCGGTTATTTGTTATTCGCTTATGGCATTGTTTTTTTCTTTTTTTTTTTTTGGTGCTTCTGTCTTTTCTGGTGCTACTATTGCATATGCTGTTATGCGATTTTTTTTTTTATCATTTTTCACATCCATGCCTATAAATACATGTGTAAAAACAATAGCACCGCACAAGTCTGTCCATTCCGATACAATTTACGCAATAAATCCCAGATGGGAAGTGGTAAAGTAACTGTTGTGATTACATGTAAATAATCATACATGCATATGTATTCGTATACAAAAAATTATATGGGAAAAATCATATCGAATTCAAACATAATTAATTAAGAGAAGTTTGGATGAAAATGCAGACTGTTTACCTTACAAATATATTGCAATTGATTTGGTAACGACACTACTGACACATTCGATTGATACTGATATTCAAAAGATATCAACAACCAAACCTAATTATTCGGTTTTCGAGAACACGACAAAGAATTTGAAAATTAACAGATATTTCGAATACTTGTATACGCTATATGTATATTCAAACACCTCACAAGCAGGTTAATGCCGGAAAAAAGTAAACACCAAGAGGCAAATGATTTTTTGTGCAGCCTCCGAGCAGCCCAACTAGCACAGTTCTTGGCTCTTAATAAATATCGTAACTGCTATGGGGTCAATTCTAACTGAGTGAGTGGCACTAAGAAGCCCCGAAGGACTAGTTGGCCGAGCTTCTCTTCCATTAATGTTGTGCGTGTTAAATTCTGGACAGTATTAGAAGGGACCTACTTATTTTAGCCGGTTCTGAACGGCAGAACCCTTGCGACATCACTTTTTCTGAGCTTTGTCACAGAGTTCTCTTAGAAGCTTTTTCATGGCAAGTTGTTACTGTCGGAAGAATTGCCAATTGCGACAGGTGGGTACCGTTCGAAAGAAAAATCTTTTCGATATAAAATTTGTTATGCTTCAGCCGGGGATTGAATCCACGACCTACAGATCAGAAGGCCAACATACTAACCACTTAGCCACGGCACCCACCTACCTAATAATTAAGACTGCGTCTTACCACTGCTGGGCAATTGCAAAGAATTTGATCTACTGTTTAGTTACTGAAGTTATACTATTGTTCCTCCAAGCGATGATCACATCGAGGTACTTGAAGAAGACTAGTTTAGTGTACATCCTGTGGAAGACCGTGGAGCACGGTGAACTCAAGACGAACTATTTTAGAATCTTAATGTTCCCCGATAAGTTACTTTCTTTTAAATGGAGTTGATCGGATAAGCAGCGCAGGCTGCTGTCATCTTATAAATAGACAGACTAGACACCCCTGTAGACACCTTCTTCCTTAACTCTAAATGCGAATCACTTTGTCAGATAGGCTAAGTTGGGCTTATCCTTGCCACCAAAAACGATCTTGTTTCCAGCGATATCCCCTTAGCTAATAAGTCCTTCAAACCTTTTGGAACCGATGTCAAATTTGATGAGATATTATTTTTCTGATCGGGCACAAGGAGGTTTCTCTTCTGCTCCGAGGCATAGATAGCATACCAGCTCACACTTGGTTATGTTTGATATCCATTCCCTTCTGCAAGTCGGATACTTTATCCAGCATGCCAGATACTTTATCCAGCAAGTCGCAGTCCATTTTATCACGTAACATCGTGCTACAAGACAACGCTCAGTTCTATTTTCATAGGAATAAATGCTGAGCATCTGGTCCATTTCATCTACATCAACTTTGTGCTTGTTAAAATAACAATACAGATTTTTTAGGCAAATGAAATCATCTAAATATTATTTTTAAGAAAATAAACGAATAAATCTTAATAAAGAAAATGTTATGGCAGAGCGTATAATTCCAAGTATACATATTAACAACAACTGCTATTAGCTTCCAACGGCTGTTAATAGCTAAATTCTGTTAAGCTTTAAAAATCGTGACCATTTTCCGTTAAAAATATATAAAGGAGTGCGCTAACAGATGCTGCGCCGACAAAGAGCTGCGTTCTTGTTTACTGAAAAGCACCAACTCTTCACTGTTGACACTCACTTTTTAGCAGTTTTTTGGAAAGTATCATTTGCAAAGAATACAAACGCTCTAAACAACATAACAATAAACTAAAAAACAAAGTCATCCAGATAACTGAATTTATAACTGTTTTAATTTTTGAAAATCTAATTGACTACATGTGTTTATAAAATATGTCAATTCAAATTAATCCAAATTTTGATTTCCTTCATTTGTTTGTTCTACTTATTTATTCCGAAATTTTTTCTTTTACATATTTAGCTTATGTGCAAATACGGTATTGATAAAAGTCAAAATATGTAGATCACGTTTTTTTTTTGGTTTCATGCATCTTTTCATTTGCCCATTTATTTGTTCATTTTATATGACGCGATCATGTATACGCATTTTTAATGGCTCTGGTAATTATGGATGCACAGCAGGCGCTAACGCAATACTTTATACAATGAATCACGAAGAAGGCAAAGAAAATGCTAAGAAATAAAAGTAATAGCCATCATGATTTTTTGTTTATAAAATTTTAAATTAAATTACAATTTTACAAAAGTCATGCTGCATATTGTATACATACTCGGTATGTTCAAACGTACATCTATCTAGATGAGAGGAAATAAATAACGAATAATTATAATTCCTTATTTTATTCAAATTTCCAGCTATATTATTATAGCATTCCATCAAGAAAAAAACAAGAAACGGTTGTATTAAAAACTTTAATGTATGTATGTTTTACAAATTGTTTTCCATCAAATTATACATGGCTTTTACATGATACTCGCTCGCCAGCTAGCCTAATTTTCCTAACGAGTTTTTCATAGTTTTTTTTTTTTCTCTTCTATTTATATATACAATGTTTGCAGTAATTGAAAATAAATTGCCATTTTGTCAACGAGCAAACATAAAATAAAATTGGCAAAATTTTCTCTAAATCTCACCATTGCAGACAGCAATAGCCCACCAAAAGAATGGATCAAGCAACATCGCCACCATCGCCATCAATATCGGTTGACAGTGTTCAACCATTACCACCAACAACAACAACAACAAAAATTACCATGGCATGAATGTGGTGGACGACAGTTACTGCGGCCACAAAACGTCATGCTCCATTTTAGTTGACACCAAAACGAAGTGAGAGGAGTACAAAATGCCAAACATTCGTTACAGATGGACAACAAAATGTAACCATAAATGGTTTAACTATTGTATATAATGTAGGAATATACGATCGAACTTGATTGGTGACTTGTGCTTAAGTATTTGTACAATTACGACTAGTTACCAACAATGAAAAATACCAATACGAATTCAAGGCATAATAAACATAAGTATTTGAGAATCCCTACGTACATATACATCAATCAAAATGCAAATTTCACTCAACACGATCACAGATCAATGTCCATCGAATGTATAGTTACATGTATACATGTCGAATATATACATGTATATATACAAGTCGTATATGCTCAATAATGTGAAATGTTGCAAATGAACTTCTAAAGCAACATATACGCACTAATGATACGTACACTTTGTATGTACCTATAATACGTTAGAATATATAAAAATTATTATGAAATTGTCTACTTTGACTACTTTAGGGTCTATAAAATTCAGAATTTTGTTGAAAACAATGAAGATAAGAAATTATCATAGTAACGAATAGTATCGAGGAAACTTAATGACTTTTGTAAGACCGTGTCTCAGGAGAAAAAGTTCAACTTTACTATCATTTTCTTAATTATTGGCCACTTAGAACAAAAATTCCAGAGCGTGTTAAATTTTGGACATTATTAGAAGGTACCTACTTATATGAGCCAGTTCCGTACGAATAAAAAGTATTCTTAAGAAAATCTCAAGTTCAAGACAATCATCATCATCATCATAGTGATCATGATCATTGTCAAACACTTGTTACTAAATATGGATAACAATGGTGCTGTGGCGCACGCTGTCATACATCCTTCAATTGGAACTGTAATTTTAACCATAAATGGTGTTAAAACAATGGCGCCACATCCTATGGTCTGTCTGTCAATAGATACCTACTTACTTACATATTTATATACACACACACATTGCAAACATTCAACCAAAGTGGACATTTTTATTTCAATTCCAATGTAATATTAATTACAAATATATAAAAGTAATGGAAAAAATCAAGTAAAAGAAAATACAAAATAATAAAAAAAAATTCTAACAAGCATTCTTTATTTACTTCCTCATCTATCTGTAAGCGATCATAAATATGTATGTATGGTATATGTGCGTATAATAAACTCTCCAACTTTCATTGACAAATCTGTGTGTATTACCAATTTAGTATGCTTACAATGTTTTAACAACAAAACGGTTTTCCACACCATGCTACACATCTCATCATCTTGTTTATATTTATGATATTTATCGTAAGTGATCGTCTAGAACACTTTAATGATCATGCCATGATCAAGTAATAATAAATTCTTGCATATATGGTGAGTCCATTGATAGTCGTAGCAATAATGATTGGAAAAGAACCAATTGTAAGTTTTTTTTTTGTCCACTCACATTGAATCATTAATGACAATCATAACTTTAATAGCTAATGATTATTATGTGTTGGTTTATGATACTTTGGTTGACAAATTTTAATTTTCATAACCAATATTTGATCATAATATTTAATGTCATTGATTTTCACACCAACAAAATAAACAAATCTAAAAAATAATAAAAGAATTTCTCACATTAGATCGTCAATTGAAATGATGTAATTTACAAACAAACATTTATAGTAATTTAAAATGATCTCAATGATTATCAACATTATCGGTTGATCATCATTTTCACTATATCATCTTCGTCATCTTGTAACTATAATTTTTTTTCACGAGCAATAAAATGTAACAGTATGAAATGATTTATATGCCATCAAATTGTCATTGTTCATGGAAACACAAAGAATTTTGACAAAGAATTCACTCCATACACATCATAAAAGTTGCATGTGTTTATTAAGTATTTATTTATACATGTGAGTGTGTGCAATATATATGCATATTAAGGTGCGGTTAAAGTTACCTTTGTATGAGTTAATAAACGTTATATAATTTCAAAAAAGTTAAATTTTATTCCACCTTAATGTATCTCTAACTCTACAACACACCAACCACTTTTTGTTTTGGCCGCACAATGGAAATTGTTGTACAATACCTTACATCTGTTTGATAATTTTTCTCTTCTTAGCTTGACTGCCAATTCGATCAATTCTTCAGGTGTTGATGTGCCACTGGCATGTGCTGCTGCTACTTCTATAGCTATTGCTGCGGCTGGCTGGCGCGATCACTAACGGTTGATGTGCCGGCACAAACACACACAGCTGTGTAAACGTGCCTGAAATTTAGTACGATGCGATTGTATTATTAACTATTATGATTATTTTGCTGTTCTTTTTTTTTTTCTCTTTTTGCAAAGCTATCTACCAAATCAAGTCAATGTTTAATGTCGCCACAACAGACTTGATACATCCTCACTTGGTATTTCAATCACGCATCAATCGGGCACGTTTTATGATCACCATTGTATGTGTGTGTGTGTGTGAGAAATTTTATTGAATACAATCGCACATATGGAATGGCGATATAATACATATAAAGAAATCCACACAAGTAAGTGTTTGAATGTACGTTCATTGAGCACGAGTCTACCAAACAATTGCAAAAGTTGAAACATTTGTTGGCTACCTATATGAGAATGATCAATACATATTTACTGGTAAGTCTATACATATTACATATGTACGAATTTGCAAAATCTCAGAATCTCAGTTCGACTGCTAGTATTATTTTTATTGTGTCAATTTAAAACTGAAACCACTGAAAACAATGTTGCTAGGTAGGTATGTATATGAGAATAATTGTTAAAGCAACATGCACATATGTTTCTACATATTATAGTGCGTATCTTACTTACGCACGATCACTACGCGATCGTATATGTTATGCTTTTATTTATTTATGCATGTTTGATTGTGATTTTCATTGATAATTGTATATTGTATTGATTGTTATTGCATGCTGCTTTTGATGATGATGATAATGATGTGATGTATGCGAACGTGAGTTGCATATTTGTTGCTAACATATGAGTTTGTATACATGTATGTATATACACAATGTATATTGTATGATATAGATGTGAACGCATAAATTATAGTAAAATTGATGAATTTCAATTGATTTGAATGGAAATATTATTGAATATAGGTCAATCGGTGTTTTACTAAAATTATATTACAAATTATATTTCGCTGCTATTACGTTGAATAATATTTCTATTAATTGTCGATACAATCCTAAGCTGATGAAATGAAGCCACACAAAATGTGTCTTTTTTTCAGTGTAATGATCTAGACTCAACACAATGCAGTGCAACTCACCGCTTACACTTTTCACAATCCACTCCTAACTGCTAATTTGCTTATCATCAAACTGAATCTAATAGTCTTTATTTCGAAATATCAAAATACATAAGTATTCATTAAAGAAGATTAAATATTTTTAAGAAATAAACAAGTTCAATTGCAAAAAATCGATTTACATTTGTACAGAAAATGCATCAAAACTTGTAACGTAAGCAATATTGTCAACATTATGTTGCATTGGTATATTTGGAAACATTATAACTTGATTCAATGTTTATAATGCAATGTAATTGGATTAGTTAATTTTGTATAATTTCATGCAACAATAGAAAAAAACATGGGTCACAGCGATGGTACAATAAATGTTTACAAATATTGTTGGAAAATTACCAAAATTGCCTTAACAACACAAAAACTAGCACTCTCTCAACATTTGTTTGACAGAAACGTGAGAGACAACATGCTTTCATTTTTTGTTTTTTGATTTCTGTAAACTCATTTGAATTTTTCCATTCGATTGTAATTATTGTGATATTGCGAAGCATGCAGTTTCATTGTGTACCCTAACAGAATTGTATATTCAAAATTGACCCCATAATTATACTGTCGTAATCATCAGTGCTATTGTTACGATCACCGCCAACTTCAAATATTAGAATGAAATGCAAATAAAGTTTAATGGAGAAATCATGATGTGATATTAGATGGCTCGTTTGTTTTACTGAATTGCAATTGAAAATAGACGAAGAAAATTAAAAGACCGGCGTTGGTAGACCAATTTATACCCTTCGCACATATCGATATACATACATATATTAACGAAACAAATTTTAGGGTATCATCTTGTACATTTAATATCTAACTAATTAATTCTGTGAGTAAAAACATGAGGGTTGCATGTGTATAATAGTGATCGCTTTTTTAGGGGTTTAATTTGCAATTTTAAAAATATTTAACTACTCCTCTCTACAATTTTAATCTATTATATATGCCAAATATGGTGGTTGTTAATGATGGGCTACTAATATAAACTAATATAAACTACTAAAATATTGTATTGTATACGAACGAATACAAACATTTATATTCGATACATTTGCGCCAAGTTAACCATATGCAGCGAAGCGCTAGTTGTACACATTTGAATACTCGAATCAATACTGGCATTCATAGTTATACGATCATCTTAATTCGCAGCAATAAAAAGTCAAAAATTGTAACAGCAGTGGCCATAAATATCCAGATGATTGCATACGTGCATTCTCGTGCTTGTTAAATACGCTAATAGGGCGTGCTTTAATGTGTCCAATACCAAAAGCCACACGCATTCATTGTCAAGTGAACAAATGGAAAAATTGTAATTTTAAATTTCAAGGCATGCTTTTCATAGAAAATTACCTGGACGTTGTAATTCATTCGTAGACATCGAAACATGCTAGACACACAAATGAGATTATCAACGATTTTCGCTGATGCTGCTGTCATTGTTGTCAACACTACGATTATTTTTGTTCATTGTATTTATATTTTTTTTTGTTTGTTTTCATCTTCCACTACAGCTTCTTTATACATAATATATATACAATATTAATACAGCTGTTGTTGTTGTTGTTGTTGTTTTCATCATTTGAATCTTTTACTGCATTTTTATGTACATATTTCTCCAATAATGGAATGACATTACAAAGCATTTCGTTTTATATGTTCATATGATGCTCTAGTATAATTTAGCTTTTACTCGTAATGTGTTTCATTGTTTGTACTCGTGAGTGTGCGTATGATTGTATACACATATTTTCATATACGTAAATAGTTTATTGAAATGTGTAAAAGTGGCATTTTAAGTGGCAATTTCTGCCATTGCATATGACAATTTTTATTATATTATGTGACAGTTAACAACAACAACAACAAATATAGTAAGTAGTCAATGGTTGAAATGCATATGCAAATATGTATGTATATAATATAGACAGGCATATGTGCTTGTAAATTCACGTTGCATAATATGGTCAAGTTTGGCGCTTAAGTCTTTTGCTCCATACATAATACCAAGTCAAGTAATAGGTATTGCAGTCTTTTTGAGGTAAACTGAGGTGTTTATTTTTATTATTTTAATTACTTCTGTTTAATTAAAATACTGAGTTAAGCCATTATTCCCCCATCGTAGAATTTCAGTGGGATTTGACCCAAGAATTCCGGGAAGTTTTTTTCGGAGTTATTTCTAGATTGAAATTTTTCCACTGGGGAGAGTTTTCAAACGACTGGAACATATGTTAGCATGATGAAGCAACTTCAGGACTGTATGGTGTATGGTGGACCAGAACTTCTCAAGCAAGTTCCTCAACGTTTTCTCCGCGATACCTTCGCGCCTTACGATGTCCTGCGAAAAGATAATACCTCGCGATTTCGTAAATTCTCTCAATTTATTAGTTGCTCACATTTGAGTTCCGAATCGATCGTTTGGCCATGCTGAAGCTATTCGTAATAGATTACTCACTTCGGTTACCAGCTTTTCAACAATGTTGTATGGTTGTATGCGGATTTTTACTAAATTTCCATAGAATAATCTTTGATATTAAAATCTCCTGAACGAAATCATTTGAACCAATATAGTGTGACATATATCGAAATGGTATTTTGACCATAAAGTGCACGGATCTTTTAAATGCTTGCAATTTCAATAAATTTCAATACAGAAAATTTTTAACAAAATTATTCTCTCGCTTTTTTTTACTTTTGAAAGTTACTAAACCACGGAGGTGCCCGAAGTTTGGGAAAATTCTCTCGGGAAACTAGAGAAAATTATCTACTATATCGTAATATTATGATTTGGTATCTGCTTCCATGTAATACTAATCATTATACTTACTATTTATTTAACAATATACGTAAATTATTTTTCTTTCTCAACACAATTTTTCACACGAATACTGACATCGTGTGAGCTAATGTATGATGATTCATGCACTACTACTATACACTATACTACAAACAATGTCTGACTGATGGGCTGAATAGCCGGGGCTAGCCAGTTATAATACAATTCGTTAACATTCAACTAGTATGATCACTCTACAATTACATCCGGTAATTTAATATAATTTTATATTTCATTTAAATCACACATGAAATAACTTGCCTGAAATTTGTACGTGTGCACACTTACACAACCAATTGTATTCTACCATGTTTACTCATTCGGATTTTTTTTTATGTATGATATATTACGAGTATTGTATGAACAAAGTATAAAATAGAATGAAAACATGCAATAACTTGTTAACAAATCTCATCTACATATATTGGATGGATATTTATTGCTTGCTAGTATATTGGTAGTAGGTATATACGATATGTAATTGTAATATATAAGCGTATATACATATAGTACATATGTAGTTGTAATATAATCCTACCCATCAAACCAAAATATGAGCGCATAAAATTACGATTGCTTGAGTTCATTTACAAAACACTCAAGAAAGGCAATCATTTTATTAATTGAAAAGGCTCGTAATATTCATTGAAAACTATATGTAGAAAAGATATATTTTTAGAATCATATTTAAGCCATTCGTAAAAGACCAGAAAATATATAAAAGTGTCAGAAATCATTCAAAATTATATGTAAATACACAAATAATAATGCTGGGTACACAAGCATGTATTTAAAAAGTGAACGTAATGCCTAAAATGAATAAACTTTTTCTCATCAAAAGCTTGCCATTCTACACACAGATATTAGTCACCAAGTATATATGAACTATTGTTACATTACAAAATAATAAAAAAAAAATAAGAAAAACCTTTCAAATATCAGAATGTTTAAGGATGAGGTGAAAGAAGAACACTAAAACCAAATGATACAAGTAAAATTAAACAATAAAAATGATGAAAACAATTAACTAATAATTTCAATATTTTTATAATTCATGTTTTGTGTTATTTCAAAGAATTGTATACCATATTTAATATTAGGTATACACAATTTTCTATATGTAAGGTTTCAAGTTCCATTCAAACACTGAAGCACATATATTCTTCAATAAATTTTATGCATTATTATGTACTCACATCAATTAGGTACGAGTACAAAATGGTTTAAAGAGCTCATACGTATGTATTTAGCGTATGCATACATGATTTCATTAAATCTCATTGACTCATTGAAACCTTAGCAACCAACGTAAAGTGTCTAGACTATAGCGTAAGTATATGTTCATGTTGTTATTAATATTGCCTTTGGTAACCTTATTCGTCTTTTAATACACGACTGGCTTCAAGCAAAGCGTTTTCGTTATTATTTCTTTCTCTTATGATCTTAAACGAGATTAGTTTTATACTTTCGCATTGTATATGTATATAATTAAAAATAAATAAATACAGCCAACACAGAGTGACCATATGTATGAGAGAAAAAAATCAGTACATCATTTATAAACCCTTTTAAAAGGACCACCCTATATAAAGTAACACTAAGCCACTGACAATCATTAGCAGATTTCTTAAATTTTTAACTTATTTATCTTTGATATGGAGTACTTCATTTCTGTTAGAAGTTCTTAAATTTCAAGCTTATTTATCTATGATATGGAGTACTTTATTTCTGTTAAGGGCACAATATATATGGTAAATATAATTACACTGAAAATATTCATATCGCTCAGGATCCAACATCTCGTAAACCTTCGAAGCATACTTTATTTGCGATTCTATAAAATTTTAAGTAATTGTTTAATTTTAAATAATCCTTTTAAGTCGACCATCGACCAGTATCGTCGATAATATTTATTATTTCGGGCTTGATAAAGTTATTGTTATAAAAATGAATTTATAATAAATATAGTTTTTTAAATGTTTATCTTTTGTAACCAAAGTATATTTGATGCTCTCACATCTCAGTATAACCCCCCCTTGAATATATGGCCCTGATTTATACACACATTTATGCGTTTGTGTGGCAAAATGATTAATGATCCAAGACTTAGCTATATTTGTGCTTACATATATCTAAGTATATATGGCAACATATGTATAATAGGCTAATGTATGCATATAAAAGTAGCTAGAAAATATATATTAGGATATATTTGTAATTTTGTGTCTATTTGTATCTTTGAAAATTAGTAAAGATAATCAATAACAACACACTGACTCTCTTCATTTTTTCGATTTACCATATACTACATGCATACCCTAAAATATCAGTTGTGGCTTTTTGGACTTGTAAGCGCCAAATATGAATACTCGTACGTCTTGCATTCGTCAATAGATTAATTGTCACATTTGTTGGTTAATTTGGTCAATTTCAATTCCAACAATAATAAATTTCAAACTAAACGATATGTTATATTGCATATGGCAATACATATAATCAAAATAATGTTATGTTATTCATATGATTTTTGGATTTTTTTCAAATTATATAAATTATATAACAATTTACCATTTTGTGAGTAGTTTCATAATTTCATCAGTACAGAACTTCTGTAACTATAATGGAGCCGTTTAATGCACATAACTTGTAGCACTCATATCATTACTTTTCATATAGGAACAAACTGTGACTATAGGAACATTGTTGCCAATTGCACTAGCAGCAATGTTTCTATACTGCTTTATGGGACATTTTATTATTTATGTTCATTGAAATTGATTTGCTTTCAGCGCATATTTAAATAATTATGGAATAGATGAATTTGTTTTATTGGACAGGTTATTATAATTATTTCCTATAGATGATAAAGAGCATGTTTAACAATGAAAGGAAATGAATTTAAAATGTTTGTACTTTTTTACTCTTTGTTGTTGTTGTTTATTAACAACGTTCAATTTCATAATCATCGCTAGATAAGTACTAGATACTACAAAAAAACTATACAATTGCATATTTTTATCGATTTGAATATAGTATATGAGAATTTATGGAAAATCTTGCCTTCATTTAGAAATAACTTGTATCAAGTGTCTATTGTAAAATCATATTGTTTGGTATCTATGTATGAAATATCTATGAAAACCAAAATATATCTTCTTTAAATAACTTACGATGTTCTAATGCGGCAAACGTCTATCATAATGTCTATCGTATAACATAGAAGAGCCTACATATGTATGTTTGACGAGAATGGAGGCTATTTTATATGTATTGCTGTTATTACTATAGTTGTTATTACTCTCATCATTTTGTTATATTCATATTCTTTGCATTGTATTCTTGTGATGAACAGTGATTAATTGATGTCTATGTGAACAACAGTCAAATTTCTATATATTTGGTTTTTTTTTTTTGTGTTTTTACCAACAAAAGCTGATTTTGACAGAAATATTTCATTAATTAGACTTTGTTTTCATTTGAAACTTCACTTCTACTACTTATATACTATTTGGTATTTTGTAAAGAATTTTGGTTCTTAATTTTTTTTTTCTTTTTCTTAAATTGATGCCACTCAAAATCGATTTGTGAAATCATTAAACTCAGCTTAATAATTAGTAGTTAAATACATGAAATATTTATATGTGTATGTGGTTGGCTGGCTTACTGCTTATGTACAATATGATTCGTAGCGAGTGAATGTCTATCACAGCAGTGAGTGAATGTGAATGTATATGTATATGAGTATGCATGTGGGTAAATAAGTAAATGTCCCTCCTGCTGATTTTTTGACAGTATTCGTATGTAGCTATAGCTTTACAATCTATGGAAAAAGATTAATAATATAGTAGTTAAATAGTTTACCAAAAAAATAAAAAAAAAAAAAAAAGAACTTAACAAAATGGGAGGAATAGAATAGAAAAGATTTGAGAATATAACATGAAAATTAAGATTTTTTTTTTTTTCGTTTTGGTTTTGTTATTCACTTTCAAATATTTCTCGTCTGCTTATGAAAAATATTTATAAATTCATTTTTTTTTTAAAGGCGTTGCTATGCGCTCTAATAATGAATTTCAAATGAGTGAATGCTTCAATCATAATAAATAAATTAGAAATGTCTTCCTTTTTTTTCCTTACCAACTACAAATGTCAGGAGCTAAGTAAACGAGCACAAAATAATGCCTACCAATATACAAGGGTCTAAGCTGCATTTTTATTAAATATATTGCAAAAAAATTATTATTGATTAACTTATGCATACTTGTCTGCGCATTATCCATTCTATATATAACGTCACTTTAATAGAATGTAATATTATTGCGGTAGTTAATAAGCAACATCCGTAATACAATTGTCGTCACACAGGAAGCTATGCAATGCAGCTGCAAATACAAATAGTATATAAGCATACCTTTTTTTTTGTTTGTTTTTGTTTTTGTTTTTGTTGACCACGATCAATTGAACAATCATTGCTCTACACCTGTACACCAACAAACATGCATGATGCATGATCCATTCATGCATCCAGTCGCTGAATGATTTTTGCTGCAAGCCATCTATCGATCGCATCACAATCGATTGTGATGACACATACATACATTAAGTATTGTTTGATATTGTTTGTCATTGTGACAATGTTTAGTGATTGACAATCTTAGTAATTTCCAATTGATCGTAGTAGTTGCCAGGCAGCATTCAATATATGGCATAAAGAACAGTTGGTTGCACTTGTTAGCCAGTTGTTCGATCGTTGGACTTGGCGCTTGCAATTATAGATATTTATTCTATTCTGCGTGGTGATGATGATGATGATGTCTGCAATAGAAAAAAGGTAAAAAATTAAATTTTTTGTCTGAGTGCTATGAGTAAGTAATAATTTATCTAAATGTTAAATGTTAAAGTTATTCATTTACACTGTTAATGTTTAAAGTTTAATTATTAAAAAGAGCACTGTGCTAAAACTAACTCGAAATTGCAGAAGCCTTAGGATGTGGGTTTGAGGATATTATCCTTCTGTGCGGCGACCACTAAAGTCTATTGAGCCTCAAGAAAAATATCATAAACATCTTCGTAACTCCTCCGAGCTGAAAGCCTTCTCTGTGAGTGCTTAAAACTCTAAAACAATGGAGCTTGAGAGTAGAGAAAAATCTAGATTCGGTAAAGAACTTTTCACTTCTACTTATAGTGATAATTTAATGATTTAAACCGCATAATATAGTTAATATTTTTTATTATTTTTTTTTTTAGTGTAAATTATAACATTGATTTCTGTAGTGTATTGTATTGATTATAAAAGAGTTCAGAGTATCGATATTTCTTGTTTGCTTATTGTATTAGTCGTTTGGGTTTTTCTATTTTGTCCGATGCATGTTAAGAATCAACCATTAATTGTTACGCTTCGTGGAATGTGATTACTGATTTGTTGCTAACAGCTACTACTACTTGCTATTGCACCAATCTAACATAAAGCCATCACTTTATCTTCTAAGCTTCTGACTAACATAGATAGAAATATCTATGTAATGGCAAGTATATGTGATTAAACGGAAATTGCTTGTAACTACTGCACGTATAAGGCATTAACTTGCATTTTTTTTTGTTTCTATAAAATATTTTTATTAATTTTCTACATAATAAGTATACAGGCGTAGGTATGTATGTACAACATATGTATGTACGTCTATTTCAATGACGCCACTTGAAAATTGTTGATAGATGTTATGTACAATCCATATTATGCTACACGTAGTATGCTGCCATACTATTAGGAACAAGTTATTATTATAGCATGTACGTATAATATTTTCATTGCTATTATTACTATTAAACGTAATAAAAATATTAAAATCGATATTACATATACAATATATATTATGGAGGTAATAAAGCAATTTATGTATGCAGTTAGTTTGTCCATTGATTAATTAGTGTCATATTAAAATTAATTTATATATTAATATTCATAACAGCATAGTTTTGTGAACATAAATTATATATTCAACTACAATGTATGTATACATAAACCATTTTGTATGGGAATTTATATACACATGTCTTTGGGAAGTAAACTACACAATATTGTAAAGGCAATTCCATTAATTATACGTAAATTTATGAAATATTGTGTTAATTTTTATCTCATTCTTTTCAACTAACCGTATTTCTATTGTTAATAGTTCTAGACATTGTATATAAAATATTGTCAATATCACAAGTATGCAATCCTAGTATACTTTCACAGCATCATAATGCATCGTAACTATATGCCTATCTTTAAATGGCTATTATTGCACTCTTTATAATTTATTATTACTTAATATCATCAACAGCAACAATAACAGTACTCACAATAACAAAATGCTACAACTTGTACTTGTGAATATTTTAAATAAATCTTATTAAATGTAAGCTAATATGTACATATAATACTATTCCATGCCCGAGATGCCATGACTAAAGAACCATGACTCCCGAACTGATGTTGCATTCATTAATTCAATAACAACAGGCACCGGTAACTAGAACGACAACAACGATGAGCAATAACATGAAATGGCACAGCTTCCAAATAGCAGTGCAGTGTTTAACTGATTAAAACATCAGGAAGTTTACAAACTTACACGCATGCAATCTCAATTCGATATATCATTGTTGTTGCTGCTGCTGCTTCTTGGTGCACAGCAGTTAACAAACAAATCTTATCATTACGCAGTCACAGCTTTGCATAAGTGCACTTGTCAACTCGTATAATGTATATTGTATTCGTCGTAGTCGTTGCAACATAATGCCATACATATGAAATATGTCTTCATGTGCTAGCTCTTGAGTACAATATAGTGGTGGTTGGCATTATCGCGACAGTGCTATTTTCATTAACATATTTAACGCCATTGCATACTCACACCTTTTTGTAATGCAGAACGACGATGAATCACTGCAACTGTTGTCTGCCACAGTTGCGTGTATATATATTCTACATATATATTTATCCATTTACACTGAAAGAAATTTCATTTACACATATTGAAATTTATTTGATCCAAATTTGCCCAAATTATTGAAAATCCAAAGCGACGCTCAAATTTACATGTGAGTTGTCAAATGTGGGCAAATATGTCAAAAGTTAACAAATGTATAACTTGTTTTCTCTGTTGAAGGTTTTTGTTTTTTTTAAATAGCACGCTATACCTTTTATGATTTATATTTTGTTAAAAATTATAATTTCATTTTTGTGTTAATTGAATTGAATGTGAAAATATGTATTAATATTGCCTATGAATTTTTTCAAAGTGTATTCCTATATTAATGCACTCGCATAAATTTGCTCAAACGCACACACACACATCATTACACATCCGTATACATGGACATTATTTCATTAATCCATTCAGCAACATGAGTAGCCTCAATAACATGCTTTTAATTACACATGCGAACATATTTAATGTGAATTTAATATGAGAGCGTGCGCCCCATGTCACTACCAGCTGGATGTTGCTCATCGTTGATATCCTGAATGTTGTTTTGTTTTTATTAATTTAGAAGTTATACAAGTTGATTTGAAGTTGTAGTGAAGTATATATACAAAAAGGTGTTTGTATACATGTACCTAGTTACAAGATGTTTATTCGAATTGAATGTTTCGATTGGTGGAATAACTCATACTTGTATTTAGAATTAATTATAATTAAGGAGTAACTTTCCAAAATGTGATAAATCCATTTCTCAAAATTGTCAGGAAATCGAGAAGGATTTGAAATATGTTAAAGCAAAGATTTAGCTTCGTAATATAATAGTATGCAGTTCTTAGATAATCGCATTTTACATTATATCACTCATATTGGGCAAACTAATATTTAGGGATGTTCAAGGTAGAAGGATTTCATATTTGAAATTATCATATTTTGGCGCGATTCATTCGAATTATTGATTTTATTAAGTTATGAGATCCCTGATTCGAATTTTTCATCATTCTTTTATCGATTGCATTCTTTCTTCTCCACTTTGAATAATATAACAGTGAGTGACTATTATTACTTGATATAAGGTATATTTCTAATAAAGACGAATTTCAAATAACAGCAACAACTGATATTATAAATTGAACACTACATATAACTGCCTGCGGTTATACTTAATTTCATATATGCCTCTAATATCTATGCTATACATTCAAAAAGTGGCATTCACATATTTCTACAGTATAAAATTGCTAATGAATTGTGCAATTGCAGCTGCTGTTGCCATTGCTTATTTGATCTTTATTTTTTACTGTTTATACATTACATGTATTCCCGATCGCCTATGTCATAGTGAAGTTGCAATAATCATACAGTTTTGTTTTACTTCCTATGCAACTATATTTTCTCTTTCAATATTACTGTGAAATCATTGCGTTCGTGTCTTGAAAAAAAAACCTTCAGGATATATTCATCATGTTGAAAAAATAAACCTTCATTTACTATTTCATTTTTATGGAAAAATAAGCTTGTACAAAACAAAAAAATAAAATTTATTGATTTTCAAAGAAGCATTGCAGTGGTTAGTGTGTTCGCCTTCTGATCTGTAGGTCGTGGTTCAATCACCGACTGATGCATAACAAATTTAATATCGATAAGATTTTTCTTTCGAACGGTACCCACCTATCGGCAAGCAATTGGCAATTCTTCCGACAGTAACAACTTGCCATGAAAAAGCTTCTTAAAGAACTCTGTGACAAAGCTCAGAAAAAGTGATGTCACAAGTGTTCTGCCGTTCGGAACCGGTTAAAATAAGTAGGTCCGTTCTAATATTGTCCAAAATATAAGACGCACAACAGTAATGGAAGAGAAGCTCGGCCAATGAGCCCTTTGGGGCTTTATATGCCACATATTTATTTATTTATTTTTATTGCATGTTACTTAGAAATACTTAGTTGGAATAAGAGTAAAAACTGCTTCTCTTAGCCTAATGAATGTAGGTATGTATATCACATCAGCAAGGTTTTTCAATTTGTTTCATTGACTTGAACTTGTGCCTGTCATCTCGTTCATTGAACTTGTTAACACTATATATAGCCGTTGTTTTTATTTTAAAGTGTGCAAATACACAAAAAAAAAAACAACGAATGCGGCGATATGTACTTTTGATCAATATCAATAATGACGCATATGCAGTACGAAACAGCTGTCAGCTGCAGCACTTCATTTGCATCTATATGTACAAAAAAAAAATTTTTTAAATTTTGTAAAAAAAAACGGATTCTAAATATTATTTTGTAAAAAGTAAGATTTCAACGAAAATGAAAATGAAATTTTTATCACTGTTGCCACCATAGATGTTGTGGCAACTACGAATTATACTGAAAAAAATTAAATATTACTAATATTAAGAAGAAAAAGAGACATTTTGATATTTTTTTATATTTTATAGTCCAACGCAATGTAACGCTCATGATTAGATTGTTTGAATTTTATTTTTTATTATTTTTTTTTTTTTTAATATGTATTTTATATATTATTATTTTCTACTACACCGGCAAAAATTAGATACAACTTCCGATGCAGAAAATATATATGAAAATGTCATAATATGGTATTTACAGCAGAATAATAAAGTAATTGGTCAATTTGTTACTTGAACCCGGTAATTTTACCATGAGCTTTTCATGTTTTCATAATAGTTTTAAGGTTTTTGTTTAATTTTATTTAAAAAAAAAATTAATATTTATTACGACAAGTAATTTCAGTAAATTGCCAATTTTATATCTGAATTAATTAATACGATTAAAAGGTCATAAATATTTATAGTCTACATACATACATATGTCATATTAATATATTTCATATAAATATGCATTTACATATACTATGTATATATATAAGTACCTACGTAGTGAGTTAAATACCATTTGTCGCCATATTCAATTATTAAATAACTGACCAACAACAACAACAATTTAAACCTAAACAATATACTGCATTGATGGAGGTTAACAACTTTTCAGATGCACTCTATTGCTATTAAGTGTAGCAACAACAACAACAACAACAACAACAACAGGTTCGCTTCATACAACCACAACAACAACAACAACAATAATAATAATAATAAACAACCTAACACAACGTTTCACCGAATATTGAAATTAAAGCCCTTTTATGTTGTGCAAAATTGCATTATTTCATTGCTGCTTCTTCTACTCATACACTCATCCATACAAGTATTGTATGTAGATATTCGTACTTTGTCGTATTCTATCTATTTGTTCTTGTTCTATGTAAAACCAGTTCTTGATATCGGTTTGTATGTATACGTGTATCTATACATGAACGGGTACATATGTAAAAAATGAAGTTAGCAACACAAGTACAGAAAACACAACAACAAAATAATGTGACATATGACACCAATTTGAAAAGGTGCCCATTAAAATTAATTAAAAAAATAATTCACAACTATAAAGACAACACACACACACACACACACACACTGAGAAGAAAATGTAATTTTTTTTTTCATTCTACTTTTTAGTTTTAATCTTGTATTTTTATTTTTTGAATTTTTTTTTTTTTTTGCTTCTATATACTATATGACAACGCATGTTTTGTAATAATAAAATTTTTTCGTAAGCAAATGAGTATGACATAACAAAACAGGAAACAAATCTTGCCTTCGGTAACGATGAACTTTATATACTCTATACTATAATTGAAATCAACTAATATTATGATTGATTTTATATGGGCATTGTCTTAAAATCGACGCTCGAAAACATAATTTTTGTTGACTCTAATTAATTATGTTTTAGTTGCTCGTTTTCATCATTTGTTGATTTCAATGATTAAATAAAAGTTCTTCTTCGAATTTATTTTCTCAGCCAGTGGAGCCCTAATCCATTATATATATATGAAATGGAAGAGGCGATATAATGTTGGTATTTACCCATTCTTACAAAAATTTTTATTTATACCGATCTACATGCGATAACATGATTTTTGTGGCGTGGCTTCTTTCAGATTATGAACAATTAGAATGTTTATTGTTAAAATCTTAAACCTGAAATACACACACAGGCAGACAAACTCACTTGAATCCACTAAGTCGATGACTCCTTCAAAAACCAGTTTTCAAAAATGACTTCCAACATGAAGTAGACAAATACGACGTTCAAAGGGATACATCTTCTTTCAAGTATATTTTAAATCAACCCTGGCCCCAACTCTATTATAATACCAACTCGTACTCGTACCGCAAAACTTAATAATCTGATGAATTAGCATCATTAGTGTGAATGTATTTCGTTGATACATTTAATTATTTGCAGTAAAGTTATCAAATTACAATTTGTCCAGACAACAATTGTGCATTTTGAAATGAATTATTTCATTTCTTCTTCTTTAGCAAATACTTCGTTCGTCATCGACTACTCGTAGCCCATCACTCATCACACCGTTGCTAGCGCATATGTATTACGTTTACGAGTATCAGTATTGTTTAAAAGTGTTGAGATGTCGACATCATTCTTATTGTTGTTACTACTGTTGTGTTGTTATTGGCATTGTCGCAAAATTTTCCTTTGTCTACATAGTACAACACATATGAGTATAACGACAAACAACTAGCAATAGTGATTTCTTTCGGTGTTTTTTTTTTTTTTCTTTTCATTTTTTACTTTGTGAGTGCTTTCATTACACTTTGATTATGTGTTGACAGTTCAGAGTCAAAATCACAAACACATACGATACAGTTGTCAGCTGAAATATTTGGTACTGTTGTATAAATTGAAATTGAATAGGATGTTGGCATATGTTGGAAGAAAGAAAACATAGAGTAAGCAACGTCAAAAGAAGGCGAAAAAAAACGAATTACATTAACAAAGCAATGACAATATTTAGCAAATCACGTCAAATATACGCTAAATATATACATACTATACAATTGTTAGTTCCCATCGTAGTTGTTGTTGTTTGGAATGACATTAGATATTATCATTGTCATTCAATGTTGTTATTTTTAGTCTATGACTACCTTAAAAAAATTATCTTAATGATTCGTCCAGCACAGCAAATCGCTACTATAGAGATTACTTCACACGCTTTCACTGATTTATCTGCATATCTTGTAAACAAATCATTTTAATTGGGGGAATACATTTCATTACAGACATGTAATACTACTAAATATGTTTATTTATTATATCGAATGAGCTGTAACTAGAAAGCAGTATAACTATTCGAATATAGATATGTATGTAGGTACCGCCAAATGATCATATCAAAATAAAAATTCGAGTGAGTCTTTTTGAAGTTATCGCTAAAAAAATATTTCAAAGCCTCTAAACGTAACATAACAGCACAGAGAGACTGTAACTTAATAATCTGTTTTACGGATTATGTGTGTATCTGATTACTCTAACCATAACTTAGCATAGAAAAATAATGATATTTAATTTCTAAGTTACGTTAATTTTCTATAATTGAGCCTTTAGCATACTCACTAAATTCAGTGCTGCCAATTATTTTAATTTTTTCTACTGTACAGAGATGTTACTTATCCATATCTATAGATTTAAATGTTAAAAATGTTATAATTTAGAAGAAATTGAAAAGGAAAAATATTATAACAAAATTATTTCATTATTTTCGATGCATTTAAACAATTAAATAATCACATTAGTTCTAGCACAATTAGTTGTAACTTATATGCATATAAAATAAAAATTAAATCAACTCTGCTTTAGGAAACTTAGCATCTGTGTCGTTTTATGAACACAAAGATAGCGAGCTGTCGAACAGAAACGGCTATTATTGTTTAGTAACATTTTTGATACAACGTCCCAGTGGAAATTAGCTTGACGGACCACATAGTACGAGTTGCAAGTCTACTCAAATAATAAAAATGACCTTATAGTCGGCTGGGGCCTACCAAATTACGAGTATACCCTGCATATGTAGATATATATTTCTTTTATTTTCACTACTTTGTATGGAAGCTACGAATTAAGAGAATTATTAAGAATTATTAAACGAATTATTAAGAATTATTAAACGAATTATTAAGAAGTAGGTGTGGCTCGTCAGTTTTTTGAGAAACAATCTCTGCATATAATACTAATCTACACCTGAAATATGGTTGACTTTGACGAAGTACTTTGTAAGTTATGGGGGTTTTAAAAGGAGATTTTTTAGATAATTCCGAGGCATAGTATGTGAGCTATATAAAAAGTGAATTTTTTGTGAATTCTCAAAATTTAATAAAGTTTTTATGTTAGAAAATTTTGATCAAAGTTATTGAAATAGAAAAACATATAGTAATAACTCACCATTTGTATATGTTTGTATGGCGCGTTTGTAGATATACCAAGTTTCATCTTTCACTTCGTCTAAGTATGCAATCTAAAAATAGAAATAAAAATTCTTCTATGAAAAAGCAGTATAAGAATTTTAGCAATTTATTAATTTTACTTTTCGAACAATATAACATTTGCCGCGTTCGCTACAAAAGAAAGTTTGTTAAGTGTTCATTTTGTTGCAGGAAATACACATCATTTCATATTCATATTCGGTTTTCGTGGGATATCAAAATATTTTCTCATGACGATTGTGGTAGATTGGCCTAATTGTGTATGGGATTGATAATTGCCTAATTGTCTATTCACATGAAAAAAAAAATCCGATAAAAACTACAGGCTTAGGAAATAATTTTTTGGGTTTTAGAATAATTTTCTTTAAACATAATTCAAAGGACATTTATTGTTCAAAATATCACTTTCGCACTTCATAAAGGCCTTTCAAACTAAGCGAGAAGATAAGGTCTTCGCGCTAAGTTCATAGAGTGGACAAATGTAAATAGTAGGAAAAAATAAGAAGCAAGGCCTTTTTAATGCTTTTTTTTTATTCAATTTTTCTGCAACTGGGATATGTATAATGTTATACCGTATATGACACATATGACCATATAACCATACATACCATACCACACCACATACATGCAAATATGCATGCCCATGTAGATTAACAGAAGTCACAACAACAACACATCTTTACAACAACAATATAACAAATTATTATCAATAATAATCAGTTTTCTTGTGAAATTCTCACAAAACAATAACCGAAAACAACAATGATGATGATGATGATTATTTACTTTACAATGACGACAATATACATATGTAAGTAAGCTTGTATCAAATTATGTACAATACACAGTTACCATATTTCATATATTCGTACACACACATATTCATAACTGTCAAAAACGCAAGCATTTGCTAGTTTAGCTTTTGCCGCAACATGTTGCAGCATATATGACATACACTTCTATATGTTGTACGTGCATGTACGTGGGTATTTAAACAGCTACAACAACAACAACAACAACAGTAAACTATGGATACATACATAAGAAGAATACAACCATCTGGCTATAATATGTTGTTGTTCTTCTTTGTATTATAAGCGAGATGTTGTCAAGCATGCGTGCCAAGCCAAAGAAACATACATGCATTGTCATACATCCTCCTAGTCTGTGAGTAAGATGTTTACATCTCTCGAAACAATTTGCATAGATTCGTGTGGTGGCAACATATTGCTATTGTTGCATTTTTATTAGTAAATCATTTAGTCAAGATACTTCAGCAACATCAGACACAAATAAATGTGTACATACATGGATGTGCATACGAATATCATTTGTTGGTGGTAAAATGATGGTGATGTTAATGCTAATTTAATTGCTGGTAGAGGGCAATTAGATAAGTCAGTGTTTTTTTTTTTTAATAAAAAAGATTATTTTCTATGACTGAATGAAGTAATATAATCGGTTAGTATTGGGCATGTATGTTTATACTAGCAATGATTCTTTTTATGATGGATAGGAAATGTTTCATCTTAAAAATCAATGTAAATTTCATGAAGGTGGGTCACTTGAAAGCTAATACCTTTCAGTAATATATTTTAAATTATGTATTGCCTGAGTAATAAGTTCAAGATCATAATGTCGAAAGAATAAAAATTTGCAAATTGAAACATTGAAACATATGCAACATGTATTGAAACATATTCATGAGTTACATGAGGCAATCATAATTCTAATAAGAGTACAAGCGGAACATTACTCTCACGACTTCTATTTATAATATAGATACAATGTAATTGCAAAAACCGGCCGACCCGACCGATTACAGACTGGTTACCCTGCACACCTAACGGTACATATATATAAAATTTACAAACCCATATTTTAAACAGTTTTAGGGTATAATTTTAGTGAGAATAAACAATTAAAATAACATAATTCATTAAGTAGAAATGTTAAGATTGTAAATATATATTTGTGACGATTCTCGTTTAGTTCATCTAAAGCCTCAATGTATATTAGTATGCAATGTATATTGTTCTTTACTTTGCCTTGCTCATTGTAAGTCAAACAAACTAAAAGAAATCATTTTAGAAGGACAATAATTTTGTCAATATGATTTTCGAAAATACCACCGCGTCAAAACGAAAGATAATGGAAAGATAATTTTATCAATAACAAACTGTTCATTCAACGCTTATTTTCAGACTGGAAGAAAAATTCAATTTGGTTTCCTTGAAGAAACAGATAATCTACTAGAATACAACATGTTTAAAACATGTATCTACAAGATATAAATTTTAGAATTCGCATCATCTCTTAAATACTCAACCGCATCTTAAGTGATCACCTTACATACACTACACCATAACATATGTATTCGTATGGACCATACGTACTAAATGTATGAATATACAGACATACCATCATTATCCTTCATTACGATTTATTAATGGATGTATAATATTACTCTTACTGAATGCAGTTTGCTGATGATCATGATGTAAGGTACGTACGTATGTTCCTGTTGCTCTTGTAATTGTCATTACATATGAATTTGTATACATGTATATACACACATATGTATCCAACGATGCGGTTAGTTCCATCGTCATGTTGGTATGCACTATTGTTGTTGTTGTTGTTCTTCTTCTTCTTCTCTTATAGTTTTCTTGCCTGCAATATTCTCAATGTTGCGCCTATTATCAAGCAATCCAACTCTGCTAAGCAAGCATTCTATAGAGTTATATGTGTATAGTAAAAACTGGTTCTTCACTTTTATTGAAATTTCATAATTGTGCCATGGTATTTTATATACTCGTACTCTCCCTATAGTCTTCACTGTTTTTTTTTTTTGCGTTGTTGTTGATTTTATTATTGTTTGTTTGTTATTCTTTCGTTAATGCTGCATTTTTTTTTTGTTTTTTTTTTTTTTAGTAAATTATTGCATTTTAAACGTCTTGCACCAATGTGATTTCAACAATTCCATTCAACATATGCGCGCAGCAATCAATAGTCATATGGATAGTATATTAATTGCGTGTTTTTTATGAGCATTGCTACTAATTTCTTGCACGTTTTCAAATTTGTTATTTTAATTTTGCTACTCAATTTACCACTAAGCTTTCATATACTACTACTTTCATATATTTGTATGTAACATAGTGTAGGTATATTATGAAATACCAGGATGCACATGCTCTACGAATAAATTTCCTTTAAACACTGGCTGATATGAATTTTGCATACATTCATCAGTCATGAACAAGTTTTTCTCTTTCAAACAGCTAGTGCTCACTTGTCGGCTTGCAATTGCAACTACTAAATGCTGTAAGAATTTGCCATGAAAAAGCTTCTGAGCGAATTCTCTGTTAAAGCTCAGAAAAAGTGATGTCACAAGGGTTCTGCCGATCGCAGCCGATAGTTCACCTCCGCCATATGATATACATTCGCGAGTTGTCTTACATATTGCTTTCCGTCGGATCCAAAAACGGATTTTAATCCAAAGTACACCAAAAAGTTGTTTAGGCATCCTGTTAAGGTGGTGGTTTATGCAGGACAACGACTCTAAACATGCATCAAAACTAGTAAAATAGTAGTTTAAAAAGGAAAAAGTACATGTTATGGCAAAGTAGGCGCAATAGCTTGACTTTAACCCCATGGAACAACTTTGGGCAGAGTTAAAGTAGGGATTCGGACTCTTCAAAGCTACAAATAAAAACGAATTGTGAAGGTCGATTCAAAAATCATGTCATTCCACTGCGAAAAGTGTTTGTGCCAACGTGGTTCATTCAATGCAACAAAATTGCATTGTTCCAGGGAGTTCCAGGGAGTTCCAGGACTTAATTTTGTTTTAAATATTTTATTTTTCTATTATTTCTAACAGGGTAGATTTGAAAATGGTCCACAGTTTTATTATTTATTACGAAATTTTTAAAAGGAGTTTTATTTCAATAAAATGTATGAAAACCCTTGTATGAAACTCCTGAAATTGTCCAAATAATAAAAATTAAATTCAAAACGGCGCATTTCTATTATTTTTTCCAACACTATATATATGGTATTTTGCGACTAACTAAATGTCATTTACACAGAGTATACTTGTTTTTCTATTCGTTGACCGGTTGACACACCTTTATAGAAAACAAACAAAACTAAATAGAATCTAGCATACAAATGTAGAAGATGTCATCATTCACATCATAATTATCAATAACTGTACAACATCATAAGAGACAACAGTACAACTACAACATAGATATACTAAAATATAATATGAACATCATGATTATCGGCTGTCACCATTAGCTTCCGCAATAATATTCGCACTAATATCATTATCGTAAAAGAAATTCAATGCTATAATGCCTAAATATCATTAAAACATTTTCACCATAGATATTATCACATCAATTGTCATGTACGCTAACCAATACATATCTGTGAACACACTTAGAGAACCAGTACCTTCCCACAACTCACATTTGTACTCAAAATTCAATAGATTTGCTTGAATTTAAACATACGATACTACGCAGATAGTTTAGCAATAGTATAGAAATATTACATACATATATACATACTTGTATGCATTTTACACACACTGCTTTTCAGCATTATTTTTCATACCTTTTCGAAAGCATTCTGCTCTTTGGTATTTGGACTTTTAGCTGTTTTTTTCATTTTTTCACCTTCTACTATTTGTATTTTATCATCCATGAGCAGGCAGTATGTTGCTCAATTACATACCAGCAATTACGAAGACCTAATGTGCTGGCATTGCCATTACTGCATTGCAAGTAATGCTAATATGTATTAGTGACGTTTATTTAATCGTACATGTAGGGAAAATTTTTTAGCAAAACATGAAGAAGGAAGTCCCAAAAAATGTCTGCCTTTCCTTGAGCAATTTTTTCTCTTCAATCAATAGTAATAGATTCGATAGATCATCGATAGATGATGATCAATCAAATGCAATAACAAAATTTCGTAGACGATGTTAACTTAGGCAACTACAAAGGCTAGCATAATATATAAAGAGCTGCAACAAAAGAAAGACCAGCATCTCGGAGAGAATAAGCTGCCAGCAACACCAGCTGTTAATTCAAACATACCCATATCAGGCTCGTTTGCTGAAGTTGCCGAAAAAGGGCAGTAACAGCAACAGCAAGGGCCCCAATTCCAGGCGCCCAGCATTACTCAGCACTGTACAGAACGCCAATTCCAAGTCTAATATTCCAGATATCGTTACAAACAACTGATAGGAACGATTTAAATGAAGGCAATGCTAAAAAAAACTCATAGATAAAATTTTAACTATTCTTAAACTCAGCATTGTTGTTCTGAAAAACAATCATAGTAGACCCACTCTTAACGGCTTAACCTAGCACAGTCGTGAAGTAAAAGCATTTATAACACAGAGCATGATTTAGACATAATGCTTATATCTGAAACGCACTTTAAACAATTTTAAAATTCACGATTACACCATCTACGCCACAAACCATCCATCAGCCCCAGGCAGAGTAGGTACAGCGGTACATATCAAGGGGAAAGTCTACAAAACCTGATTGCGGCTTGTGATGATGTATGGCAGCGAATGCTGGGTCGCCCAGTTCATAAAAAAAATAAATATGTGGCACTTAAAGCCCCAAAGGGCTCATTGGCCGAGCTTCTCTTCCATTACTGTTGTGCGTCTCAAATTTTGGACAGTATTAGAATGGACCTACTTATTTTAGCCGGTTCCGAACGGCAGAACACTTGTGACATCACTTTTTCTGAGCTTTGTCACAGCGTTATTTTTAAAAGCTTTTTCATGGCAAGTTGTTACTGTCGGAAGAATTGCCAATTGCTTGCCGACAGGTGGATACCGTTCGAAAGAAAAATCTGTTCGATATTAAATTTGTTATGCATCAGCCGGGTATTGAACCACGTCCTACAGATCAGAAGGCGAACACACTAACCACTGAGCTACGGCACCCACCATACATACGCCCATTCCATACATAACCAAAAAGTGTACGTAGCCGAAATGAAGATGCTCCGCTGGTCATCAGGAAAAACACGTATGGACAAAGTCCAAAATGTAGACATAAGAAATGCTACAACAGAACAGACTACGGTGGTATTTCCACGTAATGAGACGGGATGAAAGTCATAGTGTGAGAAGAGCCATGAATATCAAGGAACCGCCAAGAACAAGGGGACGACCGCAAGCAACCTGGATGACCACGGTTATGAGGCACGTCAAAGAGCAACGCCTGGAAGATGTGACAACACAGGATAGAAGATCCTGGCGCCTAAGAACAAGGAGGGCCGACCTCGCATAGGGATATGGCAAAGAGACAGAGAGAGAGAGAGAGAGAGAAAAAAATCAAATCGCAAGACCGCGTTTTTGGATTTTTTTACGACTAATCTGATCCAACCTTAAAAATCTGATCCAACCTTAAAAATGTATAATATTAATATAGTAATATAAATGTGATGCGGCGGTGCCCGTAACACTTGAGGTTGGCCCCCAAATGTATCAGCTATAGTGTTCATATCCTCTAACAGACCTTGGTCTGGTTTCGCGTGGTCCACTTGATGAAAAATGATTATGTCCTTGTTCCAACGTCGCGCTCTCTTTTGATTGATTGAAATGTGGCGCTTATAGGCTCCAAAGAGCCCTTCCGGACTTCTCTTTCAGTACTGGTGTGATTGTTAAATTTTTGGACAATATCAGAAGGGACCTACTTATGATACCCGGTTCCGAATGTATGTATTTTCATATCCTCTTTCACAAATCTATGTATTGTATGATTGAATAATCTACTAACTTCTTATGGCTTCATACTCGTATGATATACAGTCAACCAATAATATTTTTCAAATTTTCTGCTTCATCAGTAATAATCCTACACATTTACTATGTACAAGTATTAAAGGCTCTGCACGTAACAGAAATGTATTACTCATTCGAGTACAATATTGAAATCAAGAATTGAAATGTAAAAGAGATAAAACAAAACAAAGAAGAAGTTGAGTGAAGAGCCAGAGTCATAGTAAAAACCTCATCAAGATCGTGATCATGTTGCCAAAATGAAAACATTTCTATACCACACTGAATATTATGGAACTTCGATGCGTCACAATCATCATCATTATCATCATCATCATCATAATTATTATCGTCATCGACAATAACCAACTGATCAAAAGTCAATAAAATGATATTCAATATAAAAACGAGTAACCAAATATTGAAACGGATGAAAAAAACTATGTACAACCATAATAGCAACCATCCATATACCAATTGCAAATAAAGGCGCGTGCAACCAAAAGAAGAAAATCAAACGAAAATAGCTAACATTTCAGGCAACACGACACAATGAGTACTCCTCAGACCAGCCAGAATGATCGTGTATAGTACATTTACTTTATAAGGTATACGAAAGAGCATGTAAGGTACTTACCTCTTACCAAATTATGTAACTATACTCATAAAAGTTAAATGTAGGTATGCGATTTGTGTGAGTGGGAGTAACAACTTGAAAATATTTTATTGCTGTAATTTTATTACTACTTCAGTTCAGATATTTTTTTACTTATCTGGTGCGTTTGGTTTTATAATTTTTTTAATGTGTGCATTTTACCTTTTTTTTTTTTGGGTAGAATTCTTAGCTAAGTACTTATTGCAAAAATTGTAGTAGGATTACACCCTAGACAGAGGCAACTCAAAAATTAAATTATAAAAAGTTTCATTTGTATACTTTCAAAATAAAAATTTATTCGGAACCTACATACATATTACCATCGATAGTTTTTTTTTTGCTTTACGGCAAAAAATTTTACCTGCAATATTGCCCAATCCTAGAAAAAAGTAAGTGTAGAAAAGACATCCTAATCATAAAAACCTGGGTGATTGGGTGTAGTTTGTAACAAAGACGCTCGTGTCAGAGTAGCTTAACTGAAAATGCGTTTTTAGATTATTTCTTTGTGGTAACAATCACATATGTTTCAGAGACATATGGCAATATTGTAATGCGAAATGAAAATACATATTACCAAATATGTATTATCTGCAACAAGCAATATTTTAGCGACCACACTATTAGTACAATATTTCTAAGACCTGTTTTTCTTCTCCTTCTTCTTCGGTGTTGTATATTAAGTTGTTAATTAATTTTACACACTTTATCGCAGTCATCATCATCATTACGATCATTGGCAGCTAATTAATTTGCTTGTCGAATTTGTAACAAATGCTAACTTGTCAAATGTGTTGTTGTATTTAAATGTCAGTGCCAACATATTGTAATACTGTTATATATATATATATATATATATATATATATATATATATACAATATATATGCATATATATATAAACATGTATATATATATATATATATATATATATATATATAAATATATATCATATATATGCATATTATATATATATACATATATATATATATATATATATATATATGATATGCATATATATGCATATATATATAAACATGTATATATATATATATATATATATATATATATATGCATATATATATAAACATGTATATATATATATATATATATATATAAATATATATCATATATATGCATTTTATATATATACATATATATATATATATATATATATATATATATATATATATATATATATATATATATATATATTTATATATATATATATATATTTATATATATATATATGTGTGTGTGTGTGTGTGTGTATCACATATGTTGTTGGTGGTCTTTTACCTTTTTAGGTTACTTTGAAATTAATGCGCAAATAATATAAGAACATAAGAACGATCAGAAACAACCAAAAATATGCTGACAACAACGAAGAACAACAACTATTACTACAGTTGCTGTTGTCTTTATTGCATTTGCTTGTCATTGCAACTACACACTACACAACAGCAGCGTAAAGCAGTTGTTATCATTCTTGCTGCACCTTCAAAATGACAAGTCAATGACGAGAACGTACATAACAGCTACAAACGATGGCCAAGCATCACCAACACCACCACCACCATAATGATAATGATGTTGATGATGAACACAACAACAAAACAACAACGACAATAATGATTGCTAGCCAACCCACCATGTTGATGCTACAGAACGAAGTAACCACAAAAAAGTGAAATCTTCCAGATTGATATTGCAACATGAGTTTGTTCTGAGCATGAACAATGTACAAAAACCGGTATCCTTGGTATATACATTAGGGCAAGTAACATTTTTTGCCCATAAATTATATACCGAAAAAAGAGAAGACTAAGTAGGTCTCAAATCAATTTTGACCTCCCTTAACAAATAACTGTAATTCCTAAGATGAGTATTTTTAACGGTAGTTATTTGAGAAAATGCATAAAGTTATAATAAACACATCATTTGTTGGCAAATACCTACACTTAGAAGCTAGAAAGAGCCACCCTAATATACGCACATTAGTATTGCAAAGAAATAGAGAAAAGAGTAGTTCAAGAAAAAAACCGAAACGAGTAAAAAACTCAAATCACATCAGCAGCAGCAGCAGCAGCAGCAGTAGTAACAGGAAATATGCACATCTGTTTGCAACAAACACATGGCACAAATTCTGTCACAGAAGTGACAGAATGCTACAGGAAAGAGATACATTCGTTTTTACTTACACCCTACACTTAAAGAATCAATGATATCTTAAGTTTACAGTTTCTTTGACAACTCCCAAAAGTAAAGGCGACAATTATGGAAGAGTATATAGAATAAAATATTGATTTGAATCAACCATCCGATTCGATTTAGCCATGTCTGCCTGTCTGCCTCCCTGCATGTCTCTGACTCCATCATTGACAACGTAATGACAACGATATAAAACTGTAGGACAAAAACTCAGCACATACGATTGATAATTTTCATTAATGTGCAAGTCTATCTGTCAGAGTGTAGGGTACCTAAGCTTCGGTATAACCGCAGTTGAACTTCTGAATATTTGTTAACGTTATTTTGCGAAAAATAAAAAAAAATACAGCGCTGCTGTTGTCTATTTCTTCTTGTTGTTGGATAGCTTATTTTGCTGATGCTGCTGTCATTACATTTCTACGTGTACAACTTGATCATTTTATTACTTTCTGTTTTAAATTTGCAATTGTTATTTTGCTAATGCTTCCCTCATTTTACGTATAATGTTATTTTGTTTCTTTACTTGCTTCTCATTCGTTCTTATTATTATACTTCTTCTTCTTCTTCTTCTTCTTCTCATAAATATATTTTTAAATGCACATATAGTTTTTAATTGCATACTCGCAACAATCAAATCCAATACGGTAGCTGTTATCCTTATTCATAACTCTTCGCACTCATATTCTATAATAACATTTAATACGTCATGACAATGCAAAAGAATAAGATTTATGATTTATTAAATCAGTAATGACTTTATGCTGTCTCTACTATAACAAAAAACATGCCACACATGCAATATCATCGTCATCATCATGCAAATAAATGCAGAAGCAAAAATATTTGCGGTAGGAGGATAGAAAAGAAATTTATCAACCCTGACTTGATAGAAATGATTAAATTGTTATAAAATTATTTCAACATTACTTGTTTATTCAAGATTTGTATTAATATTTCTCACGTGTCTACAACTATAATTATAGTATGCACATCTTGACAGACTCTCAGACATGTTTTTAAACAAATCGGCATTAAAAACAATATAGTCGTAATCCGCAATACCTAAATGATCTATACAATTATCCCATATGATTTAAATTTTTCATCTACTATGTTATATCGTGACCTTAGTGATGAATATCATTGGGTTAATTGAGAATAATGTGATGCATGAGATTACTATCACATTTAACCAGATGTACAAGTTATCTATAATTGTAAATATATTTATATATTATTATATGGATATATAATATATACTTACAGCTAAAGCCAATTAGTCGCACACTAACTATCAGTAACAGTAACAAACAAACAAATTCAAGAACCAATCATAAATACACTAATCATAGACCGAACCAACAGCTAACCAACCAAATAACCACCAACTGTGTATGCGTTAGTAATCACATGTATGTATGCACGAATATTTAATAGGGATTAAATGAGCGATTGAGCGAAATGCAATGAAAAATATCTCTTTACTTTATCCAATCACTTTATAGGAATCAAATCACTTCGAATAATAACAAAATGTTTAATTTAGTTGACTTTAGAACTCATAAATCAAAATAACACGCACCATTGGGGCGTTATTGCTTTTTCGAATTTTTATTATATAATTATTATATATATAATTATTATATATAATTATTATACAATTATTATTACTACATTATATGTGCTAATAGACAGAGAAAAGAAAACAATCCTATGTATATTCAATGCCGTATAAAAAAAAAATAAATATGTGGCACTGTTGTGCGTGTTAAATTTTGGACAGCTTTAGAAGGGAACTACTTATTTTAGCCGGTTCCGAAAGGCAGAACCATTGTGAGATCACTTTTTTCAATGGCGTGCAATTCTACCATAAATTACTGTACATATTTTATGGTTTTTATTACTTAAAAACAAAAGACTTATTTCACTCCATTCTAAAATATCTCAAAGTGTGCTCTATATATATCTCTTGCTCTCTTATTTTTAGAGAAAATATTACATTTGTCTAGACCCGTCTTAGACCCGTAGTTATAATTAAATTTAAGATCATCTTCAATTTAGTAACGAATAATCTGTCAAAAAAAAATCTGACGGCCAAAAATCCGATTTTAAATTTAAAATTATCTTAGTTTTGACTATAAGTCCGTGGTTTAACATTAAAATTTGCTCGCCCCAATTTCTAATTATGCTCACCGGAAAATTCAAATATACAAATTCGTCTTTAAAATTCCTTAGTAGAGCCATAAATACTGTTATAATATTGAACACACCCATTCTAATAGATGAATTGAACATACCCCGTTATTACTGTTACTGTTATTACATTACTGTTGTGGTTGTTTAAATTTTTGGACAGTATTAGAAGGGACCTACTTATTTTAGCCAGTTCCGAACGGCAGACCCGACATTACATCACTTTTTTCTGAGCTTTGTCACAGAATTCTTTTAAAAGCTTTTTTCATGGCAAATTTTTACTGCCTGAAGAGTTGTCAATTGCTTGCCGGCAAGTGGGTACCGTTCGAAAGAAAAATCTTTTCGATAGTAAATTTATTATGCTTCAGTCGAGGATTGAACTCACGACCTACAGATCAGAAGGCCAACACACTAACCACTGTAAAGCGTTAGTCTGTATAAGGAATTTTAAATTGTTTCAACTTTTAGCATAGAGTGATCAGATAACAAGAACCGCATCTCAGTTATAGCGCTATTTAATTGTGAATTCAAAACACTCCGCCCGCTCGGGATTAGTCGAATGTTCCTTTATTGATGCATAAAACAGTTTTAGAAGACTGGAAATGTTAGACACCGAAACCGGTCGGGCCGTCCACAGACAATTCCAATGCCGCAAGTCATCAAAGCGCATGGCACGGGTGATGAACGCCTCGCAATTTTACCGTGCAGAAAAAATTGAACAAACACAATTTTAGAGTGTATGAACGGTCATCTAAGGAGCTAAGCTAAAACGACGCAAACCTGACTCCAAAACCATTTACGAGTATTCATTTAATCTGGCAGTCAAATCAGACCTTGTAGCAGTTCTGATTTGAGCTCGCTGGATTACAAATTCTGAACAAATTTAGAGAATATGATTTGCCATAAAAGATATCCCAACATTGGTTCTCTAAGGACAACTTTGATTCGTGTTGTGGCCAATTTTCCAATGAACGAGCTGCGTGCGGCTTTTGACGATTGGCCAATCCAACTTAAGGCGTATGCGAAGGCCAAAGGCAAACATTTCGAATTAAAACTTGTTTTTCCAATACAATAAATATCAATAAATATGTAGAAAAAAAAAACGGTCCTAAACATTCATTATTTTTAATTTTATAGATTAAAATGTGTGTAACAGTATTTATGTCCCTACTAAGTATATCGCTTAGGTTGACGATTCGTTCAAAAACATTCTCCGTGTCATTCAGTTTTATCACGTCAATAATGCAATGTCCCGTATCTTTATCGAAACCTGTACTGTGAGACGTTGTCGATTTTCACTTAAAAATTACATGTTGATATCAATTTAGTAACAACTCGAACTGGTACTAAATGTTTCGATACAACTAAACTAACAGTATAATGGTGCTACTAATTTAATTTTAATTTTGAAAGCAAAAGGCTCCAATTCCAAAAGCTTTGTGTACCTCTTAACATACAATGAGACATATAATACAATATTTTAGCCTTTATTTTTAAGCTAAAGCGGCAACTTTCTACAGGTATTTCAAAAACGTTTTAAAAAAACGGATTTCAGTCTAACTTAAACTAAAAATTAACTCTTATTTCATGAATAAAAAATAAAACTTACCAAATAACCGGCAAAAACTCATAATAAAAATGTTGAAAAATCCGTTCAAATGGCTGACACATACTCGTATCTACTCTATATACCTTCAACACAATCAGTGATTTTCGAATGCAATTTCAGTAGATCGTGAATTTAATTCAATTTTAGGTGTGTTCTCGTGCATGTTTTCTGGTTTATTTTCCTTTTTTATTTTATCATCAATTATCAGTTACTAAGATAAAAATATACATATACGCAAAGTACACTTATATGTACAATTACCGATAAGTATGTACATATCACAGCATTGTCTATTGGGTTATAATACATAAATGTACAATGATGTCAGTGCCAAATAAAAATAAAAATAAAAAATAAAAATTTACAATTTGTATGCTATTTTAATTATATGTATGAATCTGTCTCAATTGAAAAAAAAATATATATATATATATGATACATGAGTTAACCAAGTAGCATCATTCATTACGTATATATGTATGAGTAAATAACCAAAACAAGTACTATCGCTGTATGTAGCATTAACAAAGAGAACACTGATTTTCTACAGACACTATGTAAGGTATATAGAAAATTATTTTTAATCGTTTATTGATTTATTTATCTGGATTATATACTTCTTTCCTTGGTAAATGGTCAAATGCTACTCTAGGTGGTCCTCATATTTTTCTTTTGTTTATTGGTAGCTATTCATTAGAAATTTGTTTTAATTATGCTGCAGAATAATAGATCAGGTAAAAGGAACTTTGGCCAACATTGTGTCTTGTTGTTTTGGTTTCTCTTCACCTCAACTTGGTTATTTAATTGGTTATTTAAATATAACTAAATATTAATGAAAACCCAATTTTTAATGAAAAAATTATTAAGCGTGGATTCTAAATTAAAAATTTTATATATTGCATCAAAAATTGCTAAATATATTTCTTGGCATCTAATAACAACAATACACATGATGTGATAAATGATCAATCGGAGACTTACCATGCTGAAATGTTGAAGATTACACTTAATGACTGCACAATCTCCTTTGACAATATCCTGCCATTGTTACTCGTATACAATTTCTTGATCTTGCGATACAATATTACCAGGATAACAAAGACGATGAAGGAGATAGCACAAGATAAAGAATAAATTCTTTATCGATAATCGATCGTACATGATTATTATTTGTTGGACATTAAAAAATTACCGTCTGAAGGTTGGCATGAACACAAAATGTATCAAGTATCAAGCAGGGAGAGACAATACACTTTAATATAATATATATATATATATATATATATATATATATATATATATATATATCGTAAGCAATGTTTAACATTTTTGTGGTTTTTTGTATTTTTAATACATATTGCGTGTTCGAACTGAAAATTCTATAAAATGTACGTACTTCGAATACGATTTGTAGTTTGTGTTTCTGTTCATTGTCTCAACCCAGAAGCCGGCTGCTGTCTATTGGGTTTTAAACGAAATATAGCATGTTATTTGTTGGTTAACATTTCACATCTATTATCAATTCAATCAAGTTTGAAACGAAAAAACCCCAATAAAAATTTAAGTCAGTTAATAATTTACACCTGAATGCTAATAGATTACTTTTTTTTTTTGTAGTTAGTTTTTTTTTTATGACACATGTATATAAACACATACACACGTATTTATATAATATATAATATTTCAACTTTTTCTTTTTATTTTAGTTATTGTTTTTTTTTAGTCCAAATATTAACTCCAATTTCAAAGGCCAACTTAATTTTAAGCCAAGAGCTAGTATCGAACTACACTTGCCGATAGCTGACAGTAAACTGATCGTAACAAACGTAGCCAACACGACAGGTAAGCAAGAAAGCATGCGATCAAATACTACACATACACACACACACACACATACTCATATATACTCACACTGTAAGCAATCCCAACTTTAATAACGATAATATGTACAGTCGTTGGAAGTTAAAAAAAACAATTTTTTTTATTGTAATGCTGAATAACAACAACAACAACGATTGTCGAGACGATCGCACGAGCTTACGTACCGTCACAATGTGTCCAACACTTTTACGTTTCGTTTAACGACTTGTATGTTTCAATGTATTTCAGAGGCTTTTTGTAACCCTTTTTCTTTGCAGTCAACTTTGCAGTTAACCGGTGTGAGAGTTATTTGCTTGCTTGCTTTTTTACGTTGTACTCTTTCTACTGCGAAGATATGTAGTACTACTTACTGGCATGATCATGATCACCGCAAAACGATTAACATATACATACTATTGTATAAATACACATTACTATAGAGTGTGCTCTTTTTAATGCAAGCACCTGTTTATATGGATTCTCTCATTGTACGCAGTCAGGCATGTCGTGTAGATGTTGATTGTCGCTAGTTAACAATACGGGTGAATCGCATGAGTGTACAATCGTACTCGCATATTGTTTCTTCTTCTAATTTCATTTCTTTTCCTTTTCTACCCCCCCATTTTATAGAATATTAGTTGTCCTTTTCACACCGGAACCCTCATGGAGTAATGTTTGTGTAAAAAGGCACACTATCCATGTATGAATGTATCAATGTATTGTAATTTCTCAATTTTTTGTACTCTCATTCCACTAATGTATGTTCTCACGAGAAAACTTTCCATAAATGATCATTAGCTTTCATATGTATGTATATGTTAACTACTTTATGTTACTTTACTTAGGCTACTGCTAGCTCATGTTCTTCAAGAATTATTGACCTGTTCTTATTTCATAACATGTATACATTAACTAATTATTATTTCAAATATAATTATTAAGCTTCTTCTTTTAGACTTTTCCCCAAAACTATATGTTTGTAATTTCTGAAAAAAATATGTTTAAAAATAACAAGAATATATATATATATATATATATATATATATATGTATATTTATATATATATATATATATATATATATATATATATATACATATATATATATATATATATATATATATATATATACATATATATATATATATATATATATATATATATAAGTATTTTTATATATATATATATATATATAAATATATATATATATATATATATATATATATATATATATATATATATATATATATATATATATATATATATATATGGAGACTATGGATTTAATTTAGTTTTAATTTCATGACATTGTGTCCATTTAACGATAAGTTAAATGTTCGATTTTTCGGTATGAAATGTCTGCAACCAAAACGTTGAGACCGTCGCAAAAGCCCTTCAGTGAAGAGGCTCCACCTTAACACCAGTAAATAAATGGTATAAATTGTTCAAATAGGTTCCGCAACACGTTGAAGGCGCAGAACAGCCCGGACGATAAAAAACATGTCAATCAAATCAAAGAATTGGTGGTCGAAAATCGTCGATTGGCAGTTAGAGACCTTACTGTTGTTATTACAATCAGAATCAGAGAAGACTATTCTGAAAGACCATTTGTGCCTGAGAAAAACCAGGCATCTCACTCTGCACTCGTTTTTCGTGACCATTTCACCAAACACTTGACGCATGTGATTGTACAACCAAAGCGTTTGCTTGATTTAGCACAGTATGAATTCTAGTGAATCATTAAACTGAAGAGACCACTCAGTGGACAGCGTTCGAACCTTCACAGTGTCATAATTTAAAGTCGGATAAGTCTTGCAGGAATGCCGAACTCAGTCATTGTTGTATATAAGCGAGCACTCCTTACCGTACTGTCGAAATCGGCTTTATAATAAAGAAATAGGTGATGTGTCTCGATCTGTTTTTCTTAGATTTTCTTCAGAATTTGTCGTAGTGTGAAAATCTGGTCGATGCTAAATTTACTAGATCTAAAGGCACAAGGTCCAATAAGTTTGTTGAGCAAAGGCTTCAATCCTTCACACAGTATGTACGATAGGACTTTGTAAGCGATGCTCAAGAGATTTATCATATAGAAATTGGCAACATTGTGGCTCTATTTTCTTGTGTGCGGTACAGAGAACCGGACAGGGTCTCCAATAATCAGGCATGCTTATCTGTAAAATTCTAGTTTAGAAATGGCTTCACAATTTAGCTTCTGCAATTTATTACTTATGACCGTCATACCTCAATGTTTACCGTCGGCCTTTTAATTTGCAGCTGAAAGGTTCCATTTCAGTTGAAGCTTAAATAACTTAAATAACGGAAAGATTATATCGGAAAGATTATACAGTACCCTCCTGTAGGTAAACAATTGGAAATTCTTCGGCTGTAATATTTTGCCATGAAAATATCTCTGTTTCAAAGCTCAGACAAATAAATGTCGGAAGGGTTTTGCCGTTTAAAACCTGCTAATATAAGTAGGTATATTCTAAGAATTCTTAAGTTAACATGATCTTATAAGGGTGCAATGCAAGATCCTTTCCCAAACTCCGCTATAATGTGAGTTGTAATTATGGGAGTGAACGAGGTCATCAGTGATCAGATAATTTTGCGAAATATTGGTCATTGGAACAAATACCGATCACCATATATTATACAAAATACTTTTTCTATAATTTCTGGCTTATTATGTAAGTTTGAGAGCATGAATCACAAATGAAACTTATTGTAACAATTGAATGCGATTTTAATCCCAGAATTGGGCTATAGGTGTAATAAATAATAAATAATAAATAATAATAAATAATGTAATAAAAATACGTCATCAGGTTGTTAAATTATTGCGTGTGTTCAAACATTATAATTAGGGGAGGTCCTCTACTGATAACGAACTTAAGCCCAAATTGATCGCGTGTGAGAAAAATGTATGAATTCTTAAATCTGTCTGTATTATATAATATTTTTTTTTTAATTTGTCCGACGGTTAAGGATGGGTCCTATCTATCCCCCGTGGCTAAGCCACTGTATATATATAATTTTTTAATGTTCATTTCACTTCCGTTTAAGAATTTCAAAATGTTTATAACTTTTTTCAGCTTTATTGTTATTTATATGTAACAACTTTTTGTCGGCTTTTCTTTATTTGGTTTGTTCGCTTTATATTTCCATGTTCTTTCGTTCTCATTTGAACTCTGAAATTTCAAGTGTACCTCTGCTCAAAGAAGTTTTTTTGCTTATTTCCTGTTGTCAGATTACTAAATAAGTCTATATCAGTCTGATACATACTTATATGTATTTTAATTTTATTTTAACACTTTTTCAGCTAATTATGGTAATAATAATAATAATAATAATAATAATAATAGTTGATATTAATATAATAATAATTATTATTATAGAGTTGACCACATTCGCAGCTTTCAGCTAGAATTTATGTACCCGGGTAGTGTCACCAAAGGCATGCTCTGTTGTTTTATTTCTATTATTATTAATTTTTTCTTCCAGACAGCGTCTCTCTCATTATAGTAGCGGCTTATATTAATATTACTTTTTCCAAATAGACCGGGATAGACAAATATATTCCAGTAGAATAGGCGCTGTACAATTTCAATTACGAATTATGGATGGTATTTGAAGAAAAATGTTGTTTGCTCATCTATATCTAATAATATCCATGTGGAGGATTTTCCCCAATTGATCGGGCCGATCCTTACAATCCTCCAAATTGTCTTCAAAAAACCGTTGAATTTCATTTATGTTAATGTTGCTATTGTGGAATCAAAAACAGCAAGTCATTAAGAGCTTTGGTAAATTTGATCCTGAGCCGCTCCTGTGATACACAGAGCACCCAAACTTTGAATGTTTTGTTTGAATGTTTGAATTGAACCAATGCATGACGCGTAGATTCAGGCCCAATTTCTGACCTATATCCCGTTTCACGAGCACAACGCTATCAAGGTCAGCAGCTTATGTTACAATCTTCCACATCGTGCAACAATTATTAACTACAAGTACCCATAATAAAGACAAGGCAACCCTCAACCCTTTGCGAGTTTCCCCTATGGACGAATATTTTAATGGAATGGTTTCCGAATTTAGCGTATATTGCGTTATTGCTCAGCATAATGCCAATCAACCTCCTCAAGGACAGGCCACAATTTAATACTGTTAAAAGCCCCATCGATATCGATAAAGGTTTCCAGAGGATGCAAGCCGATCCTGGAGGCCTCAATGTTTTAAAAACGTGGTCGTCCAAAATATCTTTTTAATGGTTATAATACCAGAGGATCGAATATTCAGCCCAGAAAATGTGCTTCCAAAAGCAGTTCTAGGGTATCACCTCTGTTTAAAGTCCAGGTATCGCCTGAATACAGTAGTCAGCTTTGACTGCTTTCGAAAACACTCTGGATTCGCAGAAGAGCTCCCATGATTCCCGCTATGCTTTCCTAATGTTGTATTTAGAGTGTCGATACGGCACAACAGAATATTTTTTCAGCTAGCTCGACTATCTCGATCAGCTATCAGACTGTGCCCACTGCGATTCCTGAACCCATTTACGTAGATGCATTACTTTCCTTCCCGTAGAGTGGATTTCGTATATTGTCAAAATACTACATTGCCAAGGGGCCATGCCTGCCTATCCTGAAACAAAGTGGTATGTTGGTCAACTAAAAATTTCTGAGGCACATTACTTTATAGGATCCAGAAAATACTCCTATAGACAAAGGTTGGCTAGGAAGGTCCAAAACCCATGTGACATAAGCTTATGCCATACTATCCAGTATGTCTTTGGCAAAGTAAGAGTGTAAAAGCAAAATTTTGGGCAAACTGACAATTACTGTCAAAAGGACACTTTCTGCTGACACTTTATCCAAACAGCAACCACGCGTCAAACTATAAAAGCTTCAGTTTACCTTCCTGGCGACAGCGGTGAAACACTCACAAAGAAGGAAATTGCAATATAGGAATATTGCCGCATAAGGAAGCTGACTCTATTATTGTGTTGCGGTGCCAATACCTATATAAAGGGAGAGCACCTTTGAGAATTTATTTCTAGAAACAGATTGAGCATTCTAAACTGAGGTAATGAACCGAATTTTACGAACGCTATTAGGGAATATGTCATTGACTTATCATTATTACACTAAGTTTAAGAGGACCACATAACGAGGTCACTGTGAGAGAATCGTGGATTTCCAAAACAACCATCACCTTTCCCCTATAGCCCCAGAAGTAATCTCAGGGGAGAAGAGCTTACGCAAAGATTTGCAATACAAAAGGGTCTGATGGCATCCCAAATGTAGGGCATAAAATGGCAATTCATGAGACACCAGACCTGCTTACGAAAGTTCTGCGAAAATGGCTAAAGAAAATAGAATTCCTAGTTCAATGAAAGCTGCAACAAAATACTCTTGTTGCCTAAAGGAAAATATTTGAGGTGATAATTTACAACAGACTACTTCCTATAGCAAAAGAAAATGGTGCGCTTTCAGATATCCAGTTTGGCATCTCTCGGGATAATAAGGAACTAATAACACAGCAAAAGGTAGGTAGATATATAAGTTAATCCCTACGATGTAAAAATGGATTCCGAGCAAGCCCGAAGACTATCAACTTCCCAAAGACTTAAGCAACTTCCTGATGGGTCACGTTGGATACGTATATATATACATATATATATACATATATATATATATATATATATATATATATATATATATACATATATATATATATATATATATATATATATATATATACATATATATATATATATATATATATATATATATATATATATATATATATATATTACTGTTGTGCGTCTTAAATTTTGGACAATATTAGAAGGGACCTACTTATTTTAGCCGGTTCCGAACGGCAGAACACTTGTGACATCACTTTTTCTGAGCTTTGTCACAGAGTTCTTTAAGAAGCTTTTTCATGGCAAGTTGTTACTGTCGGAAGAATTGCCAATTGCTTGCCGACAGGTGGGTACCGTTCGAAAGAAAAATCTTATCGATATTAAATTTGTTATGCATCAGCCGGGGATTGAACCACCGACCTACAGATCAGAAGGCGAACACACTAACCACTGAGCTACGGCACACGGCTACGGCTAGAGAAGCTCGGCCAATGAGCCCTTTGGGGCTTTATGTGGCCACATATTTATTTTTATTTTATTTATATATATATATATATATATATATATATATATATATATATATATATATATATATATATATATATATAAATATTTCGTACGTATTTATATTACATAATTATCGCTTCATTAGAGAACGAATAAGACATGGATATTCTGTTGAAATGATGATCATTTGTTGCAGCACTAATTTTTAAATGATTCTTTAATTATGATTTTATAATAAACAATATTTTCTTAAATTTTGTGCGCTTCCCCTTTAATGGTGTAATACGCATAAATAACTGTGAGGTACAGACTATACATAAATATTAATCCCAGTGTGTGGAAAATGTATATGATATTTATTTATATTTGTCTGTATGCATTTAAATTTATATTTATGTGTGAGAAAAAGGAACGTTAGTAAGAGTAGCAACAAACGAAAAAAAGGCAAGACTATTAAAAATGTTTTGCTTAATGTTTTTGTTTTTTTTTTTCTCGCTCGGTTGAGGCATCATTATATTCAGACATTCTCTTTTTATATCTCTGAGCTTTCAATTTAGACCGCGTTATGTTTTAAATTTTGAAAGTTATTTTAAAATGCTTTTAAAAATTCATATTTCACACTACTAACTACATAGGTTTCTACGGATATTTATCTGTTACTACTGCTTACTGTTTAGTATCTCCCATTTGTTATTAATTACAATAATTTCATAGACATTACATAAAATGCGTTAATGTGTCTTAAATCAAATTTGAACTAAACTGTATTACTATTATTATTATTATTATTACTATTTTTTTTTTTTTTTTTTTTTTGTTACTTGATTGATCTCTAAACATACCTCTAAAAAATGTCCCATTTTCACTGTCCCTTCTTTTTTTCGTGTTCGATTCTAAACTAAATGCAAACATGTGAGAAAATTTTCGGTGTTCATTTCTTATAATGCCACACTCAAAGAAGGGTAAAAGGGTACATTTTCTGCATTGCGAAACTTTATCAGGGAGATGGTTGCCTGAAAATCAGCTGATTGCTTAAAACTAAATTCGCCCCAAGCTTCTCTTCAGGCGAATTTTTCACCGGCAAAATCATTCGCCTTAGACAGGAAGAGATAGTAATCACTTGGTGTCAAGTTCGGACTATAAGGTGGATGCATAAGAACCTCCCAACCAAGCTCCCGTAACTTCTGGCGAGTCACAATCGATGTGTGTGTGGCACAATTCCTCTCCTATTGGCCAAAGCTGGACGATTGTTTCCTTCAGACGGTCCAATTATTGACACTAGAGGTCCGAATTAAGATTTTTACCGTAGGGGAGCAGCTCATAGTAGATGATTCCCTGCCAATCCCACCAAACACATAGCAAAACCTTCCTTACCGTCAATCCTGGCTTGGCCACCATTTGCGTTGGCTCATCGCGATTCGACCACGACCACGACCGTAAGAGACCCACTTTTCATCACTAGCGACCATCCGCTTCAGAAATGGATCGATTTTGTTGCGATTCAGCAGCAATTTGCAGATGGAAATTCGGGCCATGAGGTCTTTTTTCGTTAACTAGCTTGTTTTTGTGTCCAGCCTTATTTAAATGGTTCCAAACGGTTTTTTGTATTTGCTCTTTACTGGTGTTCATCTTTGACGCGTGCTCAAACAATACTGAATCAAGCAATCACAAAACTGCCTGAAAAGTTTATTTAGTACGAAATCCTATCTTTCTAACGCCATCTAGCATAACCCGATCGCACTTATACAACAGATAAAGATTACTAAAGCCATCTATTGGAAAAATAATGGATTTCTACACCTGATATATGGATTCTCATTGAAGGAAACAAATTACCAATAACTGAAAACAAAATGCATCTTTTGCAACATTTTGTAATTGCAATTGACGATGAGTTTTAGTATACAGTTTTTTACATTGTTTTAAATTGAAAACACTCATATAAATGCTGTTTATCCTGTTACAGCTAAAAATATAAGTAATTTAGAGCATTGTATAAAGAATTGGGAGCGCTGCTTTTATTCTGTAGCCACCTTAATCCACCTTTATAGACATAAAACGAGCTCTTAGCCGGGTAATAATTTCTTAGCCAAAAATTGCTTCTATAAACACTTATCGAAGTGTAAATTGTTACTTGGATTGTAAGCTTTATTAGTGTGACCTAATATATGCATACATCTATTGATTACAGTACATATAACAATTGCACCATTTAATAATAAATAATTTCTTTCTCATGTTAATTGTAAATACGAATGCACATTATTTGCTGGCGCCACATGTCATTAAAGAAAGAAAGCTTCGTAAATCGCCTATATATCGCCGATTAGTTGTAACATTAAAAATACATAAATATGTAGGTTTATATTCTATTTTGTTTAGTATTCCATTTTGTTTAGTAACGTGACCAGATTTTTAATATTTCAATTTTGACTACCATATTCATTTTATGCAACACCGCTCAAAACATTGTAGAACTAATGGTGCTAAAGATTGTGTTAAATCACAGCAAATATACTAATAAACTACTTTGCTTGCATTTATTTGTAATGACAAAATAAAATCTCTAAATATAATTTTTTATTATTTGCAACAAATTATAAAAAGCAATACCAATGAACAAATATAACTTTCGCCAATATAGCAATTTAACATTAAAAATAATTTCGACAATAATAATTATCTACTTACTATCAACCAAGCAACGAAATTCATTTATGAACATTATGACCGCAATTACTATCAAGCAATGACTCATCCACGATAATAATGACGAGTATTTGATATTTTTTACACAGTGAAACTGAGTTTTCTTTTTAAGCTGTGTGCAATGCTAATGTGCTTGCTCTCTTTCTGTTTTGTGCAACAATTTATTTTATTCGAATCGAATTTAGTAATTATTTCATTATTGTCGCTGTTTTATTTCTGATGTACCATTTCTATTATTTTTAGCGTTGTTTTTGTTGCGCTGACATAATCGTACATTATGTAGATATGCAAGGGAATCGATTGAGAACTTGTAACTAGTTAATTTGTTTATCCACTCTAAGCAATGTTACGATATTTTTCAAATCGCTTTATGATATGGAAATCTTCAAAATCGTTCAATAAAATCGATACACTATTTCCGTTATTTTTTCAAGTAAGTACCTCAGTGATTAATGCGTTGGCCTTCTGATCTGTTGGTTCAATTCCTGGCTGAAGCAAAAAGCTTCTAAAAGAGCTTTGGACAAAGCTCAAAGAAAGTGATTTCACAAAGTTTGTGCCATTCGGAACCGGCTAATATAATACGTCCCTCCTAATACTGTAAAATATTCAACACGCACAACAGTACTGGAAGAGGTGCATATCTATAAATAAGTATCCTTTTTCCGCTTGCTGGAGTCATTCCTTTTCATGGAAGAAGAGTTTTCATCTGACAGGTCTCTAGCCCAACGAACAACCTCAAGGCTGATCGGCATTACCGTAGCACGAAACATGGTAATTAGCAGTACAAGATTTCAGCATCTCGACATCCATAAAGCGACGTGGCTGTCTCCAGATAAACGAACGAAAACCAAATTGATCATGTGATGATTGACGGAAGGCATACTTCATGTGTAATGGACGTGAAATCGATCCGTGGTGCCAACATCGATTCGGATCATTACCTTGTTGCAGCTAAGGTGCTAACACGTTTATGTGCCGCAAGGAACAAACGAAATCCCACACAGAGAAATCTTGACGTCAATAAGCTGCAATCACCAGAGATAGCAAATGCTTTTACTACTCGATTATGGGATCTGCTTATGCAGAACACTCCCCCTCTTGATGATACATGTGCACAGCGGACACATATATCGCATTCCATGACTACTGCAGCTGAGGAGGTAATCGGTTTCCACCGGCCTCTGAGGAATGAGTGGTATGATCAATAGTGTCGCGACGCTACCGAAGAGAAAGACGTCGCCTACAGAAAAACCCTGCGTGCAGGTGCCACGCGAACTGTTAAGGAGCGGTACAGAGAGAAGAGGAGTGCGGAAAGACATGGAGGAGATCTCCCGAACTCTCCAATCACGGATGATGGTAGAGATATTCCAGCACCCGACCAGGATGAAGTCAGAAAGGCCATTTCTAGGCTAAAAACCAACAAAGCTTTAGGTGCTGATGACCTGCCTGTCGATAAACTGCTCGCCAGCATGCACCAGCTCATAAGGAGAATATGGTCGGATGAAAGCACGCCCGATGATTAGAGGCTCACTATTCTCTGTCAAACTGTCCCGTGCGCAAACTACCGTGGTATAAGTCTTCTTAGCATCACCTGCAAGGTCCTATCGAGTGTGTGTGAAATATGAAAGCCTATGCTTACAAAGCTGATTGGACCTTATCAGTGTGTCTTCACACCTGGTTGATTATAAAGCCGCTTTTGACAGTCCGGTAAGGAATTACCTCTACACAATAATGTCTGAGATCGGTATTCCTGCGAAGCTCATTCGTTATTGCAGAATGACACTGTATAACTGCCGCTGTGCAGTGAAAATTGGAAAGGGCCTCTCCCCGCCGCTTAATACCAATCGGGGTTTCAGACAAGGTGATTCGTTATCGTGCGACTTCTTCAATCTTATTATGGAGAAAATAATCCGAGCTGCTGATCTAAAATATAATGGCACTATCTTCAACAAAAGTGTCATGCTGTTAGCGTATGCCGATTATATTGACATAATCGGCATGAACACGCGAACAGTTAGAGAAGCTTTCTCGGAGCTGGAAAGAGAGTCGCATCGATTAGGTCTCACGGTGAACGAGGGCAAGACGAAGTATCTAGTATCAACAAACAAAGAGTCCCAGTGTCTTGGACAGCACGTCACTCTACTAGTAGAATGTAACGATTTTACTTAGAACCCATAAATAAATTTTCTACATAGGCATAACCATTGCGTCTTCTTACCGAATATAAATACATTATGGGGGATTTCACCGAAATAATACCTAAAAAGTCGTAAAAGTGCTCAATAAAACATATCTTTTAAACCAAAACAGAAATTCGCGATGTGGCAACCCTTTTGTGATCTTCTTTATAGGACCCCGTGCATAGGTTATGCCCATATAGAAACTTTGTTTTGAAAATCGATACACCCTAATGTATAGTTATGAACAAATACTCTATATACTATAGAAACAGTTCGTCACAGTTCGATGGTTACGCAAGTACTTATTTATTCATTTTACTATATACATTTGAGCACGTATATGAATCAGACGAGTGTTTGAATATGCACCATCATCATGGAAATCATTGTTATTATTATTATTAACACCAATACTTCCTTCATACGATTACTGCAAGCTACCTTTGGTTAGCACACACAGGAAGGCGAGAGAGAAACCATGTAATGTAATGTATTGTTATAGTATAAAAGTACTGCGATCTAAAAGATATATGGTGCAACCCTCTACTAGTACAATATATGCCTATAAAATCTCATCCATCTTGATGAGATGGGGCTCCTTTTCTAGTGAGTTCATCATCTAGCTTATTACCCTGCATGCCCAGGGGCCCAGCAGAGACTTTGGTGTTCAAGAGAGATAGAGAGCAGAGATTTTGTTGTTTTTCCCTAGCTAATTCAATTTTTGTAGAGAATCCCATTCTAAAATAATTTGAGTGCTCGATGGGCAACTTGGTTAACCGGAACCTACTTATTTTAGCCGGTTCCTAATGGCAGAACTTTTACGACATCACTTTTTCTGAGCTTTGTCACAGAGTTCTTTTAGATGCTTTTCCATGGCAAATTGTTACTGCCGGAAGATGAGAAGATGGGAAAATGCTTGCCGACAGATGGGTACCGTTCGAAAGAAAAATCTTTTCAATATTAATTTTGTCATGCTTCAGCCGGGGATTGAACCACGACCTACAGATCAGAAGGACAACACACTAACCACTGAGCTACGACCCCCACATTAACTGGTAGTGTGGCTACTTATTGTCTTCTGTAATGCCGAGCTTTGGTAATTGCCCATAGCCTCTGAATATTTAGTTGTAAGCCCAAACACCCTCGCCCAGTGATTCGCTCGATTCATTTTTATATCTTAGTTTTACCGCAAAGTGTTTTTCGAAATAAATTTCTTGCCCTCTGGATAATTTCGTAGAGTTTTTGCACAAGTTTTCTTCGTTCTATAGCCCTTCTTCTACTTCATTTCACGCCCTTTTATGCCTACGCTCCACATGAGGGACTTTGGCTGATTTGATTTCGTTGTTTCCACTAAATGCGTAAAATGTGTTTCCTGCCTGTGTCCACATCTTGTGTCAACTCTCTAAGACTTATATGTACGACTTTTATATAAGACGAGCACCAGCGTCTTGGCTCTGTTAATTTGTTCGTTGTTTTAACAATCTACGGACTATCATTTTTGGCCGTTTTTGAATAAATTATACCATTCAGATATGCCTATATATTCGACATTAACGATTCACCATAAATCTTCTACGATACTTTCTGAAATTTCGCAAACAATGTTTTGTTTGGAATGGAACAAACAAACTCCTTGTTCAATATTTTTCCCACTAAGGAGTTCGAAGAGCACGCAAAAGCAAGAGAATATGAAGAACAAATGCAAGTAAAGTTAACATACTGAGTAACAACATATCGTGCTCAAGTTGCACCTAGTAACTTACTACAGCGCTACCAACTTAAAAATAATGGTGGCGATATCTTGTACGCGCGTGTTTCATATATAATTTTAACACAGTATGTATGATACATATATGCAGATATAGGAAGGTTCACTGAAACTATAAAAGCACATATCCATTGAAATACTATACATATGAGGGTATTTAGCATAAAATGCGATAAGTAACAAAGTACTCTTAAATACGTGTACGCTTATAGTTACATACTTATAAACAGTTGTATTTCGGAAGTTCATAAGCAAAACATATTTTTCATTCTTGCCTTTAGTAGGTCTTTATTTTAATATTGCGTATGAATGAGCTATTGGTCGCTCTTTAATGTTTCTCAACGCGAAACATACTCACGTACAAACACGGACTGCTGATGAATTCAAATAATCTAATTACTGCTTGGATATCTGTGAAAATACCTACATTATTATAGTTATTATCACACGTCAACTTCGCAGTTTCATAGTCAACTGTTCTAGGTATGAAATCGTATCGGTCCAGAATAATTGTATCTCTATAGAGAGACCATTCTGCAACTGTTTTAAGTCTAATTGCCGCTTGGGCTTCTAACTACTTTCCCTGAAGGTCCAAAGAAATCACATGTGGTAATGATTTGTTAGAGAAAATTACTAATGCCCCTAGCGTAATGCACACAGATGCCAATCTTTGGACCTTCTCCACGGAATTTGGTGCGTCTAAAATTCTGGACAGTATCAGAAGCGATCAGTAGGTTGCTACATCGTCCATAATGAATACAAAATATATGGTTAAATTTCTAAAGGTATAATAAATAAATAAAGCCTTCTGACCCATAGGTTGTGGGTACGATCCCACAATGCGACTTCTTCAATCTTATTATGGAGAAAATAATACGAGCTACTGATCTACGACATAATGGCAGTATCTTCAACAAAAGTGTAATATTGTTGGCATGTGCCGACGATAATCGGCATGAACACGCGAGCAGTCAGTGCAGCATTGTCAGAGTTGGAAAGAGTGTCGCGTCGAATGGGTCTTACTATGAACGAGGGCAAGACGAAGTATCTAGCGTCAACAAACAAAGAGTCCCGGCGTCTTGGAGTTAGCGCTTTTGCAGTAGTAAGGGACTTTGTCTATCTTGGAACCAGCATTAACAGCAGTAATGACGTCAGAGATGTCATTACTGCTGGATATTGCAAAGGATCACTCTTGCAAACAGGTGCTACTTTGGGCTAAGTAAGCAATTGAGAAGTCGAGCTCTCTCTCGAAGATCGAAAACTACACTCTACTCTTGGAAAGACCAAGTACTGGAGAACCTGACAGTGCTTGAATTTCTAACTGGAGCCAGCTAGCGAAGAACAGATATGGCTGGCGAAGCAAGTTATATTCGGCCTAAATCCATATTCTGTTGTTATGGCCACAAATATATATAAATATATATTTACATATATATATATATATATATATATATATATATATATATATATATATATATATATATATATATGTATATATACACATATATATAATACTACACTTTCGTATGGAATTCTTCTTATAAATCAAATAATAGAAGGTTCAAATTGTTCTTACAAAGTTTCACAAAAATTTGGACTTTCAACATTACAGTGGCTTGAGATTTAAGGCTATGCGTGTTTTTCTCTAGAAAAAAGATTCAAAAGCAATTGACCTCCTACCGCGCCAAAGAAAGAATAAAAGTAATATTTTGTTCAACCGGCTCATCAAAAGTACAATACATATATATGAATGTACATAAGCTAACAAAACGTATAAAAACACTGATAATAATAATAATAATAATACAACAATAATAATACATAGTAACACTCGAAAAAAAAAGAGTAAAATTAAAAACAACAGCAAAAGAGGGAAAAGAAACAATAAGAAAAGTTTTGCGTTAGAGCCGGGCAATTCTCTTATTCTTTCACCGTGTCTAATTTATATGTACACTGTATTCTTCCCGTCACATCTGCGCAATCATACGCACTTGAATTCGTATGACTACTATTTTTTTTAATTTCAATTTTCAGGTACATACATTCTATGGTAGGCTTATACATACAATATTTCATTGTTTTAAATAAATTTCGTATAGAATGAACGAAGCAACTATAATAGATTCACTAAATAACATGTCATAATCGTAGGTTATAACACCATCACCAACAACAACAATAATATAACATTTACAACCGTACATATACATACTCTTATTTCATTGTTGTCGTTATTAACATTGTCATAGATGTTGCCAATTTCTCACTCTCTCTCTCTTGCTATCTCTCTCCCTCGTAAAAAAGCGTTGTGCCATTTTAAGTGAAGTCATCCAAAAAGTAATAGTAACACTATCATATGTACAAATAATAATAAATAAGTAGTAACAATGGCACCGAGTGGTAACAAAAATTAAAGCATAATTTTATGTAGGTACACATGAGTATTCGCATGTATGTACATAAGTACATGTATATACATATGAATATGTATGAATATATATACGTGAGTATGACTGAAAATTCTATGAATTTGTATTTCAAATTTTTCATTGGGGTTGTTGTTGGCTCTGATCTTTTATTTGTCCATTTAATTTAATTTCACTTAATATGTTGTTGCTGATATCATTGTTATTGTTGAAAGAGAATAAAACTTGAAATTTCCGAATTGTTCAGGAAGCGGTATACCTACTAGTAAGCATTTTATGTTCCTAGTATTATTACTATCATCATTATTATTAACATGTTTTACTTTATTTTATTTTTTAAAATTTTTTTTCCCCACCCTGCCTTTATATTTGTATAATAACAAAGGAGTAAGCAATATGATTATGAGATTCTATGTATAAGTGCGTGTATTAAATGTTGCCTAATAAAATGATTCTATTTTCCTAATGGTGAAGTTAAAAGTGTGCACAACCAATACAACGTAAGTGTACGTCATCATGCGATACTGATTCAACAACAATTTTATGATCTAACTGAAAGCCAAATAGAAAAAATCAACGGAAGAGCAACAACAAACACAATACGACTATTTTACTATCCAACAGTAATAACACTCTACTAGTTTCAAAGGTGACAAGCAGACCACCCGGCGGGAAAACCTAATTCCAGTAGTGTCGATTTTCTAAATTAGCTCTGACTTTCAAGCTACCGAAAGTTACTACGATTTTTCCACGAAGTAAGTTTAAATGCAACACCGCTCCTGTCAACTTCCATCTGTTAGCATGGTACGTTATTTAGTTTGGGTGTTCTAACAATTCAAAGCAGATAACCTCACGAATTTTTAACGAAAATTAAAAAAGATGAATTTTCCCTACATGACGGTGAAAAAATGTTTGCGATTTAAGCGCAGTGTTATATTAGTACTTGTGGCAATATGATCATTGTTGTTTTATTATAATTTTTTTTTTTTTGTAAAAACAACCAACCATTCATTGAAGCGTTCCATGCGGCTGCCTTTTAAGATCTGTGATAAATTTTTTAATACATTTATTTTTTTTTTTTTATTTTTTTTTATGTTTTTGTGATCATTATGCCTGATGATTTCTTTGTTCTACTTCAGTATAGTTTTTCTTGATAGATCTCATAGTAGGGAGGTGTATGAATATCAGATTAAATACAAGTGTTTAAATTTAAACAAGATCGATTACAGCAATATAAGACCTAACTTCCCTTGCCATTTTTATCGCTCAACTCCTTTTTAATCAATTATTTCATTACACCATTAGATGTTTTCGTACACAAAAACATGTTTAATAAGTTTTTAACATCGTCAGTTTTTCGATTTACCATTAAAGTATTTTTAACAATGCTTCTAGTTTCCACGTTATTCACAGCTGATCTTGAATTGATAAGTCATTAGACTTTTTAATAGATGGCGCTGCAAACACATGATAATGCTGTTTTCTATAAAGTACAAAACTCAAAAAATCCACTAGTGAAATTTCATGACATTTCATTCATTACTTTACCAGGTGTACAAGCTTAAATCCGCTGTTTTTCGGGGTAAAAAAACACATTTTTTTGCATAGAAAGCCAAAAATTAATTTATTCAAAGTAATTGCCCTCACTAGCTATACATTTTTCCCATCTCTCGGGCAATTTGTGTATACCATGGCAAAAGTTGTTGGTGGTCCAAAGCGATTTGGTCTTGGAAAAGAAGTTGCTGGTTGGCCGGGATCGACCCACGATTTTTTTCGTTTAGAATTCTCAAAGTATATTCACTTTTCATCGCAAGTCACCACAAGATACAGGAAAGACTTTCTTTTTTGTCTAGCAAGCAAGATTTCGCATGTGTTTTGGCGTCGCTCCATCTGCCTATCGTTCAATTGATGGGGTACCCATTTTCCAAATTTTTGAATCTTCCCCATGACTCGTAAACGTATGGAAATGACTTGTTGAGTAACACCTATCTGTTCGGCAAGCATTTTTTGCGATTGGGTGTCGTCCTCATCCAAAAAAGCCTGCAAATCATGATCCTCAACTTTTGTGGGTCTATTTTCACGCTTCTTGTCACTCAAGTCAAAATGGCCTTCTTTAAACCGACGAAACCAGTCTTTGCAAGTGGTTTCCGATAGCGCACTGTCTCCACAAGCATTCGATGCGACTCAGCAGCAGATTTCTTCAAATTGAAGCAAAAAAGTAGAGCTTCCCGCATATGCTCTTTTTCTGGCACGAAACTAGACATAATTATACGAGGAAAAATGTATGTTCTTGTATGAAATCACTGATGATGTTTACTAATTGATATAAACAGGTGTCGAACTGATAAGAAAAAAAGGATGCACAGTCGATAATAGCTCAATATGCTCACTAACGCCATCTACGAGCAAACAGCGGAAGCTTGTACACATGGCAAAAATTACAGCAGCTTTGTTAACAAAAATGGAAAAAAAACAACGGAATTTCGTGTGCTCATTAAACACTACTTTTTTATGGGGAAATAGACGTGCGAACCCAAGAATGCCTTAAGAAAGGTTACAAGGAATCTGCTCGATCGAAAGCAACCATTTGTCGGTGGTTTTCTGAGTTTAAATGTCCATCACCACACACCCGAGACAATCGGCAATCGATGTAGAAAATTGAATGAGCCCCTTCAAGGCGCCGTACCGATAAGATTATGTACAGTGTTTTTTGCGTCATCCATCATACTCTTCAGATCTGGCCCCTAGTGAATACTGGCTGCTTCGAAACTTTAAGAAATCACTGCAGGAAAAGGGTTTTACTCAAATGGTAAAGTCAAACGCGAAACAAATGCGAAGTTTGAGGACCCAGATAAGAAGCACTATTCCAAAGGCATCAAAATGTTAGAAGAATGCTGGTATATGTGTATCGCCCCTAAAAGGGGACTATGTTGAAGAATATAAGAGAATTGTGACAAAACAATAACAGGGCTTTCTTTGAAAGTTTCAAGGCTTATCAATTCACCTAGTAGCATCGACTTTTGTAGAAGACTTAGTCACCTAA